>PKRV01000615.1:601416-735595 GCA_003709505.1 Hyphantria cunea
TATATATATATATATATATCCTATCCTATCCACAATCCTTTTTTAATTTTTTTCTGATATCAAAAAACATTTTTGTCGTTTCTTGAAACAATTTGGCCATCTCATTTAATCGTTATTATGGTTCATATGATTATATCTAATAACAAAATTACCAGAATTGATATAATCTGTTTGTACAACGCTTCCAAGTATTCAAGAAAACCTTATCAATAACGTCTTTTATCTTTCTGTGAGTAGATTACAATCAGACCATAAACAAACTGTTTTTGAAGATCATGATATCAAATTAATCAAGTGTATAGTCACGTGGATATTTATTTATGTTATATTGTAGGAGATCGTTTTTTTTCTCTTGCGAAAGACAGTCCCCATTTCATATCATCATTAGTTCCATTACGACGAAGACTTGAAGACTCGGTAGACTTAGAATTGAAGACATTAAAGACTTGACATTAGCAGAAATAACTAATCCGGCTGGTTGCCATTTCATCAAAAGAAGAAGATATTATTTTGTAATATGTTATTGTAGATACCGATGATATACATAATTATATTACAATATATTAAATTATTTTGGATATTGACGTCATTTAAAAATAATAAGGATTTTAGCACGAACGTCGCGTCTCGACCGGGGCGGTGTTATTCTCTCAAAGAACCTAAAAGGAGAGCGTGCTGTCGTGTTTCGTCGATGAGTGTAAGACGGGAAGGTCATCCATGTTTCATTGTTGTATTGTCAGCATTCAGAATGAGTATGGTGTCTACTCCTCTTGGAATTTTTTTTTGTAAATAACTCGTCGTCCCACACTATGGCGGCTTAGTGAGATGCTTTTCACGCCCCGCTTAAAAGACCCGGGATCATAGTGGGAGGGAAACATATGCACTGGTAGTGAGTTCCAGTTTTTAATAGCTCGGTACAAGAAGGAAGAACCAAACCGTTTGGTTCGTTTGCGTAATTCTACGATTCTAAGACAGTGACTTCCGAGGCCAGACGAAGTCACATTTTTTTTGCTCATATACATGCTAGCTTTTGCCCGCGGTTTCGCTCACGCAGAGGTTGATATTTTCATCCCCTGTTTCACACCCTTAAGTTTGGCATTTCCAAAATTCCTTTCTTAGTGCTCACTTACGTTATATAAAGAATCTACATGCAAAATTTCAGGATCTCTGGGTATCTCAGTCAGCCAGTCAAATTTCTCTTTTATATATATAGATAAAGGCCAAAAAAATAACAAAAGTACTCCAATTTTTTAAGGTAGTTAAATAGGCTTCTCATGCGGTTTGTCCTGAATTTCACTAACCCTATAAAAACCATTTTATGGGGTTGCCCGGTTTGTGTTGTTCCGCGGGCAACACCACTGGACTCAGCTAGTATATATATTTTGTGTATGACAATTCTCATACTTAAATACCGTTTAAAATCCTTCTACCATAATTATTTAAACTTCGATAACATTGAACTTTTACATAAATTACCATCCCCCATTGTAACTCCAAAAGGCGGTTGATTTCTAAAGATACATTATTAAATTTTAAGTCTCATACTTCAAAAACATAGGACTTCCATACAATCTTCCAACCGCCATTTTACCGTCTTAGGGGCGTTTCGTAAAATCCACTTTTAGCATATGTCTATACGCTATAAGTAACCTACCTGTCAAATTTCAAGTTTGTAGGTGTTATAGTTTTTGAGATTTCGTGATTAATATGTGAGTCGTATCTCACTTTTATATTTATTGATTAATCACGAACGGCGTAGCAACAATGTTCATTAATGATTACTGATGTTGCATTTAAAAAGGGCAGTACTTAGTAATACTATACGGACTACTTCATTTTTTTACATGCACCATCTCAAATTACACACATGACTGTTTCAGCGGTCGTCTCACTGCTTCCTGCTTTGTGTTGTGGATTCGACCCCAACACTAGACAATACTTTGTGTGATCCGTAAATTGTTCTGAGATTCGGTGTTCTAGAAATATTCCCAGAAAATGGTGCGGTAAGAAAATATTTAGAACGAGGATAGTGTGACTTGGATTTAAAAGTAATGGCACACTAAGTATGAGACGGTAGACACATGTTGTGGTGGCAATAGGTTTGTCTCCTATCATGTGAGAGGAACTAGGTTTAGAGTCAACAATAGTCCCTTCGAAGGGAATAGACGTGAAGATATTAAAACCGTGTTAAAAAATAATACAAAGAGTTTTCTTTATATCCATATTGGTTTTGTAAAAATAATCATCTGCGCGTCTTATCCGAGTACTCCCGATCAACTTCGGTCAAGTTCGGGATCCTCGGCTCCTTCGCCAACGTGTCCATTAGTTGGCGCCAAACCCATCGACTGCAGATAATATAATCTATCGGTGAATTAAAAATATACGTGTATCTTATCAAATAAAAGCCGAGCCTTAGTATTGAGGCTTTATCAGATAATTTGAGAAACTTTTTGTGGATGTTAATAGATTTATAGGGTCGCACATACTGGTTATCAAACTTATACAATTTATTCATTGGTATATAAAATATAATTTATATTGCATTTTAGTGTGTACATTTTGTAGATAATAATTTTGATCCTCGATTTTGTCTATTACATATTTATTTAAGCATGGGTTAAGTATGATAACACTTATACATTAATTTGATACAAACCAGCAGCTTAAGCCGCAAGGGTTTTATGCTAGAGGGAGTTCGCTTTCTTCGTCGACAACGTGATTCTTCGAAACAGCTGTATCTGAGTGTTTTTGTGAACCTGAATAAAGTTAAGTTATGTTCGAATTTCGAAATATTTGTGACAAGACAGTCTATCTTGGAAGCAGATGCCGACATGTGAGATCAAGTGAGATGTAAATATAAATAGTAAAAAAAACCTTTAATATCACATCTATTACAACATGATTTTTGTTAATAAAAATCTTATTAAGTAAGTATATAAAAAAAATAGTATGTTAACATTTTTTTTTCATTTTTTTATAAATCTGAACCCTTCTACTTGAGGGTGAAGGCCTCCTTCAGAGATGACCAGGTCTCTATGTGACCACAGTTTTACTTCCGATAGGCCCACAATGACGATCTTTGTATGTTCTAGTGAATCTAATCTGTAGTTCCAGGATTGCACAAGTCGGTAAATTTCTTACATTGAACGTAGTTATGTAACATATATATTAGTTTTTAGTTACCTGTTTATCTCTGAAGGGTTTTGAGAGATAGGATCAAGTGAGATGCATTAGTTATTTAATTTAAATGTTTAACATGTTGAGAGGAGACTCGTTCACAGATGGAATTGCAATAAACGCAGCAGTTACTGTAAACATTAAAATAAAAAAGTGCATAATTAATGCGTCGTGTGTAAAACGCACATAAGTTGTATGAAAATTTTTTTGGCACAAGTAAATGGGCTGGCGTACATGGACGTTTTGGCAAGCACCCCCTCGATACGGCTCCGGATACACAGTTTATTGGGCGCTATTTACACGGGACGATTATCGTAAACTTCACTTGTATGGTATCTACCGTTTTTTCAGAGTAAGGAGTTCGTTTTAAACAATATTTTTTCAAGTAAAATATATTATAATGGCTTGTGTTTTGATTACGAAAGGTGACATGTGCCGAATATCTAACGATTTTGCATATTGCAATTCATTATTTTATATTTTTCGATAACAGGATTGAGCGAAATGGACCTTTCTATCTTAGCACACACTCTCCCGCTGCTCGCCAACTCATTTCTAGTTTATAATAGGACAAGTGCCTTAAGACCAATATAACTTGAATTGTCATTGTTTAGACTTTGGTACCACTATAGATCAAATTATATAATAAGTTTTTAGAGATAAGTACAGCATATATATGATATAAATAAATAAATACTTCCGACATCTAACACACAACGCCATCTAGTCCCAAACTAAGCAGAGCTTGTATTATGGTTGCTAGACAACTGATATAATACTTATGTACTATTTTTTGTAAATACATACATATTATACATAGAAAACACCCAAACTCCGAAACAAATATTTGCAGATCATACAAACATTTGATCGACCCGGGAATCGAACACGAGATTTCAGGAATAGCCGTCGCATACGCTACCGCTGGGCCTCCACTGGTTCTACATTTTAAATATTAAGTTACTAGCTAAGTCCCGCTGTGTTATTTCATGCACCATACTTTTCAAGAGGGGTCAAAAGTTTTTTCTTCGTGTGTTATCCATTTGTCTATCTATATTTATAAAAGACGAAGATGACTGACTGAGTAAGATACCCTAGAATCATACATTCGCTGAAACTAGAATCCAAAAATTTTGTTTGTATGTTCGTTATACAACATAAGAGAACCTAAGGGGCAAAAGCTAGCTAGGTAAAATAGGGGAAATTCTGCGCGAGCGAAGGGAAAAGCTAGTAATATATAAAATTATAACTTCCAAAGTATCTCTGTTTGTCTGTTACGCTATCACGGTTAACCGCGAGCAAAAGCCAGTCATTTATAAATATTACAATGTATCCATTAAACTGTTTTTTTAGCAGTTTGTTGAGTTCGTGTCGTATATACCCTCGTACCCCAATACCATAGGTTTACGTCATATTAACATACCATTTTTCTGGACTACTGCAATCAAGTAAGCTTATAATATTTTTAAACCACAAGCGATTGCGGAATTTTTTTAAATACTTTATTAAGAAACCTCCCAATGCATAATATACTAGCTGACAGGCAAACGTTGTTTTACCTATAAAAAAAATTAAGGGGTGAGTCACCCTTGTCATATAAATTACGAGCACAGCCCCGATTGTTGCGGAGAACCTTGGAGGAGATCTATGTCCTGCAGTGGACGTACTTTGGCTAAGATGATAATGATAATAGAGGGTAAATGAACTGGTGAGTCATCTAATGTTAACAAGCAGATATCATCACCGATGTACACCCGCTAATAAGAATCACAAGTTCCCTGTTAACATCACTAATTAGGTGAAAAAAATGAAAGACATCCTTAATATATATATAACTTACAGTTTCGATTCACGACACTCGATAGAACTTGGTGAAATACATTCTAGATAGCCATTAACCTTTGATAATGCTATAAGGCGAAACCGGTCAAGTGTAAACATAAATAAATAAAATAGTGGAAAAAGTACAAGTGAATTTAATTCTAGAATGTATTCCTTAATACTAGTGTTATTCGAGAACTAGGTATCACTTCAATCGCCCCATTTACCACGGTAAGCTTAATTGTGTATTAGTTAGTTAGCAAATGAATATATAACGAATCATGACACTGATAACCAAAACTACTTAGACAAATGCAACCCCTGACCAACAAATAAACTTCTTTTTAGATAATAATGTCTTCATTTTGCAATATAAATAATAATAAATAGGTTTATTTGTACACCACTGAATTAAAAATATAATGCTAGGATAGTACACATGGCGGCTTAAACAGCATAGCATTGTTTCTAAATGAACCTGTGTGATATGAAATTATATTTAATTTTGTAATAAAGCATAATAAAATTAAATTTTAAATAAAAAATAGAAAAGTCCCCCACAAATCGTCAACCGAAAATAAATTCACCATACGTCGTCGCTAACCTCTTAATCCTTGTCCTATAAATGTAGAATGTTTTAGTGCCCAAAATGGCAAATTACGTACAAGAAAATAGTGCACTTGCATTACTGAATTAACATATTTATGGGCCATATATTCGGCATAAGCGTTGCAATTCGCAATTGATGTGCTAGGAAATACGCTTTTAATGTATCTAGCCATTGTAATGTTCTACTATTTTTAGATAACACAGTTAAATTGGACATACAACTTCTAAAAGTTTTAAAACCTTTTTTAAATCAGTATTTTACATTACGTTGTCGTCATGTAGCGTAAAGTATGTATATACTACTACTAATATATATATATATATATATATATATATATATATATACGAGTACCTAAGTAAGTACCTTTGAACGAGTAAATCTTTTAGATTTTTTTTTGTTTAGTATTTTTTTCTTAGATTTTGGTACAGATTTTAACAACAAAGTTACACTGTTGGAGAGCCACACTTCAGCATGAATGGGCTTCGAGCGAAGTGATACCACGGCCTCATAGAAAACCAGTGTGAACAACGTCGGCACTGTGTTTCACTGAGTGAGTGAGGATACCATAGACCTATACCCCAACTTTTGACGCTTCTGCTGTTGCGCTTTCCATCAGGCGATAGGTCTACTCGTTTACCGCCTATTACATTCGAACACATATCTACTTTACAAGAGAGTAAAAAATGTGTAGTTAGAAAACTTGTTCTGATAATTACCTAACTAATAATGAGTTGATAATGTCTAACAGCAGTGATATCTCACCGATAGTACATCTATTTCGTAGACTGTACCGTAGAAAAGGCAAATATTTAGTATTAAGTTTTGTGTGCCAAGGAAACGATGAACGTAAGCATGTATCAGAAATACGTTGTTTGTTTATCAGGGCTACACACCTGCCATTGGGTCGTACAACCACTACACAACTTCAAAAATGTACAAAAACTCCATTCGCTCGTAAGTCATTCAAATGTAATTAAAATGTTTATGTTCAAAGGAAATTAAACATAAATTTCGAAGTATTCTATAAATCATTATAAAAACAACTAATATATAGTTGTTTTTATAGTGATTTGAATAGTAGACTAATTTAAAAATCTCTTGTTGAATTTGTGTAAAAAGTTGTATTACATTCATTTATTCAGAAACAAACCGCGATTAACTAATTGTTATAGTTAATGCTTTGCCTAGTGCCTCTTATATAATTTTATGATATTAAACACTATCTACCTCACCTCTTGTATTAATGGGGAATCAAACCATAAGTAAAGAAATATTACTATGCTAGTAACTATTGTATTTAGCTATTGTCATCTCTGAATTCAAAATAATTAAATAGCAATTACATCTTTTTTTATCGTCTTCCTAAAATCTGTTGCATAGCTACTGTTTCCAAATACAACTACAATCACACATCTAATTAATAACCAACTTGATATCGTACAAGTTAGCCGAACGTTCCGGCTATGTATTACGTTAGAACTTAACACAAAGGCAGCAGGCGATAACCGCTATACTTATAAATAATTGGTCTACGATAATTCTAATTAACCCGATACAATCGAGCGTATCTTAACCAACAGGAAATAGATAGTGTGTTTATTAACATTTTAAAGTGCGACAAATTAAATGGATGTATGTAGTGTGTGTGGAATACTGTGTAATAAGTGGAAGCTGACATGTTTTGACTTGTTCACGAAATTTGAGTGGTCAGTTTATTAGAAAAAAAGTACATTTAAGAGTAATATGATTAAAAATCAACTAATTTATTTTTAAATGTGAATTTTCTTGCGTGTTTGCATGCATTTCTTTTGTCAGATTATCTGTGATTTCACAATTAATACATTATAATATATTTATTTTTCTGTTGTAATATTAACAATACATATTATGAATTGTTAATAGTACAAAAGAAATTACATATACTAAAAAATATTATTGGACTTTTATACAAACTATCATCCCCGTGTTAACCCCAAAAGAGGGTTGATTTCTGATGATATATTATTAGTGCACCTGCACAACATCTATAGAGCATAGGTACTTTTTAAATTTCAAGTCTCTTACTTCAAAAACATGAGACTTTCATACAAACTTCCAATCCCCGTTATACCCCCTTAGGGATGAAGTTTCGTAAAATCCGTTCTTAGCTAATGTCTACACCCTATAAGGAACCTACCTGCTAAATTTTAAGTTTGTAGGGGTTATAGTTTCTGAGATTACTTGATTAGTCGGTGAGTGATATTTCACTTTTATATATATACATTTTCAGAATGAGATCCTATCATCAAAATAATAGTAATAATTATAATAAATATTAATTTATCCAAAAAGTAACAGCATGCCAATCATACATGATATTAATTTTACAAGATATATGAAGCATATGGTTTTGGAACACCGATACCCATGGCAAGATCTAACTTTTGTTATGGGTATCAGGTCACAATAAATTAAACGGCTAATGGCGTGTAAATTAAAAAATGTAATTAACTAGAGTACGACAACTGAATACGTTTTAAATTAAAATACAATAAAAATATATAGAGCGTGTGTGTGTGGAAGTGTCGGAAGAGGTCGTCCACGGCGAACATTTCCCGATCAAATTGGTAAAGTTCTGAAAAAAGGTAAAAATGTGAAAAGTACCTGGAAGAGTATATGGACGAAGCAAAAGAGGTGTTTTAGGACTGTAGTAACTGGAGATCAATTGTCTCTGCCTACCCTTCTGGGGATAAGGCGTGATTGTATGTATGAATACTAGGAATTTAACTGCATTTCTGAAAGCATTTCTAGTATATCTTTGTCACATATATTTTAATATTTTTTTCTTGTTACTTAAAAGCCTGCCAAAGTGTCTGTACTCTGTCTGATGGAAAGCATGAGTATTATGAGATAATGTAACAGCAGCATGGTGACCCACAGTATGGCACCCTATAGAGAGGCTTCCGCATCATTGGGTCTCCGGTCTCGAACTCACTAACGAAACACGACAACGCAATACTGTCATTTTAGATTGTCTTCTGTCAGAGGGGTTAGCGTGGCTCTACTCCCTTAAATCGAACATCGGTACGGAAGTCCTTCATTAAAAGGTTTGTAGTGAGTGTAACGAAAAAACTCGATTTAGTTAACAAATTCGGCACATCGTCGAATCCTCTTACTAACTACTTTCTAGAAGCTAGTTTCTGCTCAGCTAGATAGCTTGGTGTAAACTTAAAGGGTCGACTCTCCAATTCATCAGTCTTAAGTAGGAAATGTTCAAGTTGCCAAAAATTTTATCTACTAAACGTGATCTTTTGAAATGAAGGTCTTGAAACTGAACTTAATTTACCATTTGCAGGGTTTGGTCTAGCTGCTTCCACGATTCTTCTTTTAAAACGACATCACAGTGTGTGTAGATGTACTTTTTTCATTTAAGAACATATTTAATCATTTTCTAACGTACGTAATGTTTCATAATATTTTATCAAGATAAGCGGACACCGCATATTCGAAAATGTAGTGTATTTAGATTTAATTTAGCAAAGAAACAAACAAAAAGATATAATAAGTATAAGATTGAATTATTGACATTAGAGAACACCGTTCGCAGTTGTTATCAAACAACAAATAACTATAAAAGCTTTATTTAAATATTTGATAAAGATCTCTCGATTTATACAGCGCAGATAACATTAAAAGCGCTCCGTGATGTGTTTTGATTATTAATTATTTGTAAATTCTCTTCCATTAGTCATTTTTAAATCATAGACAATTTAACATTTTTATGAAATATATAGCCCAGTTGCACTCGGTGATTAGAAACAATCAGCGAGGGCAAGCAACGACGGCGCGGTCAGTACCTGGATGGGTGACCGCTGGTGGCATGTTACCATGAGCGTCTCCGTGATTCGGAGGTCACGTTAAGCAGTCGGTCCCGGTTGTTATCATAGGATAACAGTCGTGAAGCTTAGTTGGAGGCCTTCGGGCGGCTTAAAAACATCCAACGGTAAGATTACGTAGCCACAACGTTGTCTTGCCAGTCCCCAATCCGCACTTGGCCAGCGTGGGGACGTATGGCCTTAACCCTCTCCTGAGAGGAGACCCGAGCCCAGCAGTGGGACATTATGGGTTGTAGATGATGAAATATATTTATTATTGTTTATAAACAATCAAACAGAGGACGGCTTCTAATTCGGTTGTACTTTTAACAGTAATTATTTCCTTGGTGTTGAATGTTACTGGCCGTTACTTCTTAATTACCCTTACCATCATAATTACATTATTTTCACAGTCACTCTTAGTCCTCTTAGTACTACTGCTGATCTGTATCTTTAAATTATTTATGTATAGTTTGTTTGTTTCAAAGAAGTGAGAAAGAACACCCGTTCCTCTGCGTAAATACTAGTAGAAGTTCAACACCTAACTTCGTTAGCCATAACCAATTACAATGTACAAATAAAAGACGTCAGCCAGCGCATGTTAGTCCAACTTTAATCGCTGCACTCAATTAGAAGGGAAGATAAATAAGAAATACGCGTTGAACGAGCTTAAAGAGTATTGTGACTTTCAATGTTTGATGAGTTACTTGTACATCAATACTTTTTATATAATAAGGAAAACCAGCTAATGGCTAATACGAAGAAGCGAATCGACTAGGAATAAAATTCCATATTTTTTAATACCGCTGAGTTTCTTACACATATATGTGCGCATACGCCTATGACGACACAGGACCAGTATTTATGAAATTCTAAATTCAAAAACTTGAAAACACAGAGCTATCAATCTGACAAGACAATCAAGTGAAGTACTTTATAGAAGTAAGCATAAAGTATGAAGAAAATAACGCTACGTCCTTGAATGTTGGATAAGAATTTATATACGGGAGCGATAACGTTGGGCGGGTTGATAAGACGGCCGCGGGCGGTGATAAGGCACCGCCCGCCCTACAGATGTTATCTGTGATTAAATAGCTCGCGTTATCAGTAGCGAGAGTCGACGATCTTGGGCGGTGTAGAGTGCTGTCACTTTCTAGAGATTTTTATATTTATTTATTTTATAATAAACTGTTGTTAATATTTACACTTGCAACCCAGAATTATAACGGTCTTAACATTTTTTATGCTTTGGGAGTAATTTCTCGAAAATGATGGATAAGCCTTTTTTAGCTTTTCCTCCCTTATTGGCATGTGCAGCTTTAGATGTCAGATGTTACATCATATAATTAAGCAAGCGTTTTTGTTTTTTTTTAATTGATGGCAAACGAGCTGACGTATCGCCTGATCGTAAGCAATTACCACCGCCCATGAACACCCGCAACACCAGAGGCATCAAAAGTGCGTTGCCGAACTTTGGGGGATATGGACGTGGATATCCTCACCCACTCGGTGAAACACAGCTCAAGCGCTAGTCTACACCGGTGCTCTGGCTCTGGCACAGTTGTGCTGCGATGTTTTGGACGATGGATAACATTTTTTAAAGCATGTAAGCTCTCATTAAAGCGGAAGTGTTGATTTGACCCTACAATTTACAATTTGATTTTGATTTGAATCAAAGTATGTAGACAGTATTTTTTTTTATTCTGCTTCATTTTATATATTTTGTGTGAGTTAAAATACTATTTAATGTTATTTAAATTAGATATAACTGTATTTTTATCCACTACAAACGCACAAATAACATATATACGTGTTTATATCTGTAGAATTAGAACAGCCTATTAAATTCATACTTCAAATCATAGTCAAGCCAAACTGATATGGGTGAAAAAGACGGTCTTTTGCTTGATTTAATATCTTCGAGGAAGCCGTAAACGTTGCCTTTCACATCCGCAGCCAAAAGGCATACTGTGAAAGGTCTTTCTTCTTCTCACTTTGAAAATAAATCGCCTCTATTTCTTGACACTAATCTACACGAAATATGAATACGCAGCGTTGTCGGTAGGAATCCGTCAAACAGATGAGATAAGACGGACGTGAACTTTTGCTGTGTTTGTACCGCACCACCCCCTCCACTCACCAGGGGGAGTCTTCACCCCCTGGTGCTCCCTCCCGACAGTCACATATATTTAGAAGTTAGAATGTGTGTGTGATAATGTCTAGAGACAAGGATAGATGTTCAAATAAAAACAATCCTTAAGTGTCTCCATGACGAAGGGTGTTGGTGAAAATATTTAAATATAGGTAATATTATTAATGAGGGAGAATGAACAGACAGGTTATTGTAAGTGGCTGCCGCCAGCTAAGAACTACTACATTTAAAAGTAGCTAGTGGGCCCTTCAAGACCCTTGTCCTCCCCAGGATAAAAGCAAAGAAAATAATTTCCTAACACCAGTCTTCTCTGAGGCCATGGTATCATATCAACCCATATATGACACAGCGTGGTTGTCCCACTGTCTGCGCTGTGTTCCCACGGAGTAGTGGGAATACCGGAGGCCCATACCCCCCAACCCCACCTTCATTCGCGTCCCCATCCCCCAAAGGCCGGCAACGCACTTGTGACGCCTCTGGTGTTTCGGGTGCCTATGGGCGGTGATAATCGCTTACCATCAGGCAGGCTCGCACCCTATGCCATAACAAAACATCTTTGAAAAATATAGGGACCAGTCGAACCTTGGAACTACAGTATGTACGGTACCTGCATGACCCAAGTGTCGAACGTTGGTACCTCCACCTCTTCAAACTAATGTAATGGCTGTAGTGGCCTACTTACCTAGAAGAGAAAAAAAGAAATTAAGTTACATTATAATATCATTAACGAGTTGAGTGTGGGTCGCGACCTGCGGTTGACCTCGCTGGCCTAAGTCATAAGCAAAGCGATTTAAACTTTTCTTCGGTGCATTGAATATCTAAGGTTGAAATTAGAATAATCACAAGATGTTTATGATTGTATACGGTCTTTTCAGTTTCTGTCTGTACCCAAAAAATAGCACTCGTAATCGGATATGAAGGACATGCCATCGATTAAAGATTAGTAATTGATGAAAAGCTGTTATACTAACTAATAAATCTGATCTTAAGTTTACGTTTTTAGTGGACACGTATGAATTATTTCGCATAAGATGAAAAAACAGTATGTTTTACATACATATATTTTGAGGCTTTACAGTATAATATCACGTACTATCTACCCAAGCGACTTTAGGAAGAATATTAACAAAATATATACTAAAATAAGGAAAAACCTAAAGTCCTTATGTTTTATTTATTTTTAACAAGTGCTTGATAAGGCGATCGGAAAAGAAACGTTCGTATGAACCGCCAACTCTCATAGTTAAGACCACTCACCCAAGTATTAGCGCGCAAAGTTTATACGTATGCGATGTTTAAAAAAAACTGCAGTATTATGCAAAATAGGTTTATCGTGGCATCTAGGGTGGACCGCACACTACAGCACCACCACCCTCCATGCAATTTTCCAAGGAAACCGATATAGAGTTACTTTAGTACACCAATTAATTGATTCTAAATTACTTTTTAAGAAACAATTTCAGAAACAAAAAAGAAAGATTATTATTAAAAGAAATACGAGTGACACTAAGCCTTATATTTATTTGTTGTATACTGAGTTCACGTTGGTTATGTATCGGGTAGGACACGAACAAACAACAAATTAATCTCAAGTCCGAATTAACAACTGCGCTACATGGGGCTGTGGCATCTTGGATGACTCTATATGTTTTGGCAGGGCGACACATGAAAAAAAGCATACATTATCAGTCCAAGATTGTCGAGTGACTCATGGTGTAGTAAATTAAAAGCAGGTCAAGGCCAAGAGCAATCCAGTTGGAGAACAGCCAAATTTGCTCGCGTCTCAAGATTGTACGTAACACCCTTTCGGGTGATGAATAAAGGTTCTTCGCAGCCATTAAAAAGGATTTCATTTTTAATCAATTAATGACCCTATTGGTTTGGTCCTCTACTGAGCTTAACTGCTCAATAAGAAGTTCGATTTCCACCCAGGACGAATATGTATAAGCGCGGTTATTTGTTCTTTATCTAGACGTAATTTATCTCCCGTGATTCATATCTAAATACATGCTGTATTTTAAAGACTGTCCACGCAACCTCGTCTGCTTATCCATTTAATCATGTACGGCTCCTATTGGTCCCTAGACACGCCAGCCAGCACGGTTGGCCTAGTGGTTTCAGTGGTCGCCACACCGCTTCCTACTGCGCCAAGTGTTGTGGGTTCAAATCCTACATGGGACAACACTTTGTGTGATCCATAAATTTTTGTTCTAAGTCTGGGTGTACTTTGTGTCCGTTTCATGTATATTTGTAAAGATCCCCGCGACACAGGAATTTATATTCCTAATGCGGGAGTTGTATTTAAAAAAAATAAAATATATATATATATATATTGAAAAACGTGAAAATCAGTTAGTTTCGGAGTTCATAGTGAGCAACAACGTGTCTCGAGAATTACATATAATATATATTTATCAGCAGTCTGGTTACTACAGGCTCTGCCTAGTGTAGGATCAGAAGGGCATATGTGGGATCAAAACAAAGCTGAATCCATATCTTCATTGTAAAATAGTTCACAGCTGGACATAGACCTTAAAAAGGAGGTTTTAGTGTACCACCAATGCTGTTGATTTTTGTAGTTATGTTATTATGTGATAAGATTTCAAGAGAGAAAAGAGGCGCTCATAGCCCATTTGCACTCTGTGATTAGAAACAATCACCGAGGGTAAGCAACGACGGTGCGGTCAGTACCTGTATGGGTAACCGCTAGTGGCATGTTACCACCAGCGTCTCCGTGATTCGGAGGTCACGTTACGCAGTCGGTCCCGGTTGTTATCATACGATAACAGTCGTGAAGCTTAGTTGGAGGCCTTCGGGCGGCTTAAAAACATCCAACGGCAAGATTTACGTAGCCACAACGTATTCTTGCCAGTCCTCAACCCGCACTTGGCCAGCGTGGGGACGTATGGCCTTAACCCTCTCCAGAGATTAGACGCGAGCCCAGCAGTGGGATTATGGGTTGTTGATGACGATTGATGGTGATAAGATTTTATAATGATGAAGTTAACTTTAGAGTTCTTGAAACACTGTCACGTTGTCAAACTTTAGAGCTATTGCAGGCACCAGACTGCACCCGCAGGCAGTGGGCGCGTGTTAGCTATCGCTCGCGCCAAAACACGTTATCACGGTCACTTTTCACGTTTTTCAGCGGCGCGCGCCAGAATAGGACGCTGCCAGATCGAATGATAACGGTCTTTTGTTACCTTGTGTATTCGTGGTGTATGTACCCACTTTGTTGATATTTTATAATTTCTTGTATGATGTATTATAAGAATAGTTAGTATTCATTTTTGTTTCATTTCTATTCAAATCAGGTTAGTTACCTTTTTTATTGTTCAATGTGTGAAATGATAAAATTTATCCATATCGAGTACATCAACTGAATGAATGATTATGGAGACAAAAATTAAATAATGTTTAAAAACTGTAGTTAAATGAGAGCCTGCTTTAAATTAGGTCGTAGAATAGATGAAACACCTATTTTTACAAGCTTTTATTTAGTTCACCTGTCCCGATGTTTGTCAGTAATCAAATCTAGCAAGTTAAATTTGATCCACTACCCGATTTCCGATTGAGCTAAATTTGAAATATACTTTTAGTGCTTATGACATTGCAATTATATATAATCAGTACTATTCTTAATCCAAAATGGCCACCGAAACAAAATGGCGGCATACGTATTTCTGAACAACCAACCCAGTATGTCTATCAAATGAAAGGGTTTAGTTATTTTTTATTAACATGTAATAAAACTATATTTTACTTTTTTTATTAATCACTCGTTTTTTCTACTGGAATACTCAAAATGAACACGTAGAAAAACAAATCTACGAAACAAAACAATACCTAAAATTTGTGTTTAGAAAACTGTGCTTTGGTATTTTTAATGCCAATCTTTTAACACGATTTTGGATTGTATTTTAAATCAATGCTAAAAAATGTGATAAATACTTATTTAAGCCATAGCTTTTGCCTGCTACTTCGCTCACGTATATGTCGGTTTTCGCGGTGATTCTCATCATCATCATCTTAGCCTTTATTTGTTTCCACAATTGTTGGGGTCGGCTACTAATTCTACCGGTTTTACCTGAACATCAGTGTTTCCAGGGAGCAAATGGCATTGGACCTCTGGAACCCTGACGGTTCACTGAAGAACTAGTTCACATTCAGTTGATTCTCAAACAGGATATTATATATAATATTATATATATGTAATATATGTATATAATAAAACTGTTTTTTTAGTCGTTTTAGTTTATTAAAGACCCTCTTCATTAGTGTTTATTCAATGTCTTTATATCCTACTAATATTATAAATGCGAAAATTTATAAGTATGGGTGGATGTTTGTTTCTCTCTCACGTAAAAAGTACTGAATGGATTTTAATCAAGATTTACAAAAATGTTGCTTGTACATCAGAATAACACATAGGCTACAATTTATAGAGATACAATTCACACAATATCTTTGTACCGCGGGTAACACCACGGGACTCAGCTAGTTAAATATAATTCTCGTATCACATTGTTATTCACGATGAACGTCGAAACTATATAATCGACTTTCACGTTGTTTTTTAATTTGTATTTTGCTGGTGTATCTAAGATAGCATAGTTAACATCACCCTTAGACCAGTAGGAGACGAGCATGGTTTAAAAGGTACACACGAAGTTACGTGAGTCAGCAATGACAGGCGAAATAAACAGACGAGACCAAGACGATGGCACATAAATTTCGAACGATTTTAATTTCTTTTTTATAACAATGTCAAATAAAAAAAATGTTTTACATAGACTAAATAGAACATGTATAGAACTATAAAAAATTCCTAACAGACACAGACAAATTTAAACGTCAGAATTGACACTTACATTTTTAAAATACCTTAATTTATAACCAGCCAGCATTAATGCACTTAGTATTTTACTAGCGACATATCTAGTATTGAGTAATTAACCACGTATTGGTAGAACAGTACACGTGCCTGTTATCAGAGGGCTCGTTATCACACGTTCGCCATTGTTAACTCGAAGAATAACTATCAGTTAATGAAGGTCGCGACGGTATCGATGTCACTTTTGTCTAACCAGTTAAATTATTAAAAATAAATTATTTTATTTTTTTATTTATATTATATTCAAAGAAAAACTCAATCCTCTATTAGTTTTTCTTTGGCTCATTTTACTTAAGACAAGAATCCCCTAGAATATAGATAAAAAAAACCGGCAACGCAATAATTGTGACTCTTTAGTTGTCATGTGTCCAATAGATAGCGATTGGTTGATACTGTACAGTAAAATATTAAAGGACCATAATATATTAGATTATAGTTATGAAGCAATATATTTTATTTGGGTAATTAAACATAAAATTTGAAGCTAAAAATTTTTACGTCTAAATCTTCTGCTGTTTAAAATGTAGAAGTGTCAAATAAAATAAGATTTAATATTTCCTCTAATACCTAGTCAGTTTACAAACATCACCACTACAAAAAACTCCACCGAACTTACCCGAACACTTCCATCCGCATAATTAATTGCTATATTCCGCGATAAATTACTGTTTGGACTACACATTTCTACTATATTCGACTAAGTCTGTGTAAATTAGTACATGCATTGTTTTTTTTTAATTGTTTTAGTAATCTATGTGCCTATGTGTAAGCGAAGGTCACGTGATCCACCAGTAGCCACAATCATGTTTAATATGCAAATTAAATAGATAACCTACTAAATTTCCAGGTTAGTCCGGATAGTACAGTTACATGAACATTTTTAACCACTAGTTAGCGTTATTTTTTGTGTTATTTAATCTGCGATTGGCAACTAACGTTGTACTTTTTTTATTAACCTCATTCATTATTAACTGTTTTACTATGTAAAGAAAACTTTGAAGTTTGAAGTTCGATGAAACCTCACTTCCTTCATTAACAGTTTTTAATAACTTACATCCAGTTTTATCTCTTTTTGACAATTAGAACTTAACAAAAAAAGAAAAAAGTATTGATCCTGCATTATCTCTGCATGTTGAATCAATCATATTAAATAAAATACATATAGAATATCGCTAGTTTCAACTAGAGGTAGGTTATTGAAAACGATCGTAAGTCAATTGGAACCCATTTCATCGATATCTCATCTTCATCTTCATCTTCCTAGCCTTTATTATTCCCAAGGTTTGAGGTCGGCTACTAGTTCAACTGGTTTTACCTGAATATCAGTTTTTACACGGGACGACTGGCATAGGACCTCCGCAACTCTGAGGGTGAACTGAATTCGTAGGTTGTTACATACTGACAACTGTCAGTATGTTTAAGGGCATTGACTTCCCAATAACGATTGCCATAGATGTTCACGACAACCGGGACCGACGGTTCAACGTGCTCTCCGAGGCACGGGTGGAAAACAGCGCCATTTCATCGCTATATTCTAATAAAATTTGGGATAGGCCGTTTACTCATCAGAAAACTGGTGTTAAAAATACTTTAGTTTTCACCCACTGAGTAAGGTAACCAGAGCCTGTTCAATGGTAGCCCATGGTCGTAGTTGTTTTTCTTAATTATATATCCCCAAAGTAGGGCAACATATATATGTATTTGTAAAATTACAATATTTAGTAATTAAGTAACATAATTTTTTAAAATTACCTTTATAAAATTGGAAAAAATATATTAACAGATATACATAAGTATGTTGGCGGAAAACTGTGCGATATCTCGAAAGTACTCGGATCTCGTATTAGCTCACACATGAAATATATTCAATCTGCGAGTTAGCGATAAGAGTTCCTCCCCTGGCTCCCAATGGAACTTGCCCACCCCTTTCCACCCCCGAGCTAAGCCGGATGCGAGGATCATTTTTGACGGTCACTGCGTGTGTGTTTTTATTTATTTATGTATTTATTTAATACATTACTTAGATCGTATACTTTTACCCTAAGTTTGAAAAACAAGAAAAAGCAATTTCTGCACGTGTGGAGAAGTCTGCGATTCGCATACCCTGTCAATGAGTATCATGTAGGCACAGGAACATGGGGGCATGAATATAAAGTTAAGTAAAATTTAAGTGAGTGGTACCCATTATTCACCAATTTATTTACATAACGCATTTTTATTAAAACTATTTTAGATAAGTCTTTTCGCTGAGGAAAATATATGCTATTGGCTGCTGGTTGATTAGTCATACCAGTGCTGAGTACTGAGTGTATATGACCATAGGATCTCTCTATTGGTAGACCTTGAAGTAAAATATTATCGAACGGGACTATCATAGATCAACATCTATGTTGCTGATGATCCAACGATCATCAGCAACATTGGCTAAATGAAAAGAAGAATTACTTAGCACCTTGTTTTTTTATGGTGAAATTCTGGACGAGTGTGTGCGTATGTATTGGAGAATATGTTTCGTACGATCAACCCACTTATGCCTGAACTAGCACTATAAGCTTTTCTTATGGCATAGAGGGTAAACGAGCAGACGTTTCACTTGATAGTAAGCGATTACCGCTGCCCATGGACACCCGCAACGCCAGTGGCATCACAAGGGCGTTCCCGGCCTTTGAAGGATGGGGAGAGGAATGGGAGAAGGGTTGCGTTGCTGTTTCATACCAGTTTTCTTTGAGACCATGGTATCACTTCGGTCGAGCCGCCCATTCATGCCGAAGCGTAGTGGTAAAAAGCTTACCAATTATTACATCAGTGGAACTATATTTTTACGACACAAAATGTTGGTGGTTAATACTTCCTTGCTCAAGACTATGCCAAAACATTTGTGAGTGAGTATGTATTTAAAAAAACATACCTACGACACAGAAAATAGGTTAGAGCCGCCCAAACATCTATAAGTTTCGTTGGTATATCATAACAATCAAAGAACTAACAAGTGGAACTATACGTTTTATATAAGCTAAAAATATTCGCACTTCATCACTCCAGTCTATAAAAGTACCACGACAATAACACTCGCCACATCATTACTTGGAAAACTCACTATCCTTTAACAAAGAGGCAGCCCTGGATCTCGATAATAAAATTATTATTATTCGTACTATCAGGGTTGGCACCCGGCGATGTTATCGCCGCTATCTCACAGAGCCAAGCGACGCTCACCCCCTTCAGTGGAGAGTAGGGCTGGGATCATGTCGATGGCGATTTCAATTTTTCAATTTCATATCTATAATTAAATTTATTATCGATGTACATGATTTAATTTAATTTTTGTATGTTTGATAATTTATATATGAACGTATGAACTGAATTATATAAAGTACTTGACTCTGCCTGCCCTGTTGGCTAAAATTTGGAAAGTGAGAATTTATGCTAACACGGTAGTATTGTGACATCATATAGAGATGCATTCGTAAGAAATCCAGGTCCGAAAAACCATAAATAATAAAGAAAGTAAGTCATGTAAGTGAAGGAGATATAGTATTGTATGGTATTTTAAACCCACTGTTTACAATATAGTGTTAAGGTGATACTTATATTAGTAGAAGAAATCAAACTTTGCAGATTTTTTATCTAAGTTTAATAGTTTTAGAACTTAGAATAACTAAGAAACGCAGCGCTATCTGAAAATACACAAATAAAATTGTAACACATATACGGAAACATCTATTTTAGAAACATCGCTAGTTGTGATCTCAGCGACGATGTGACAGCCAACTCTTTGCTAAGAATGTTATCGATATCAGTCTCGTCACTAGGGGTGTAACCTGCCTTATTCCGGATAAGAATAAATACAGTGGCTCGCCGGCGGAATGTGCTAATACATCCTTATCGACTGCGACGCCCCACACAGAGACATACATACACTTACAAACATTCAAGTATATTGTAGCTTCGCTGGACAGATTTTTAATTGAACTTATTGTGTTAAAGAAAGCTGACTTTAAAGTAAAATGAATAAGATTCTTTTAGCAGGTCAAAATATGAAATGTTGTATCAATTTAATAATTATATACAAAATAATTTAACTTCCAATACTTTGAAGGTCGAACACTATAGGAATAAAAATTAAGACGTAAAAAGTTAACTGCGTGTGTACGTATCTAGTAAGTTGTAACATAGCTATGATGTATTTGTGTATTGTATTTTCATACTAGAAGATAAAGCATATGGCTTTTTTTTTATGGTCTAGGGGGCAAAACAGCCGCCTATGGACACCTGCAACACCAGAGGAGGTTTACTTCAATTTTACTCTTTGCAGTGATGTTGTCCTGCCTAATTTGTTCCCTTGGTCGCCTCTTACGACACCCAAACATTTATATAGTCATTAACATTAGCTTATGGTAGTCCATTGTTGAGCATAAGCCTCTCCAATTGCAAGTAACTTGGTTCGATCCTCGGCTAAGAAAAATTACTTAAATAAACTATCTGACCAGGCAAACGTTGTTTTGCCACAAAAAGAAATGGGGTGGGTCACCCTGTCATTTAGGATATAAAAAATATATGTTGGTCGATTCTCAGACCTACCTGATATGCGCATAAAATTTCATAAAAGTCGGTGTAGCTGTTTCGGAAGGGTGTGTTAACAAACACCACGACACAGAAATTTTGCATATTAGATAGTTAAAATATAAATAAACATACCACTATCTTGACTGAATTACTGAAAATTCTATCAAGTCTTGTATGATGGATGTATTAGATTTTTATAGAATCGAATCGAAAAAGGCTTTTAGCACAAATATTAGCACCAAAAAGCATTGAGCCCACAGTCTCACAGTCCGCACTATACCTTCCGCACTCGGGTCGTCACATCCTTTATGTAATTCCAAATTTACCTGATAAAGAAACCATCATTATATGAAACCGGAAACGATTTATCGACAAAGCATATGTAGTGTGTAGTGGCAAGGTCGTCAGAGTTTCCTGGTGACTGCATGCCCTCGCGCCGTCCTTTCTGATACGAAGAGGTTGACAGAGAATCCGATTAATTATTATACAAGAAGAACATTAGTCGGTAGGTACATTAACAATCTATATACCTACTGGTAAGGTTTGGAATCCCTACTATATGCACAGATACTAATAAGGTGACATCAACAATAGACCACTTTAGGAGAAGTCCTCTCTTCAAGAGAGACCCTCAGAAAGCTGGTTAGCCTACTAAAAATCACTGGACCAGACCTGTCGGTATATGGTTTTAAGTTTACCTTCTTTTATTTATTTATTTAATAACTTGAGTCACAGAATGTACAATGACGGACTTAATGCCATAGATATTCTCTGCCAGTCTTCCGTCGGGTGTTATAGAAATTAATGAGAACTTACACTTTGTTTAGAAATTCTAAAATAGACATTAAAATACTTAAAGTTAACAAATAAATGAAAAAAGAAATGATATAAGAAAAAAATCTACTTCTTTTGCAGTACTGTTGTCTTGAATAGCGACAGAGACCCCAAGTGTCTTTAAATTGGTGAACTCTATTTAACTTTCGCTCGCCCTTAGTCTTGGCGTCTGGAGACGGTTTAAAACCAAGACCTTAGCCCATTAAGGTAAGTTAAAAAAAAAGAGAAGTTATAGTTATAGGTTGTGACCTACCTCTCTTTATTCTGGGTAGGTTTTCTTTTCTCATAAACTTGAGGAGTTTTCTTTATAGGTAAATAAGTGGAAAACCATGTCAAAACCACAAACAGCACTTTACCCCTAGCACCACTTCACAATGACGGAGAACACCTGAATTAATTAGAATGATAAGGGTGTGTCTTGATGTGGGCTCGACACTTTTTTACACATTGTTTGTTAATAATTAAAGTGATAACATCGGGCCTGGCTCCAGCGATAAACGACCATGTTGGCCGTACGCTGTTATGAAGGCACCTAACGGCTTTTCATGGTAATGTATCTTTGCTTGTGTTCTACTATTAAATGAATCCATATAATTATGTATTAGACTCGTTCTATAACTTGTCGCTTTAGAACTGGCTTACATTGTCACGAAACAAAGTTTAAAGGTAAGGAGCATTGACTAAATCGTCTGGAACAGACACAAGAGGCCATTAATATTGATGAATGACAATGTCGTTGAAGTTTCGTTATATTATTAAGTGTATAGACAGAAATCTTCATCAAAATCAAATAAACAATATGTTTTTTACCACGGAACAGTCAAACTGAAGTACAAATGCGCCGGCTCTACCAGACAAAAAGAGTCTTGAAGAAAGCCTATGTTACGAGGCTGAATTCCTCTTCCAACTGATTCCAAAACTGTTCGGTCAAATTAACTGGACAGAAATGACTGAAAAGCAGTATCTAAAACAGAAATATGAATGTTCTGGGAAGTTGAATCATGGTAAATTTCTTGTCTCCATGAGTAATTTACCTACAGATAGGGTTTAGAATCCCCACTATAAACTAAATGCACAGACACTAATAAGGTTTTCGATGGGATAAATTTGTTTTCAGTAAAACACTGTGAAGTCTTTGGTCTTCTAAATAAACTCAATCAACAATCATTATGAATCTCGCTTTTATACAAGCAAAACTAGAAGTCGTAACACACTACACACCAAAAGTCTCATATTCAACTTAAAGTAAACTCTATGTCAGCGCCCAAAGAGTCTGAAACTCATTGTGTTGCCGCACAGCCTGTTGCTCCGGATATTGCCTCGCTCTATCACCTACCAACGCCCCCTGGCGGGAATTACCTTGTAATTCGCCAAATTACCCACTGCTCTTTGTAATTAAATACTTTGTTTTTGGTATCCATTTAATTATGTACAGTTCTTTTTTGTTAATTAAACAGATTTAAAATACGATTTTGTTGTATTTCAATAACTTGTATGTTGTATGAAATAAAACTATAGATTCAAAGTAACAAATTCAAAATTGTCTAACTGCTTGTCTGGTTATTGGCGATACTGGCTGCTGAGTGACCAGACTAAAACTATTGTTCAATGTTGTTAATAGTGAAATATGTACCAACAGTAATTATAACTATAGGACTATAGCCCGAGCCATTTTGATTTGCTTAGTAATTGTACTAATTAATTATTACACCAGTTATGTGTAAAGCGATATAAGTATCAAAATATAGTGGCGCACACACACAGTCCCACATAAATCATTATATTGTACTGGTTTTTTTTATGGAAGTGGGGGCAAACGAGCACACGTATCGCCTGATGGTAAGCGATTACCGCCGCCCATGGACGCCCATAACACCAGAGGCATCACAAGTGCTTTGCCGGCCTTGGGGGCTGGGGAGGGGGATGAGGGGAAGGGTTGGATTATGGGCCTCCGGTATCCTTTCTCACTCGGTGAAACACAGCGCAGGCGCTATTTCACACCGGTTTTCTGTGAGGCCGTGGTATCACTCCGGTCGAGCCGGCCCAAACATGCCGAAGCGTGGTTCTCCACCGTTGTGCTAGTGGCTACTTTTGATGGGAAATTTACCAACGTATTTCAGATCTATAGTCTTAAAATTTCTAGGCATTGTTTTTTTTATGTATGGCCCTACTAAAATGACTCTTTTCTACCTGATGGAAAGCATAACCAGAATCCAAGAGTGATGGTCACCATACTCATTGCGAATGTAGCATGGTGACCCACACTACCTTGAGTTATACGCACACGCCTGCTACCTTGAGTTATACAAACTTTAATAATAAATAGCACTATATTTCACAAACCTTATGTAATAAAATAAAAAACTCTCATAGATTGTAAGAAAATTACATTGGTCTGTTGTAAATCCAAACAAAAGCTATAAATAAAGACGTAAGAGAAAATACGGTTGAGCTAGCATATTATCATGTTTAACGCTAGTTGGCCAGGCAAAACTTTCCTAAATTATTATATTACGAAAATTCCGCATTCCACAAGCTTACGCATACAAAATAAAAGTCTTTTAAAACCCAATAAATATGATCATCAGTGGAGTGTCGCCGTATATACCTAGTATACGCTACAACAAACAGCGGCAGCTTCACTTTTAACCGTTATCTCCGCGTTGCAAGGCACCACCCCGCCTGACACACAGATAACAGATATGAATTTTGATGTATGTATGCGAGCTTCTCTACTATTAATAAATGGAGGTTGTGAATTACATTGTGGACGAAGAATGTAACAATAGATACATTGTTTCCTTTAAAGACAGTTTGATAATACATTTTGTATGAATTAGATTTGGTTACTATGAACTTCAGATACACTGTTATAACGAAATTTTAAAATATCAAGCACTGGTTATATTGTCAAAGTCATTTTAAATACATAAATATATATCGTTAACTTTTTAACCGACTTCTTAACTGGACTGTATATTTTTATGTTTGTTACCTCAGAACTTTCGATTGCCTGAACCGATTTTAATGACTCTTTTTTATTAAAAAGCTGGTGCTTCCTATACGGCCCTATTTCAATTTAGGTTTTCCTTTTGTAGAAATGTTGTAAAAAAAATATCTCTAATTTTTTTAGCGTGTTTCAATTATCTGTGAATATAAATACCAGTTTTGTCTCTCAACTTACCATTACTTCATAAAGTTACAAACTATTCCCTCGATGTATGTTAAACTTAACAATCCTGAAGCTTTTGTTATAAAAAATGGGATGCGTCTAAATCTTATTATTGTCATCTTATTTTGCGTCTTAAACAAACCTATATTCTGTATACTCTAAAATATAAATAAATTGTCTACCAGAGCTCACCAGAAACCAAATAATTCACAAATTAGAAATATAATTAAACAGAAGCCTGCCGGAAAACACTTAATTTAGATTAGGTTAAAACTGCAAATACACGCGAAAAATTAATACAAAAACTTTATGTTTTAACCGTATCATATAATACATTTTATTACCAATATGTTTAACGAGTTTTATATCTTCTTCTAACCCCTTAGCCAGTCTACCCTAAAAACACTAAAATAGCTTGAGCATACATGACAACAACAAGTTGGCTTCTTTATCAGGCATAACACCCAATTGAGTTCTTAACGAGACACCTTAAAACACGTTCACCACAACCCGGATTTTTTATCTTGTAATTGTCCAAAATACCGAGATTTCGCTGTTCAATGATTACGTAACTGCGTGGTGGCGTATGCTAAATGTTTAAAATATTTTTTTACAACCAGCTATTGATAGAAATCCTTAAAATCACAGTAAGGTCTATGGTTAACATTACATACTTGGTAAGTAGTTTTAAGAATTTCTCTGTATTAAATTGATAATTATGTTTGTAATTTAATTTTTTTATTACTTTTTCAATATGAAAAACTTTAAGCAAAATCTATAATTTTCCTACCGTTCTGACAGTATTCAAAGTAGTACCAAGTCACATCTACTTAACATAGTACTATTGCAGGTGACATGAAAAGTACCAACATGTTCTAAGAACTGATTGTTACTATGGCTGTGGCGACTTCCACATACAGCCCAACAACATAAAAATATAGGACAGCGCCATCTACCGAAGAAACATCGAACTACGGAGCTACGAAGAAAAAACTAAGAAACTACCAATCCTAAATCGCGCAATAGAAGTTCTCGCGCCGATTAACATATATACAACTTCCCAACATCAACCGTTGGGCAGTGGCCCGCCAGGCATGATCACCTCGCCTGGTCGGAGGATCCTCCCTTTGTGTTGGAGGGACATGATATCCGTTCCTCCACAGTGGTGACCCCGACGTGATTGGAAGCAGCCTTCGTAGGAGCAGATCAACAGCAAGAGCGCCACCATCATGTTCACTCCCACAAGTCTCAGCCAGCCAGCAACCTCGGCCTCAACAGGGATACACCACATGCAGGAAGCGACCGCTCCAGCCTGGTTTACCCCTACGGCCTCAACAGCGTCTAGGCACAGCACACTGCAACTACGGTCCATGTAAGCAGAGCATTTCTCTCCCGTCTATGCAGCAGCCAGCCACTACGCAGCAATCGCCCCGACTCACTGGGGACCTCACCGCAACACTGCGCACCGCATTCGATCCCGACTCACTGGGATCCGCGGACTTCAGCCCCGACTCACTGGGGCTAGCGGCATTCAGTTCCGACTCACTGGAACTTGCGGCACTCAGTTCCGACTCACTGGAACTACTCACTCCTGGCACTGGCAAGCTCCACAACAGAGCACAGACAGCTGACTCATCCAGATATCGACCTCCGGTCTTGGAGGGGAGTGATGTGGCGACTTCCACATACAGCCCAACAACATAAAAATATAGGACAGCGCCATCTACCGAAGAAACATCGAACTACGGAGCTACGAAGAAAAAACTAAGAAACTACCAATCCTAAATCGCGCAATAGAAGTTCTCGCGCCGATTAACATATATACAACTTCCCAACATCAACCGTTGGGCAGTGGCCCGCCAGGCATGATCACCTCGCCTGGTCGGAGGATCCTCCCTTTGTGTTGGAGGGACATGATATCCGTTCCTCCACATGGCTACTAAAAATAACCATATGATAAGGGTGCTAACACATTATATTGTAATACTAACATTATTAGTAAGCTTTTCCTAAAAGTTTTCATGTTAATATATTGTAACATGAAAAAGATAAAATGTTTTTGTTACGACACTGTTTTCAAGATTTTTCACAAATTTTTTTTTAAGTAATATGTGTATAAATACAAGCTGAGCCTCGCGGTGTTGTTGCCCGAGGTACATAAATAACCGCGGGAAACGCCGTTTCCTAGTCTAAAAAAAAGTAAGTTACTCCTTATATCATCAATTATTTACCAGTAAGAGTCTCGTGCAAATCGGTTCAGCCGTTCCACAGATTACTATATAACAAACAGACAGTCAATTATTGTAAAAAAAATTTTTAGTATATTATATACATACATATGCATTTAGTACAAAGCGGTTTTTTTTAATATTACAAAAAGATACTCAAATATCATTTATTTGTATAGATGAATGTTATTTCATCTCAGATTTCAAACATAAATTAATTTTTTAATCAAAAGTTTTATGTGTATATTAAAATTCAAACCCAAAACCTCTAAAACGTTACCTTTATGCCTTAGATAGAAACTTATACATTCGGCAAGTTCAATAACGCGAAACCTTGACGCGTTTCCGTTTATCTAATTCCGTCACACCAAAATATATCTGCAACCACCAAAGAACCTAAGGTTGTTCCAAAGGCGTCCATTAGAGTCGACCCATAAAACCTTATTCATCTAAGCCTTTTGAAAAACTCACTCGAGTGATTTTTAAAACGTTCTTATTCAGTAAGGTGGTGTGATAGCGGTGTTATCATCACACGCAATTTGGCGAGGTCGCCCGTTCTAACTACCAGTGCTGCCATCTATACAGATAACTTTGATCGTAAACTTTTCTGGTTTTAAATGAGGATGTATTACTTATTATTTTTATATATTTTGTAACAATTGATTGGGGTTTCAGTTGATTAATATAAAAAATGTAATTGAGTTAAAAGTAATCATTAAATAAGAGAATATTTATGTTTTATCAAAAATGTAAACACGTATTCCCAGGTGAATAAAAGTTAATTATGATTAAAAAAATGTTTAGTTAAAGAAATAATAATATACTTGTGGTGGTAGATGGGTAAATGTAGTTTAAACTATTTCTTTAATAGGGTTTTAAGCCTCTGTTCCAGCGTTAAGTTTTAGTCTGATACACTCTTTTCTTTTAAAGTGGTTTTTTTATTGATAAATTGAATTTAAACCTTGACAGAAAAGATCAATATTTTATAAATCCAGCAAAAATCAACTTTTAATTTTTTGTTTAAATTCTTTAACTATCTTCCAGTTATAAATAACGCTTCCAATACTTTACAATAACACTATATAACCTGGCAAACGTTGTATTGTCATATATAAATATATATATGTATAATTAGGGGCGAGTCACACTTATGAGGGTATGAAAAATAGACGTTGGCCTATTCTCAGACCTACCTGATAATGCACACAAAATTTAATAACAATCGGTCCAACCGGATTCGGATGAGTTTGGCAACAAATACCGCGATACGACAATTTTATTTATTGGACTGTAACACGCGTAAAGGTAATGTAATGACATATAATTACATTTTGTAAGATAACAACAACGACCTTCGATTTTATAATATGTGTACATTATCTGTATAAATAAAGATGAGTCGCCGAAATATATGTACGCGCATAACTTCCGATCGGCTGCACGAAATTAAATAATTATTGTTATATGTCGAACTCATAATGTTAGGTCAATATTTTTATGCCAGAAAAATTAAAAGATAACAGGATTAGTAATTTTTTCCGCTACTGTACACTGCTTTTTTTTACCTGTGTAAAACCCTCTCGGGCCTTCACCCCACCGGGGTTTTACGGCGGGGCGATCTGTCGGCATCGAGCTTACTAAAACCACACGGTGTGCCAATCTGCGCCTGAGACGGGAGGGATCCGGGTACCGCTTTCTTAGACATTCCGGACCCCTCCCAGCGGACTGTACACAACCTGGTGAAAGCTGAGACAGATATGTAAATATGGCGGTACGAAGTTCGCCGGGTCAGCTAGTTATAAATAAAAGTACATCAAGAAATGTAAGCAATATATTAAATTATAATAAAACCTTAGAGATTTTGAGATATTTGCTTTCTGGAATTGGTTACAAGACATAGGTAACAAAATCCAAAAGATACTAAATCTTTCCAAATCTTCGATATTACCCATACCACTGATATACGATACAAAGTCGGTTCTATCATTTCGGAACAAGAAATATTACATACGAGATTAGATTGAGAAGGGCCTTCAGATTGATCACCAATGACGTTATCTACTCACCTGGCGCGGTTGCGCTGTAACCAGTTCGACTTCCGTTAGTAATTGATACTTGTTTGGCGTCGAGAATCGTTTGACAATCGATATGACATGAAATCGATGATTGATTCGCGTGGAAATCGTTTTAAGTAGCTGGATTCTGATTTTATCGTGGTGGATGAATAGGATGCGTCGCGTGTTTGTGGTCAGATGTCATGGTATATTTTATTAAATTATTAAGTGAGCACCAAATGTAAAACTGTTGGAATATGATTATGCATATGCATAACTCAAATGTTTATATATATAACTAGCTGATACCCGCGGTGTTACCCGCGGTACAAAGATATTGTGTGAATTGTATCTTTATAAATTGTAGCCTATGTGTTATTCTGATGTATAAATTATATTTATGAAAAGCTTCATTAAAATACATTCAGTAGCTTTTACGTGAAAGAGTAACAAACATCTATCCATAATTACCGTGGGAGAGCCTCGCTTCGGCATGCATGGGTCGGCTCGACCGGAGTGATACCACGGCCTCACAGAAAACCGGTGTGACACAGCGCCTGTGCTGTGTTTCACCGAGTGAGTGAGAATACCAGAGGCCCATTCTACTAATAAATCTTCCCCTAATCCTCCTCCCCTTCCCCCAAGGCCACTACTAGTATATATTTTATTTAATTCTAGTCTAGTCTAGTGAAAAACTAGATTATCTAATATTTACGTATTTTATATTCATCCGTTCTTATTGAAATACTAGTTTATGCCCGCGGCTCCGCCCATGTATATGTTGCTTATCGCGGCAAATAGTAGCCTATGTGTTATTCTAATGTATAAACTATATTAAAGTAAAGTTTCATCCAAATCCGTTGAGTGGTTTTTACGTGAAAGAGTAACAAACATCCATCCAACCATTCGCGTTTATAATATTAGTAGGATATAACTGTCATCAGGTATACATTTAGTATCTTTTAGGTCAAAGGGTTAAAAAAACATTGTAAACTATTTACACTTCTTTTCAACACAACCATTAAAAGGAAAGCAAATCAATAAACCATTCCCACGCACCACCAAGTACATCTAATTAATTCATAATAAATACACATATAATATAAAAAGGTTCATATAGCAGCGTATATTATAATCATGAGTTCTCACTTCTCACCTCGGGGAAAAGGATAAATAATTTGGTATGATCCTCGCGCGGGAGATAGGCGATCGGAACAAAGGTAGCGCTATCTCACGCCCCAGCCGCCCGCCCTTCGCGCGCTTCCACTTCCTAACGACACGTTAATATTAAGACACGTCGTTTCAACCGACTTCAAAAAAGGAGGAGGTTCTCAATTCGACTGTGTTATTAGAATTTCCGACTGGGTAAATAGATTTTATTGGTTGGTGCTTACCGTGTGGTCCATTTTCAAATTGGTCTATTGAAGACGTTTTTTTTGTAAAAAAAAAATTATAAAATAAAATAAAAAATGACGTATACATTTTTTATTGGTATATATTTGAGAAATGTTTTATTTACAAAAAAGAATACTAAGCTTTACATAAGTTTTCCTTTATTTTTATTTAGGTTGAGAGTGTTAAAATGAATCGTCAAACTCACTGTTACACTTTTAATTAGAAAGAGTTAACCACATTGCAACTGAAACATTTTTCAATAAAAAAGCAAAACTAACTAAAGCCTTTCATCACGATAGACGTTAAATGTGTAAAAAACTATAAAATAGCCACGACTTTCTGAATTCAGCTCCATAAGAGACAAGTTTGTACAATAAGAATTCGTGAATATCGGACGTAAATTACCGTACAAACAATGGAAACAGTCGAGGTGTGGGGTGTGCAAAACTCAAGGTAAATGAATCTCTTATGAAAATGTGATACAATGTATTACCTACTGATAGCCGGGATGATAGCGGAGTGATTGAACGAATGGGAGACGACCAGAGAATATACCTACCAACACAGCGGATCAGTTAGCAAATGGTCTATACTTAAATATATTTATTATAACAATCTTACTAATTTATGCCAACCGTTCTTGATATTTGCACTTTAATATTGTCTTCTCAAAGAGGTCGCAGGCAAAAGGTTTTATATAATTAAAAAACGTTTTTTACGGTTACGTTTTGCCACTTGGAAATTGATGATTGAAATATATTTTTTTCACTTGATTTACCTATTAAATTATATCCACACTTTACATATTGGCTGATACAGTATTTAATAAATATTTCGTTTCTAAAATAAACAAATACCATCAGTCAATTAAGACATTGAGAAATGTTATTTTGATATAGAAAGCTTTAGTTTGATTTTTAAATGTCGATTTCAAGTTTTCTCAATATGATATGACAATTTTATACGATTTAGCTAGAGAGAAATCAAGAGATAAAATTTACAGATACCCCGAAAAATGTTTAATCCAAAACCGAAACTCGAAAACGAACCACAGAGTCTGAACTACTGGTGTTATCTATTACCAGACAATTACACTAATCGCAGATCTCTAACTCCCTGATATACTACCGAGCGGGAGGGGTGAACGGCGAGGGGTGGATCGGTGCGGTGGGGGTGAAGTTGGGTGGTAGGGAGTGGTGTTATCAGCGATTTTCGCACCATTAACCGTCGCGATACAGTCCGCACTCCATGCAGACAACGCGTTAAGTTTCACTCTAATTGATATACACAGGTGAGGTGCTCGAGTGCTCGGCCCATCTTGGCTCGTTTGAAGGTTCATAGTTTGCAGTATCAAGAGTAGTATACCATTCGTTAATGGGTCTGTTTAATAGTGTTAATTTATTTCGTTATCCAACTTAACAAGAAGTGTGGATTTACAATTCGGTTGTAATTTTTTTTTTTCATATTTATTTTCTGCGGGGTCCGTCATTTTTGTAGAATTATTTCTTTACTTGGCACAGTATTCTTTCTAATTGACCCATTGAAATAATAATTGAAAAATACTTTAATTTATAAAATGTTTTTCTTATTAACGGCCTTTAATAGTCCGTGGCTGGCCTTTAATAAGCCTCGCCCTAGAATGGGGGTTTTGATTTTTTTTATGGAATAGAGGGCAAGCGAGCAGACGTATCCCCTGATGGTAAGCGATTACCGTCGCCCTTGCACACCTGCAACACCAGAGGCGTCACAAGTGTGTTACCGGTCCATGAGTAATGAAGTAGAGGAGGATGTGGAGAGGGGTTGAGCATAGGCCTCTTGTTTCCTCACTCACTCAGTGCAACATAACGAAAGCGTTGTTTTACACCGGTTTTCTGTGAGGCCGTAGTATTACTTCGGTCGAACCGGCCAATTCGTGCGGCAGTGAGCCTCTCCAACGGGACAGGTTAGTATCGGATTATCAAACGGATACTTCTTTTGTTTGTTCCTCCCTTTCGTAAAGTCTAAGTAAAATGATTACCTATAAGGCGTACAGGTAATTTATCTGTGTGTTACTCAAGTTTACAAAGAACAATGTACCAACAATTGGGACAGATTTGACTGGTCATACTGATACGAACACCTGCCTTTATCGCGACATTACACAGGCGAGAGCCAAGCAGTAGTGCAACTTTGTAGCGTAATGTGAGATTGTACCGCGATAGGGCACGAGCCTAAATGTGTGCTAACTTGTTGATTCGATGCGATATTGTACCTACACATTGTCTGAACTATTATGTACGTATGCATTCGATGTTTTCTTCGTTTAAGGCGTACATTGACTGACTAAGAATATATTTTCATTAAGAGGTGGTTATAGTACTAGCAAAAATAATTGCTACAATATGGTAATTCATATGTTGTTTATGTATGTGCCTGCCAACATGACTCTAGTCGGCCTGATGGAAAGCATAAACACAATCCAAGAGTAGTGGTCACTCAATCATTACTAATAAAGGCAATGCAACAAGGCCAAAACGTGACCAACACTAAAAGATGTTTCAACATCATTCTTCGTATTGTAGATAGATATCATACATAGAAAACACCCAAACTCCGAAACAAACATTTGTAGATCACACAAACATTTAATCCGACCCGGGAATCGAACCCGAGACCTCAAGAACAGCAGTCGCATACGCTGCCGCTGCGCCACCGAGGCAGTATTTGGGTTACATGATAGATTTTCGCGCTTGAGGTTTCATAGATGCAATAGTGTAAGTATAAATTACGAATAGTTTGTTGGTTTGAACGTGTTTAGTACAGAAAACTTTGATAACATGGTTGTACTCTAAATCAAATATATCTACAAAGATACTTTAACGTTCGTATTAACCTTGTTTATTTAGATAACTAAAGATACTTTAAGACTGTTCTCGCATTAGTTATTCAGAAAAGTGCACTATAGATAAAAATATACGGATGTAATATGTTATTATCTGGTATCTTAATAACTATGATTTACGATTATTAAAGAGTGTATCGTCTTAAGAGTTACACAATGACTGATATACCTTTGGTTAGTCTACCTATATTTTAATCGCAGCTCTTCAATAGCTAAATGAACCAAAGAAGGTTTACAAGGACGGCTTTAGTAATAACAGCCGGAAATATTTCAGATATGTTATGATTTTCAAAATAACAATCATTGTCTATATTTTTGTTAGTTAATAATTAATCCTTTATTATATTTCATGTGAAAAAATATTATTGTTCTATGACATCTTACATTTATTGATTTATTAATTTATTTATTAATATTTTATTTTTATTACACATGCTGGTTGCATGTGTAATAAAAATTTAACATGGTTTTACCCCCAACATAAAAAGGCTGTGTCATACGTGATGTATACATGAATAATGTCGTTTTGAATTAAAGTTTTTTATATTATTTTTCATACGGTATCTGCCCTTTATTAAACCGACATCTGTCGGCAAACAGGTTCTAAATAGGATGAACATAAAATAAAATTATTTGAAGAGCCACGCCTTAAATTTTACATGGCATATGTATGTTAATGTTAGTGTATACATACATACACATAAACATGGCAATCGAGATACATTTTATATAGAAGAGAATAGTCCCGAGAAAAATCCAGTTGGAACCTGTTAGTCGACTTTCCGAGCATGTAATGTACAGGTGTAATATCAAACAGTCGTGTTCTGGAGCACACCGATGAGAGCGAGACAAATTTAATTGAGATTCATGTTATTGGTGTTTACTAAGAGTATAAAATTACTTGTTACAGAATTGACATCATTTCTTGAATACTCTGATTGCTAAAGGCGAAAAGAGTTATTAGTATAGCTACATAGTAATCGGTTCTCAGTTTTTTTGGGATGTAGTCAAGCGAGGATAAGATTGTCTGTTACAGGTCATGGATATCTGCTACTTAACAGACGTAAGGGCGTTGCCTTTAGCTCCTCAATTATAGTAAAGAGTGGAGAAGGGTTTTGATCCCCTAAAAAGCACTTATTCGGTGAAAAACAATGCTTGCTGTTAAAATGTTTCGAGAAAATTTTATAAACAGTTGGTTGAAATGATAATGAAAGAATAAATAAATTTCAAAGTCACATGATACTAATTATAAATAATTAAAATATCAACATTCCTATCTCAGTAGAGTCTGTATTGTGTACAGTATCTATCAATGCTATCTTATACCATCTTATCAGAGTTAAATAAACTTCACGATGATTAAAGATACCCATGTCTTATTATAAAAAGTCATTCTTAAATTTCTCGATCATTTTTCATCAAGTTTATTCAACTCAAAACTATTTTATCACTATTTTATGTATGGTTTTATGTAAATTATACCTATATTTAAACGTATATTTTATCAATGTATTTTTTTATAAATATGACACAGTATTTAAAGGACAAATCTAATATATTTTATTCAAAACTAGACGAAGAAAGAACGTGGTTTTAAGTAAATATCAGTATTAAATTTTAAATAAGTACGGTGAATCTAACACATATAGGGAAGGCGTGTCATCAGCAATATATAAATATTAGATAAATATTATAGTCTGAATACTAGATATTTGCATTACTTTCTCTTCAAATAGTGTTCATTAGGTATTGAGTTTACGCAATGCAATAGGTCTCCTAGCTTCATAATTTACTAGTATCTATCCGAGTTTAATATTTCTTAGTAAAATAACATATAAGTACATATATTGTTTGCAAATTAAACCGTTGAAACTCATATACATATATATATATGACTCATTTATGTTTAATTTCAGGGGCTTAGACCGGGTCCTTAATACAAGTTATTTCATAACTTGCTAGGACTCTGGTTGTGGCATCTGATTTGACTAGTTAACATCCTGATATAATTTCAGTCTTCAGTTAATTTTTATACCTATTAAAATTAAGAATATAATTATGAATGAATAAATAATTTATTCATTCATAATTATATTTATTATATTTATTTGAGCTGGATGCGAGAAGCCATAGATCGAACTAAGTGGCGTGAAATTGGAGAGGCCTATGTCCAGCAGTGGACTGCGATAGGCTGATGATGATGATGAAATAATTTATTGTCATCATTTGAGTTTTACTTTTGTCAGAAACATTAAGTAACCCTTAATAACTTTTAACTGCCTCTGTGCGCAGTGGTAGCGAATGCGACTGCTGTGCAAGAGGTCTCGGGTTCGATTCCTAAGTCGGACCAAATGTTTGTATGATCTGCAAACATTTGTTTCGGAGTTTGGGTGTTTTCTATATATAATAAGTATGTATTTACAAAAAAAATAATCATATATGTATTTATATCAGTTGTCTAGTACCCATAACACAAGTTCTGCTTAGTTTGCGACTAGGTGGCGTTGTGTGTTAAAATGTCTGAACATATTTATATTTATTTATTTATAATAAGGAGTCATGACAGTCTTTTCTAATCCTGTGTCGATCATTTTCGTCCATCAAACTCCGTTATATCAATATAAAGGTAATAAACCAATGTTTCAAACGTATCTGCATTTATAATACCTATTCTGTGTCATCTTGAGAACACGAAGAGCATTAAACTTTTATCTTTTGAAATGCATTTTTAAACTGCATCGTTATCAGATGCACCAAGGTTAAGGAAAAATTGACTCAAACGTTCACATTAAAAATATTTTACAGCGTCACCTTCAAATACATTGGAACAAAATATGCGACTTAATTCTGTCTCCCAAAATACAGGCTATGTTTAGCTTGGCCATGAGCACCGGGGACTATTTATACACAAACAGTTTATATCGCATTCTATGATATCAAATGGCAGGAATTTGGTGTGAAATAAACACATTGTCTTTATTTTTCGGGGTTATTATTAAAATCAAAAGAAAAAAACGGAACACTTATAGGATCACTTTGTTGACTTTCTGTCTGTCTGTCAAGACCCTTTTTGTCAGGAACTCGTGGAGGTATGCAGCTGAAATTATCAAATATTCAAGTTTAATGTCCCTTGGAGCTGAGAAAAAAATCAAACTTCTAAGCTAACGCAATCAAAAGTTACAGCCTTATAATGCTACAAATTTTCGGCACTCGCAAGGGAATCAAAACCTACGGGGTACTTCTCGTAAACTTATAGTCTTGAAATTTTATACAAAGCAACGTCCTATAACACAGACAAAGGAAAAATTGCGAATGATATACCTACAGGTTTATACGGAACCCTCGGTACTTAAATCCGACTCTCACTTGACAATTTTTTTTGTGAGTAAAATCTCTCCTGGTATTTTTAAAATGTGGAATTGATTTTCTTATAAGGGACGGAAGTGTTGAACAGGAATTTCAGAAAGTATTCACTATTATTTTTTGTTCAATAAGCACACGGTGATAATCAGATGTCAAATCCAGTGATAACTCGCTGCTTTTTATAATAAAAAGGCATTATATTTCCGAAATGGCTATAGTTTTTTGGAATATGAATAAAGCCACATCAGTAACATTATCTTTAAATAATAATGACTCAAGTCTTGCTACAGTAAGTTCTTTGTTAGTTTTGATAGCCAAAAATACAGATAAGTGATAACCCGACATCTGGATACTTGGCCATCACGGTCAAACTACAATGTTGCACAAATTAATCTCAGAATTGTTATATACTTTAATATTTATGACCAACTGCGGCCCGCGACTAGCCACTACTTCTATTACCCTAGGTTACTCCTTATATAAAGAGCTATCCAGGTCCAGTCATTCCAGAGATTACTTGGAACAGAGCTCAGACAGATAGATGAAAATTTTAAAGATTGATTTTTTGATGTAAGTAATGTATATAGTTCCATACGCACTTAATGAGAAGCTGCTAATTTTAATTATTTTTTTTAAAGGGCAACTCCCGCATTATGAATATAAATTCCTGTGTCGCGGGGATCTTTACAAACATACATGAAACGGACACAAAGTACACCCAGACTTAGAACAACAATTTATGGAGCATACAAAGTGTTGTCCCATGTAGGATTTGAACCCACAACAATTGGCGCAGTAGGAAGCGGTGTGGCGACCACTAAAACCACTTTTTTTTTACGTGTGCATACCCCTCGGGTCTTCACCCCACCGGGGTTTTCGGCGGGGCGGTGTGTCGGAATCGAACCGACTAAAACCACACGGTGTGCCACTCTGCGCCTGAGACGGGAGGGATCCGGGAACCGCTTTCTTACGCCATCCGGACCCCTCCCAGGACCACTAAAATCACTAGGCCAACCGTGTAGTTAAAACAATGTTATAAGCAACTTGATGACACTTATTTTTTTTTATTTGTATATATTATAAGGAGAGGTCTTTACTAACCCTTGTTCACTAAACTACCATTTTATTTACCTCTCAGGTTTAAAGACAACATCATGATTGACGGCCTCGGTGGCGCAGTGGTAGCGTATGCGACTGTTGTGGTAGTTGTCTCCAGTTCGATTCCTGAGTCGGACCAAATGTTTGTATGCTCTGCAAATATTTGTTTTGGTGTTTTCTATGTATAATATGTATGTATTTACAAAAAAAGTATATATGTATTAATATCAGTTGTCTAGTACCCGTGGTACAAGCTTTGCTTAGTTTAGGACTGGATTTATTATTTATCTTCTTAACATTTGCTCAAATTAGTTTGAGTCAGTGAGATTCTCCTCTGTCATTCGTCATTCCTTTCCCTCTGTCCTTCATTCATTTTTAAATAGTGGTGATCATTTGCAAAAGATAAGCTTCTCTTCTTTAAGAAACTTATTTTATTATATTTATTTTCACGGGAATTAACGCGATCACTTATTTTAAGGTATTACATACCTCTGATTTGCCTGACGTTTCGATCAGGTTGCACTGGCCGTGGTCACAGACTGACTGGCTCAACGGCGTACGTTGTCCCTCGTTGAATCCGCGAAGTACAAGGTTCATCCACCCGCCCATTTTCGTTATTATTAATTAATTTTTTTCGCCATGTACGTACGAATAATTAATATCATGATGATTTAAAAGTTAGTTTAGGAAACTTGATAGTAATCAGTGTGAAGAGTTATAATCACTAGTCTGTTGCCTCTCAGATTGCCTCTATAGTAGCTCAGATAATAATTTAAAGAAAGTAGAGCTCTGAAGCTTTAATCAAAATAAAAACGCCTTACTTTTCTTCTTTTATTTCTTGAGTATTATAGCAAAACTAAAGATTGAGAGAGTCCATTAGCCATAAGATCAAGAATACTGCACATATAAATAAATAAATAAACATTATTGGACATTTATCACACACAACACCATCTAGTCCCAAACTACTAGACAACTGATATAAATACATGTATATACTTTTTTTTGTAAACACATACCATATTATGCCTAGAAAATACCCAAACTCTGATACAAATATTTGCAGATCATACAAATATTTGGGTCCGACTTGGGAATCGAACCCGAGACCTCACGATCAGCAGTTGCATACGCCAACCTCTAGACCAAGGAGGCAGTTAAGTATATCTATTAACTAAGAAACTTAACTAAAATCGCAATCATTATTAGGTACAATTCACTGTGAAAGCATGATATTCCCTATCTCTATATTAAATCTCAATAATTTTTCACGAAACACTAACCCAGGCTATCTAAAATCGAGTTAAACTCAAAATCGACATAACCAGGAATCGAACCCGGCAACAAAAGGCGCCGACACCTCCGCCGTTATATTTATTGCAAATTATGACCGTTATCCAGCCGATCTCTACCACTCGATAATGGACTTCATACGGACGATGGAATTATATGGATAAGATGTAATAAAAGTTAATTACTAGGAAATACATACTTAAATTAGACTGTGTTTCCGTTTGTAAAGAATATACATCACATCAGAATTTTGATCAAGTACTAAAATGCTCATCCGCGTCAATGTTAGACTACATTGTATGTAGATATCAATAATTAAACCTCTTAGAATTAAAATTTACTTTCACTGGTTAGCGGTCATAATTTTTTTAACCACTTCATAAATTTTGTTGTGCTATTCGCTCTGCATCTCAGGGCTTAATAAATTATGTAACTGATTGTTTATTTTTTAAAACGCATTCTCTCTGTCTTTCTCTCTCTCTCTCTCTCTTCCTGTCTCTCTGATACATAGATTGAATGAATATCTCATATTAACTTATTGAAGAAAGGTATAGCCTATTGTAACATGACGATAAAACCTTTAAGATCAGTGGCCATAATCCCGAATAAAGCAACCAAGTGAATTAAAGTATTGCAGTTTATGTTATCTCAAAACGAAAAGTTTTTCCCTCAACCCATAACATAAATAATAACTAATACATATTAATAACGACAACCATGACAAGAATAACAAATTAAATATTTATGACGGGTGTATCCATGAGAAGCGAATCCGGTAGCCACCTCAAAGCTATTGACGGAGGCGGCGGCGTTGATACGACTGATTTATGTCCCATTCCACAACCTTAACTGATCGCCAGATTATTGCGATTTTTTTTCACAACGATCCTGTAGGTGCCCCCTCCCCTAACGAGCCCTAAATGGAACATTGTCACACCTGATTGCTTTTGTTGTACTTAAAATTGTGAATGGTGTTGTCTTTTGTTCATTTAAAGCAGTTTTTATGGTCAAGACATTTATTTGATAGCCTTCTTGAAACTGTTTAGTAACATTTTAAAGTTAAGATAAAGAAAATTAACGTCTCCAACATAATGAGTGCACGCTTAGCCTAGTGGTTTAAGCGGTCGCCGAGCCGCTTTCTACTGTGTCAAGTGCTGTAGGTTTAAATCCTACATATCGCACTTTGTGTGATCAACAAATTGTTGTTCCGAGTCTGGCTGTTCTTTGTGTCCTTTTCATGTATGTTAGTAAAGAAACCGTGACATAGCATTTATATTCATAAAGTTGGATTTGTCTTTGAAAAAAAAATGCCGTCATACATCGATATTTCAATTTGTAAAGAATCTATTTTGATTATCAATAGAAACTTAGCCGATTGACTGAACAGTCAATGCACGTGTCAAATTAATAGTCTGGGTTTATATGTCTACTATTTATTTACTCGTTTCTTTAAAAAGATTATTGACGCAGCCCATCACCCTAACCCTTGAAAAAGACCCCATACAATCCTAACTTTAATCAACCGGTAAATCTAACTAAAACTAGTCGAATAGTATTATATTCCTAGGTGTTGCCCGCGGTTACGCGTATATGTCGGTTATCGCGGCAAATAGTAACCTATGTGTTATTCTGATGTATAAGCTATATTATTGTAAAGTTTCATTAAAATCCATTTAGTAGTTTTTACGTGAATGAGTAACAAACCTCCTTACAAACTTTCGCGTTTATAATATTAGTAGGATTAGTGCATAGTTGACCCCAATATTCTCACTAAAAGTCTTTGTTCGTTCGCTCTAGGTACATTTAAATAATAATATTTCTTTTCCACTATCAGTAAGTGCAGTGCAGTTAAGTTTCTCCACAGATAAAAATGAACGAGACATAATATAATAACGTTATCAGTACTAGATACAAAGTCTAAGAATAAATTATACCTTGTGTAGTCGAGAATTCTGTCTTCGACTTGATTCGGAGAGATCTCAATGGTTTATTCGTATGCGAAAGAAGGAGGGTAATGTTTTTCGAGTGTGTGTATGTATGTAGGTATATTTCTTTGGCACGCCCTAGAACCTAAACGGATTGTCGTATTTTTATGTAAGTGTTGTCAATAGATTCTTCTTAGCCGTGAGAATGACACGGGGAATATCAAAATTTAAAAAAATATTTTTGGCGCCAAAAAATCATCTCAAATAAAGAATTTTTGAAGGTGTTAACGAAAACATATAAAACGTATATGTTTTATAAAAAAAAATGAATTGGACAAAGATGAGAGATATTGACACAGTCGAGTTTTCTTTTCTTAATAATTTTACTTGTTGTTACATATGAAATACTGAATTGTTATTATCGTCTTAGAAGTTGGTCCATAGGATCCATCCATAGGATTGTTGGAACCGCAGGCAACGCTGCGGGTAGCCTAAATTACTCCCTATATCATCAATTACCTGCCAGCGAAAATCCCGTCGAAATCGGTCCAGCCGTTCCAGAGAGCCGGAACAAACAGACAGACAGACAAAAACTGTAAAAAATGATATATTGGTATATCAATTGATTTATGTACCGTGTATACAAATATATGCATTTAGAAAAAAGCGGTCATTTCAATATTACAAACAGACACTCCAATTTTATTTATTTGTATAGATGGAAAACATACATACACATTAATACTGTCAAATCGAATAAAACTATGTTAATAATTGTTAGAAATAATTTAAAATTTATAATGATAATGCCACACACTGCAGTCTTATCCTAAGCCAGGCAAAATCTGTACTATATCTGTATTTGTACTATAAGTTCTAATCTCCTGATAAATATAGTTATATGTTTAAACTAACCTTTGCCCTCAGTTTCATCCCTTATTTTACCCCCTTAGGCATGGCATTTCTAAAATCCTTTTGTTAATTCTCACTTACGCTATGTAAATAACCTACATGCAAAATATCAGGATTCTAGGTTCAGGTTTGTGCTGTGCGTTGATCTCTGGGTATCTAAATCAGTCACCTTCCTCTTTTATATGTATAGATACAAACGTAATATTGATAAATTACACCCGGACACTGAAAAATAACCAATTTATATAAAATGCTTGACTTATTTAAATTCAAGTAGTTTAGTAATTAATAACCTTTAACGTTTGTATGAAAAGAAGACTATGAATGGATTTCGAATGTAATTTTTTTCTATTGTGATTATTTGTATGATAAATCATGATAATAATTGTGGTCGACTTCTGAATTCGTCTGCTTGGTAGTTTGGTATGGATTAAATTGCGGACATACCTGAATAAATGGCATTAAATTGGGGACATTTATCGGTATGGCATTAAATTACGGACATACCTGGATAAATGTCATTTGGTATGGCATTAAATTGCTTCAGTATTACACTTCGTATTTGTCAATTAGTAAAATCATTATCTCTCAATTCCAACAGTTTTTGGTTAACCCAATAAAAACTGTTCATAAATTTAAAGACAAGTGAGATAATGTCACCTTAGTGTGACTAATTAAGTATATATTTACAAATAAGCTTTGATAGCTACTTTCTCTTTATCAGCGAATAACAAGTTTATCGCGGACAATGCACTATCTGTAACTTGTTGTCTGTAACTTGAGCACTTTAGGGCTGTAAGCTCCTACTTTAACTTAATAAGTTTATGGACATCATCATAATGTTTACCAACGTTTAACAGTCCACTGCTAGATAAAAGCCTCTCCTTAGAAAAATGGTTTTGGCCTACTATATCTGGCTGGCCAGACGTACAGAGTTTATTTCAAGTTTTCCTTTTCCTGTGGTTTTCTACTAATACTACATTACAAATTTTAATTCGTACTCTCTCTCTCGCTCTCTCTCTCTCTTTCTCTCTCTCTCTCTCTCTCTCTCTCTCTCTCTCTCTCTCTCTCCCTCTCTGCGCTTTTGTTAAACTTTTGTGTCATTAAGAGGAGTTGGGTATTTATTTATTCGCTGTTCATGAACTTTATCAAGGAAAAGTAAGGATCATTCTAAACCCTTTGACTCCTTCGCCATTCTGTTATCATGTTAGCGGAAATAATTAACAAAGTCAATCCGGATCTGTCGCATACATATCTATAAACAAGAAAGCACAATAGCCGTGAAAGCGTTACAGGAAGACAGAATTACTTTCGATTTTATAGTATTAGTATACATTGACTGTTCAGGCTGTTGTGAATAATTGTATATTCGAGTTTATAAGACCTACTTTAGGATCAGATCATTATTTTAAGTTTTCTTTTAATTATCAATTTCCACGCTTTACATTCTCAACACAACCTCATTAGCTTATCACCGAACACAGAACAAAATGCCACACCTAAGAGTCAGGTGTGGTCTCCATCCACGATATGAACTTGAGTTATGTAATTTATGTGTGATTTTACTGCGTGTCTTCCTAAACATTCTAATTAAAAACATCGGTAGATAAATTTTATCATAAATCTTGTAAAATCAGAGTCCATTAGAAAATACAGTCATGACTGCGTCTTTTTAAGAAAGTATCAAAGCAATAGTTTTATTACACTTACAATTTTGAATTAAAAAAAAAGTATCCGCCCCGGTTTTACTTGTACCTTTACATCAATAACTGTAAGTAACACCGCGAGGCAAAGCTAGTCTAAACAGAATTTGTCTTAAATACTTCTTATATCATCAGCTATCTGCCACTGAAGGTCCTGTCAAAATCGATCTAGCCGTGCCAGGGATTAGCCGGCAGAAACACACAGACATAAATTTAATTTTGACTTTTTGATGTAAGTACTGTATACTTATACTTTCATATGCATTTAGTGGAAATTATTTACTTACAAAACAAAAAAAAACAAAAAACAATTAAAAAAAAAATACAAAAATACACTTAAATTTATTTATTTGTAAAGATTAGGAATCACTATAATAGTTATAATCTTTATAGAAAAAGAAATTATTATATTTAATTCACGAACGCAACCATTGGCATCAATACAATCGTTAATAGGTGATAAAAGAATTCAGGTAAAAAATACATACACATATTTACGTATATGATGTACACCATTCTATTTTATTAAGTTTCCTCGTATTATTTCGTGTGTATACAGGAAAGGAAGGTGATAATATGGGAACAGCCTCGTTATTGAGTGATGTGATGATTTTTCCTCCTCAACACTCTTACTATTATAGTAACTAAAGTACTATATGGTAGTCTTTACTTGTTTAGACTTATTTGGTCCGTGGGAGAGCCACGCTTCGGCATGCATGGGGCGGCTCGACCGGGGTGATACCGTGGTCTTACAGAAAACCGGTGTCAAACAACGCCTGCGCTGTGTTTCCTCGAGTGATCAAGTGAGTAGAATACCGGCAGCCCATATCCCCAGCACTCCCCCATCCCCCAAAGGCCGGTGACGCACATGTGGCGCCTCTGGTGTCTATAGGCGGTAGTATTCGCTTACCACTAGGATATACGTCTACTCGTTTGCCCCCAATTCCATAAAAAAGACCTATTGTTTTTATATTAAAAATAATATGTACGAATAAATGACTTCAAGAACTAAACCAAATTGAAATGGGACTACACGGGAAGTACCAGCTTTCGAATAAAAAATAATCATCAAAATCGTTCACTTCGATGTCGCTGTGTGTGTCTATCTGTTGCATCATCATTTGAAAGTGAATTTCCTTGCGGTGGTTCTAAGCTATATTTGGTAAACATCGGTCCAGCAGTGTAAGAGTATCAGCTCTTTCCAAAATGATGTAATGCATTTTTGGCGTATGATTACTCGATAAGTGCTTGTGTAGGGGTTTTATCTTTTTTTTTTTATTTTGGGATAATAAACCTAAGGTAGAGTTTCTTGGAACCAAAACATGCCATCAATGCGTCATAATTTACCTAGTCTAATTTTTAATGATAAATTAATACGTTTAAATGCATTAATTGTTGATAGAATAGATCAGAATAGTTTAATAGAGTACCTATGAATCCTTGTTACATCACACTACGACGCTAAGAAAACGCAGCAGTAAGCAGAAACGTGTTGAAAGTCCGTGAAATAACTTCTGGATCATTCTTCGCTCTTTTTAATTCTTCGTCATTGGTCATAATGTAAAAAATAACAAATAAATTAAATATATTTAATTCTTCTAAGTCCGCAGACGCAGGAGGAAAATGATACAAAAAATAAAGGTATTAAAATAACGAATATTCACCCTTCTACCAGATAGGCACCGGAACGGAAACACGGAATATAATGAAATACATAAGTAAATTTTTAAACAGTCAAACTAACAAGAGAAGTATCGTGCAAAAAGATTAAAATTACTAAAACGAATTGCGGCTGCTATATTACCCACCATACCAGTGTTGCCAGCTACAATCTATTTTTCCCTAGGTTTTACCTCCTCTGTAAACAATAACAGAAATATGACTCCATTTAATACACTCTTATGTTCGAAACTCGAGCTACCAATGACTTGCTTCACAAAGCATTTAAGTACAGTATGTTTTTAGGCTAAAGCACCCTTGCCCCTTTCCTTCTCTTGCTGTCATCCCAAAAGATGCTTGTCTATGATGCCTTGATTAAAATAAATATATGTACCAAGATATTATTATTCACGTCACATCCCTACGTATCGAACGAAAGTGCACTGCGTTGATATCGAACAATGTGACTCGGACGATAGCGTTACGTGATCACGGCGTTATCGCGACGTTATCGCGACGACTCTATACTGCCTTCTTGTATGTACCTCTGTTTATAAATTGATGCAATCCTGTCTTTTGTTGGGCACTGAGAGTTGTGCTGTCGTGTTATTTTTCACATCTTTTTCAATATTAAATCATATTTGTAGTGAAGAATTCTCCAATGAATGAGGTGTGTGTTTCTATTGATTGATCTAGCTTCAACATTTGAAGTTCCATATCAAAGATGAAGTAAACAATATTAAATGAGATATATTATTGAAGCTGATATGAGATGCAGTAGGCCAAGAAAGGACCACCTTTCTAAAAAGAGGCCTACCAATATCACAGCGCAGGCGCTGTTTCACACCTGTTTTCTGTAAGACCGTGGTGTCACTCGGGTCGAGCCAACCCAAGCATGCCGAAGCGTGGCTCTCCCACGGTTAACAAATAAGTCTAAACAAGTTACTATATAGTACTTTAGTTACTATTATAGTAAGCGTATTGAGGAAGGGAAGTCGTCACTATTTCACTTCATATATCGTCAATAACGAGGCTTTTCGCATATTGTTACCTTTCCTGTATACACACGAAATAAAACGAGAAAACCTTACTCCAAATGCACTGTTATAGGTTAATATGACATAACCATATCACACATTTATAGTAAATATTTTTTATGCAGTAGAAAAAAATATGGTAAGTCAATAAGACAAGATGTATACCTTGAAAAGAGAAAGAAGATCTTATGCATGAACAAATGTTTCGCATTTATAATAATAATAGTGAAATATACAATGTCATATTTCCTCACACAGTAGATAACAATCTATATGTTTTCAAGTCAACATACAGCGATCCATTTGGCATACAACACACGTATTTTGTTAATTTCCTCACTGGGCAGGTTATGACCGGCCGGCAAGGCACGATTAGGGGAAGTACCGACAGAACTTCGGGCAAAGACGGATTATCCTAGATGGCGGATGGAATTTGTTTTGGAATTTATTGTTTGATGATATTTTGTGGAATTATCAACTATGTATTGCTATTATGAAGGTTCGTATATTGTATTCTTCTATTAAGTAATATAGTTGTAATATATTTTAAAACTTGCCCTACCATGATAATATTAAGTTCTTTATAGGTAATTAGACAAAGAATTTGGCGATATAAAGCTATTATAGTATTCATTAAATATATAATTACGTATACCTGCTGTTATAGGCATAAAAGTCAGATCTATAATCGGGAGAGAATATTAAAAAAATCTTCACAAAAAATACACATCTATACTAATATTATAAATGTAAGAGTTTGTGACGATGTTTGTTACTCTTTCCCGCAAAAATTACTGAACGGATTTGGATGAAACTTAACCGTAATATAGCTTATACATCAGAATACCACAAAGGCTACTATTTGCCGAGATAACCGACATATACGCGGCAGAGCCGCGGGCATAAATTAGTTTATTATAATGTTCATAAATATTTAGTGGTAAACTTATTTGCATTCTACATGTGTGGGTAATGATTTATCCCCATAGTATAACTGTATAATAATTATATTAATTACTGCTGTATGTTTGATAACATATTTTTTTGACATAAATCATTATATTTTAAATCACTATAATTATATAATATGTATATGGCGTCATTTTTATAGTTCACTACTAGGCCTTCTAAACAGTAGAAAACAATTTTTAAAGTACAATGTTACCATTAAAAAAAAATATGTATTTTTTCATTTTATTTGTTATGAAATAGTGGACCAACGGACAGACGTATCGCCTGATGGTAAGCGGTTCCCACCGCCCACGGACATCGAGATCGAGATCGCCTTTGAGGGACAGGGAAGAGGATAGGGGGAGGGGTATATGTATGGGCCTCCTGTATCCTCACTCGCACGGTGACACTCAGCGCAGTCGCTGTTTCAAACATGCTTTCTGTGAGGCCATGGTATCACTCCGGCCGAGCTGGCCCATTCGTGCCAAAGCATGGCTCTTCCACGGTAAATTAAAATTACATACAACCTCAATCCTTTTCACATTTAACTTTTTAATCGCATTAAAAGTCATTCACAATACAGCCAGCGACACACACGCTACAAACAAATAAAACTCAGTGAAATCAATAAACAACAAAAGAGCTAACATGTTTACAGAAACTTTTTAATCTGTGGAGACAATTGAAATGCGCCGCATAATGTGCAGGCGACGTCGGGCGCGAACAATAGTTAAGCTAAACCAAGTGGGGTATCTCTTGTTGAGTTCGAAGTTTGTTCTGTTATGTATGTGTTTTTTTTAATCATTTTATGTGTAATGCGGCTGTGTTGCCAGCGCTTTAATTAGTATTTTTTACTTCTAAATAAGGGAAAATTCTAAATTCGATTGTTTTTTTATGTGAATATTTTATATAGTAGATTATATTAGATATTATATATTAGAATTAATTTCAATAATTTTTAGCTTGCTGTACTCGAGGTTACCCTCAGGTTAATTTGAAAACTATTTTCTACTCCCAAGTGTGACAAATTAAGATATACAAGTAAAATTTGTTACAGTTAGTTTGGAAAAAATAGTGAAATAGAAACAAAAACAAGGGGATACAAGGGAAGGAAAAAACAATTGTATATACAGGTATCGCATATAGAAAAAAAATTAGAGTTGACATGAAAATAAAATTCACTTATGATAAAAAAATAAATAAAATAAATATTTCGGACATCTAACACTCAACGCCATCTAGTCCCAAACTAAGCAAAGCTTGTACTATGGGTACTAGACAACTGATATTAATACATATATACTTTTTTTTTGTAAATACATACATATTATACATAGAAAACATCCAAACTCCGAAACAAATATTTGCAGATCATACAAACATTTGGTCCGACTCAGGATTCGAACCCGAGACCTCATGGACAGCAGTCGCGTAAGCTACCACTGCGCCACCGAGGCAAAACTGGATAATGTTGGAGAATGGGTATTATTTTTATTAGTTAGTGCTAATACTTACATTATGTTGCAGTTTGTCAGTATTAAATTCAGCTGTATACACTTACCTGAAAATAATACAACAAAATTATTGATTGATTGATTTTATATTTTATTCCAGTTTTATAGAGACCGGCACGTAACTTGGCCAGACTCGTTAGATGCGCAGAAGTCGTTTTTTTGGTTCCTTTGGTTGATGGAGGGACGCGGAGAATGTTGGTCCGGATGGCGTAAGAAAGCGGTTCCCGGATCTCTCCCGTCTCAGGCGCAGAGTGGCACACCGTGGTGGTTTAGTGGGTAGTCTGGCTGGTGTTAGTCAGGAGTCCCACACAAAGCGAACCCCCTGTGCCCGCGGTGGGGAGCGAAGTGCGTAAACGCATTCCACCAAGTAAAAAAAAAAAAGGGACGCAGGGAATGTAAAAGCAACGTTCCGAGCGAGCGATTGGAGCGTTAGTCAATTACATTTCGATTTTGTTTGTTTTGATTTGCACTAGTGTACTATGCGCGGATTTACCTCCACTATGCCGAAATCTAGCAAAGTTACATACCCACGCTGATGCCAACGTGAAAACTACACAGAGATTCCGTCACTGACGTTATAGTTTTTTTTTTTTAAAAAAAGAGTTATTTCTATTTGTAGAGACTTAAGTTGATAATAATGGTCTTAACATACATTCAGACACATGTAGCAACAAGTAAAATTATTTTAAAAAAAGAACACTGCGTCAATATCTGCTATCTTTATTAAATTCCGATTTTTTGAAATATTTTTATTTTTTATTATTTTTTATGTACCCAGTGTCACTCTCACGATGAAGCCTAATCTTTTGACACCACTCACATTAAATACGACAAACCATTTAGGCTCTAGGGCGTGCCAAAGAAATACATTCAAACACTCAAAGTAAGTTTATGAGAAGTAAAATTTGTTCATAATTTATTATTTTACATAATTTATTTATGTATGTTCGTAAACATGTATTTACCTACACAGGTGTGTAGGTATAACACGAATGGTTTATAAAAAATTGCATTAAATATTATTCCTATTTTAGTGTGATTTGATTATTTTGTTACTATATTCAATAAGAGGCGCTCATAGCCCAGTTGCACTCGGTGTTTAGAAACAATCACCGAGGGTAAGCAACGACGGCGCGGTCAGTACCTGGATGGGTGACCGCTAGTGGCATGTTATCATGAGCGTCTCCGCGATTCGGAGGTCACGTTAAGCAGTCGGTCCCGGTTGTTATCATAGGATAACAGTCGTGAAGCTTAGTTGGAGGCCTTTGGGCGGCTTGAAAACATCCAACGGCAAGATTACGTAGCCACAACGTTGTCTTGCCAGTCCCCAACCCGCACTTGACCAGCGTGGGGGCGTATGGCCTTAACCCTCTCCTGAGAGGAGACCCGAGCCCAGCAGTGGGACGTTATGGGTTGTTGATTGATATTCAATAAACTCATTTTAATTAAAACGAAACTATATTCCTATTGTTTCTATATCACCAAAATATGGTGACTGATAGAAAATACTGGAGACATTAAAGACGCCTATGTATTTGTATATTTAAACTGACTATTTTCATAAATAAAATGGCAAAACTTAAGCCAAGTCGTTTCTAATATTTTTAATGTCACATTTTTATGCTACAATCGGATGTAAGAACATTAACGAAATGGCTAAGGCATTAAGGCTTGAGTTATAATACCTTAAATGAGTTTTTTCCAATTACCTTAATTATATTTTTTCTTAGCGTAACACGATTTTCCTAGAATATATCTTTCTATTTACAAAAATTACAAGAAAACCGTTTTACTTTAACGCTATGCAGTCAGCTGTAGATGTAATCTTTTGAAATGTCATTATAATATTTTTATTACAAGCGTTTTAAGTTAAAGAAGATAAAGCCCACGGACACTGATACTATCTATGATTAAGTGTTTGATTTACTTAAAATATTATATTCCATTCAATTGTGTGTAAATTGTGAGAGGTGGGTCATTATATACAAAATTATTGTCAAATATATCCGAAATATTATGCCTTTTTAGCCTACTATGGCAAAGCCAAAAGGAAGGGAATAGGTGGCCAACGAGCAGACTTATCGCCTGATGGTAAGTGATTACCGCTGCCAATAGACCCGCAACACCAGAGGCGTCATAAGTACGTTGCCGGCCTTTGAGGGATAGGGAGGGGAATAGGGGAGGGTCGGGGTATTGGCCTCCGGCTTCGTCACTCACTCGGTGAAGCAAGCGCTGTTTCACATCAGTTTTCTGTGAGGTCGTGGTAGCACTCTGGTCGAGCCGGCCATTTCATGCCGCCGCATTGCTCTCCCACTGGTTAGTTTTAGGGTAATAGTTTTGGCAATCCATTTAGGTCTGATTTTCAAGAATGAGGCATCAACAGATTGGTAATGATGACCTGAGTGGCATACATTTAAACAATATTCTTTACATATTTGGGTTATATTTCTTTTTTTTATTATGTCATAGGTATAGTCTTGACTTTTACCTATTAGTTAGCGATTTAAGCCATATATGACCCTAATAACGTTATCCCAAATTCCTACTATATGTATATATATATTTATTTTTTATCCCCCGAAGAGGGGTTTTATAATTTTGACGTGGGTGTCTGAGTGTGCCTGTCTGTGGCATCATATCTCTTAAACGGCCACTTTCGATGCGCTTTTTTCATTTGAAAGCAAGTGTTCTTGCGTTAGTTTTTAGCTATGTTTGGTTAATATCGGTTCAGTTGTGTAAGACTATCAGCTCTTTTCCAAAATGATGTAAGGCATTTTTGACGTATGATTAAGTACTTGCGTAGGGGTTTTTTTTTAATAACTATGGACTATTTTTTTCCTTGATTAACAATTACACAGTGCTGTCTATTGTAAATATAACCAAATGTTAGGTATAAACACAAACATTTATCTTTTTTAACTATTTTAATATTCCTTCCATGTGACAATAGTATTCATATTACATAGGGAAGGAAAAATCCATTTTAAACAAAACACAAATATAATTATGGCTATGAATGCCTTTGTCCTCAGGCGCTTCCCATTGATTGATCTATAAATGTAAAATGATAACATAATGGAACACGCTGTCTATAATAGTTAGAGGTTTTATAACTAACTGGTGCAGTAGCTTCACTGTACTAACATTGGCTCGTTGAAACACTCAGAAATTAAAATCTATTAAAGAGAAGAAGAATATATGTATTACTTTCGAAATTATTTATTTTAATATCCTCTTTTACTAAATTCTAGCCGAAAGTGGAATCATTTTCACCAGTCCCAAGTTCAAGTGAAAATTGTTCCACTTCCCTTTCCTTTTGAGCTGAAATTTAAAATATTCTTTTAGTTCTGATGACAATGCAATTATTTGTAATCGGAATTATTATTAATCCAAAATGGCCGCCATAATAGCGGACATATTTCTGAACAACCCACCCAATATTGGTATCAAATGAAAGGGCTTAAAATTAATGTTTTTATAACAAGTATTAAAAGCTTTCAAAATATATAAAAAAACTTTTTAAATAATTCACTTGCTATACAATCAGTATCCACGATAAGTTTCAATTTAATAACCTACTTGTAAGCTCGTATGTGGGATATAAGCGCAGCCCCGAGTCAGGCGCAGTTTTATTCCACTCACACGCTGAACACGCTTTTTTTATTTAATTCGTTTAATCTATTTAATAATAAAAAGAATTATATTTTATTATCACAGGAAACTCTAGTGTTAGTGGTCTGATTTCCTTGATTCCTCGATTAATTCATTTTATTTTTTTCCTTAACTCATTCTCTGTAACATTAAATACATAAAGCTCATGCGTATATTGTTAATATAATTTCAAATTTGAAATGTTACAATTAATATTACAGGTATCATATATAAAATAATTGTGAAATGAAACCGCAGGAAAAAAATCTACAAATTTTAAATTTAAACCAAACGAACACGAGTAAATAGAATAAAACTGAAAATATGCTTTTTGGTTAATGTCCTTTAAGACCTTAAAACTATTTAATTGGTAAAATATAAAAAAGGCATGAAATACAATATACCTACCCTACGCATAGAGTGACAAGCAAGATCACACTCCATCACCTCCCCTAACAAAGATGGGAGGTCGAATTTCCGCCGCGGCCTCACCGGATGTGACGCCATGTTTACAAATCGCGCGGGAAACATCATCGCGAATTTTAAGTAGTTAACTTAATGATGTTTTGTGATTCTATTCAACATTACTTTGATATTAAACGGTTTTAAAGCATTTACGGATTCACTTAAAATAATAATATGATTTGATTAAACAATGAAATGAAAATTAAACAAACAGAATACACGTATAGCTAAAACTTATTAATATTTGCGTAAATACAAAATTAAAAGGTATTTTTAATTAGTTAACTACGTCTTAATTAAAGATACAGGGTAACATGTACTACTAGTAAATTTTTATATTTTTAAACTTAAGTATGGCTCAAGGTCTGTGGTCACCACCTGTGCCCTGTATCTGTGCGGGTGTCGTAAGTCGGCTAAGGGAGCTAACAATGCTGGACAACTTCCCTACAGAGAGAGAAAATATTTATCATACCTTTATTATACCAACCTTTCTAGTCACTGAGAGGCCTATGTCCAGCAGTGCGTTCACTTAACTTGAGCCCGTTGACTACGTAAAGTAGCTCAAGAATGACAGGGTTACCAAAGATTGACTTGTGTCCCTTATGTACTGATTATTTTTAGTCAGGTTATCCACTTCTCACCGGTATTAAACTTGTTTTAAGAAATTACAGACGAAGACACGAATATATCTAAAGAGTTTTTCATTTATTAATTAAATAAATAAAAAAACTTTTAAAATTAATATTTCAATATGGACAATCTTTTGAAAAGTAAAATTTTTCTATCGGGTGTAAAAAGCCTGTACTTTTTACTATTCTCTGATAATACAAACCAACCGACCAACTAGTTCAGAAGGTACGGATACTTTGGAAATAGCCTAAAATATAGTTTGTATAAATAATTTATTTGAAATACCTTAGTTTTAAGCAAGTAATGTAAGTGTTGTGTAATACTCTCAAGTTTCTATAGTAGTAGGTTTATAACTACAATAAAGAATTTCGAATTTAAAAGATTTAGAAATAAAACGTAAAGAAGGAAAGAAAAAAAACAAAAATTAATTGCTGTTTAGCGCTTATAAATCATATTTATAAGAAAATACACATTTTTAATCGATTCTATTGAATATCGACAAATCCTCTCCTTAACTATAACAGCGATGTCGCTAACGGACATTGCGCTATTGTGAAAAATGAAACGTTATGTGTAAATCCGTAATTTATATGCGCCGCAACGGGCACGCAATAGGGCTGCCACGTCAGAGAAAATGAGTATTGAACAGTTTTTTTATTGTTATTTATGAATGAGCCTGCCAAAGTGACTCGACTCTACCTGATGGACAGCATGAGCACAATCCAAGAGTGGTGGTCACCATACTCGATGCGAATGCAGACAATGCAAGAATGCAACATGTTGGCCCACACTATGTTGAGATGCTTCTGCATTATTGAACCTTTGGTTTCGCACTCAGGAATAAAATATGGCAGCACGAATTCTGTCATTTTAGGTTGGTCTTCTGTGAGAGGTATCGCCCTGGTCGAGCTGGCCCGTTTGTGCTGAAATCAGGTAGGATCTACTACCTTAATTAGATTTTTAAGCTATTTTATTTTAAAGATGTCAATTGGCTGTCAAATATTTTTTTTTATACAGAAGAATATAATAGCTATTGTACAATATTATATGATATACTAAGATATAACGTCATTATTAAGAAGATAAATCCAATCACTACAAAATCAATGTCGTTATCATAAAACGATTAAAAGCGTATTACAAAGGAGTTTCTAATCCTATTAATATATTTGTTGCAGGTAAAATAATAGAAGTTAATTTTATATGTACCTATACAAAAACAGTAAAGCTCTTTTTAACCATAATCTTATTAACTGATTGAAAACAAGACTATTGTTATACGAGTTTAAAAACATACTTTGTAGGCTATACAAAAAAATTCTGAATAAAAACGTTTTTTGTTAACTGGCAACCCTAAACAGTGGGCCCGTTTCATTTCTTAATAAGAATGGAGCCAGGCCCCCGGCTGCTAATTTGTTTGTACAGCGTCGAACACCATTGATCAATGGAACACGGATCATGCTGATGAGCCGACAATATTGTGACATTTTCCTTCACAGTTTTAATTTTTTTTGTTTATATTTTGTAATTGACTTTGGGGGTCTCGCAGTTAATATACACTTTTAAGAACAATGACAAGAAGTCATTTAGGATTTTATTGTAAAAGATAAAGATAATAATATATATGTTCAGACATTTTAACACACAACGCCATCTAGTCCCAAACTAAGCAGAGCTTGTACTATGGGTACTAGACAACTGATATTAATACTTTTGTTTTGTTAATACATACATATTATACATAGAAAATACCCAAACTCCGAAACAAATATTTGCAGATCATACAAACATTTGGACCGACTCAGGAATCGAACCCGAGACCTCTTGCACAGCAGTGGCATTCGCTACCACTGCGCCACGGAGGCAGTTAAAGTTGTTTTTGTAGATATTAATTATTTTACGATAATTTTATTCAGCTTCTTAACACTGTTTCTGTTTTTAAAATAATTGTTAGAGGGTTAAGGTTGAGTTTCTTAACAACAACTGAATATACAACGTAGGAGAGCCACGCTTCGGCACAAATGAGCCGGCTCAACCGAAGTGATACCACGGCCTCACAGAAAACCGGTGTGAAACACCGCTTACGCTGTGTTTACTGTGGATACCGGAGACTCATAACCCAAAACCTCCCCCTATCCCTCTCCCATCCCCTAAAGGCTGGCAACACACGATATTCAACTCTAATCTACTCAAGATAATACGTATATTTCCTATGCTAGCTACCATACTGCGTAAGTTTTTTCTTCATTATATTTCATTAATACACTACGATAATGCTACTGATGCTGTAGGTGGCAAAAGGCTTGCTCTCAAGTGAGCAGAACCCCATCATGATTGACAAACTGTATTTGTTAATGTGTCTCTACCTTTTTTGAAGAATATTACGTATATATACATTTTTCCTATGTGTATATATTATATTTATTATGATAACTTTTTTGGCGTCTTTGCACCTAAAGTATACAGCTACAGGTAAATTACTTTCAAGGGTTAAGCGCCATCTATATTTTTGTATCTACACTACTTAAGGTGTGATTTCATTAAACAAAGAGTATTTTTTATTAAGCGCAAATTAACTTATTAACCCCATCGTAGTCATAAATCATTAGATAATATTTCAAAAAGACTTTTTGTATTTGGTTTGCAAAACAAGGAAAAAACTAAGTTTTTTTTTACAGTAATTACAAGTAAGTTAATATGTATTAATTAACTTTGAGCTTGGAATGCGCTTCTTGCGTTGGTTTGCGTGGGATTTCAGTTCGCAAACACCACAGGCGGTTTTTAGTTCTATTGATTGATTGTGCGAGGTAAAAACAATGAAATTAAATCACTGGATGTTTGGAATGGAATGTAATTGAAATGGAGTTGGATATCTGAATCACTCTTTGGCTATCACACCAATAACCGTTATTTATTTTTTGTTTGTTTATTTATTGCTCCATCCTTCTCTTCAGGTTTATTGGCGGAGTTAATGCCTAAGGTCTTCTCTACCAGTTAACCTTTAGGTGATGCAGAGAAAATAGGAAATAGGTACATTTTGGCTAAAGTTACTTTTGAAATATACAGCCGATACATATAATAGGTACATAAGTACATACATACTAAAATAAACTTTAATAGTCCAATGCTGGACATAGGCCCCTCTTCTCTTGTTATATTAATTCTTAATAATACTGATATAACTAATTTAGGCCTAGTCGTTACGGTACTTCTTGGTAAGTTTAATTTCCACATAAAATATTTGTCATCTTGTCTGTGTTTTTGAATTGAAAACTTCTTTAGCGACGCTGTGTAAGTTTTTTGTGATGGATAAAATGTTAAACTGGCGTCAGGCCACGTGACCCTTTCGAAAATTCGTAAGACGGAGGGAGAGTAGACCATAAATAGTCATGTTTATGTACGATAGCGCAATAAATGAATATTGTACTTTACCACATAAATGATAGTACTTTTATACTGATAATTAAAGCAAATCTAGCAAAATTATTCCTTAACCATTCCAAAACATCGAAAGTGCAGAACCTTAAATTTTAAGTTTTCACTTCTGCCGGCACTCCCGGACTGTAAACCTGTTTTTTTTATGTAATACGGGATAAACGAGCAGACGTAATGTAGTAATTACCGCCACCCATTGACACCCGCAACACCAGAGACGTCACAGGTGCGTTGCCGGCCTTTGGGGGATGTGGAGAGGATGTGTCATGGTATAATCTTTCAATAATGCAATGTATTTTGAAATAAATAAGTATGATTTATAATATTCTCCATGATTCGGAGGTCGAGTTAAGCAGTCGGTCCCAGTTGTTATCATAGTAACATAACAGGCGTGAAACTTGGTTGGAGGCCTTTGGGCGGCTAAAAAACTTCTAACGGTAAGATTATGATCACGGCTTAAAAATACGGAGTGTGTCCACACCTATCCATTGTATAGATGTTGTGAGACGCAATTAAGCGAGCCAATATCACTGCAAGGAAAAGGAAAACATGAAAAAAAGCCTATACTAAGTCTGAACACTGTGGCCAAATATAATAGCAGTATGAGGCAATGAAAAGCTTATGTCCAACAGTGGACTGTTAACCAATGCGCTGGTAAACGAAAGCAGACGCGACGCCATCAGCTGACAACCGGTTTAAGGGGAATCCCCCCTCTAGCCACTGATGCAGTTTTGAGACTTTTTCTTTATCATTTTATAGGTTGATATGATGTAAATTATGATTATCTGCAGATAATCGCTGGTGCGAAGCCATCAGTTGACAGCCGGTTTAAGGGGAGTCCTCCCCGCTAGCCACTGGTGCATTTTTTCGACTTTTTCTTAATCTTTTTATAGATTGATATGATGTAAATTATGATAATCTGCAGATACAGACTCAGTGTATAATGTATTTCTAGGCACGTTAAGTTATTCCAATTAGTTTTAGGCACTTCGATGAACCGTAAACGCATTACGAATGGGTCATATACAAAGCGGTTTTCCTTTTCGGTACGATACCTTGAATCAAAACGTTACTGAGCAGTTGAAGTAATAAACAACATTAGCTAGTGTGGTGCGATAAAACACAGGAAAATTGTCACGCAATTTAATTACATAGAGGATAAAACGAACAAATTTAACGGTGTGTAACTATGAAACATTCTATATCGATAAGAATGGTAGGTACCGCTTGTGTGGCTATTTGAGGTTCGTCTGGAGTTGTGTGGCGGTTTCCTCATGATTACCACGAGTGATTGTGTACCCACTCAATGTATTTATAGTACATGTACGACTTATATAATTGATAAAGTCTTATAGGTATTTGATTTGTGTTCAGTTACTTGTGTTTTTGAGATACTGTTGCTAAGTGCAAATGAAATAAATTAAGTTAATTCCATATGACATTTTTAAGGGTTTAATAAAAAAAAAGTTGGGTTAACTAATGAATGATATAAATGTTTGAGATTTTTACTTCATTACTGCCTAGTTATTTGTCACGGTACAGAATCTTAATAATACAAGTTACAGCATAGTGACCTACACCTTGACGGCTTATTGAGATATCTCTCGGTATCACTGGGCCTCCAGTCATACTGACTAATTAGATACATTACTGATAGGAATGATGAACTAATACCTACGAAAGATGACATGAGGAAAAGCTAAAAAAAAATTCTGACCATTATGGTTGGAACTGTAATAGTAATTTTCTAAAGCAACGAACGCGAAATAACTGCGATATACCACCAGGGAGTCCTACATACATACCTAAGTCATAACAAGTAGGTAAGTCCACCTGCATAATATATACTTTAATTAAATATCATTGACTTAAATAAGAGCTGCCTAAAACATTCCGAGAATGAAGTTTCATAACTTTACTAAGACGCGCAACGTGAACGAACTATCAACAAGTTCCCGCAGCATCAAACAATCCCGCTATAAAAATCAAAACATGTCCGTTTCCGAACCATCCCATCAGCACATGAAGAAAATAAACGCGAACATTGTTCTCGCATCGCCTCCTCAAGATTCATCTCCCTCGTTATTTAGTTAGCAGATCAACCCATTGTTACTTAGGAGAAACCACGAAAAAAGCATGGGCGGGGCGCCTATCTGCACTTGCATCAGGGCCGATGAAACAAGTTCTCTATCGCGATACATGCCTTCCAACACTGCATTCAGAAACACACTATATTATACGTTAAACCTTTCATAACAAAGCTCTTTTTTAAACGTATGCTCTTTAAGAAGCTTATTAAAGAAAATTAAATTTGCAGCCACGCGAAATCGAAACGAATCCGCGAAAGGCGTACATCGTTGTGACGATTAAACAATATTCGTCTTTATTACATTGGGGCGAGTACTTAACATTGGATAATGAATATTAAATTTCAATTGAATGTTGTTTAAGTTTATAATCGTTTGTTGGTCGAGTTGGTGGTTAAGATGTTGTGTGTAGTTTTATTAAATGTTTATATAGTGCAGGATATTTATATAGAGTGGATTATAGATAAGGGGCGAACGTATTTTCATTTTATTACCAAATTACCGATGGCGAGATTGTGGCCGGTGAGCCGATTGTGGTGCACCATATCGCCAACATTTGCCAACAGGTAATTGTCTTATTACTTATTTTGTACATTCCGACACTTGCTCTGAATGTATTTTACTTTAATATTGTACAGTTTTTTTACTTCTTCCAATACTGTGATGATATGATCTTTCCTGGAAGTTTTAACCCATCAAAATTATATGAAATGCTTCTCATGTAAATAGATATCTGAGTAATACAATTTGACCGGAACTTTTAATATTAATTAAGGAAAATAAATATTTTAGGTACATTCCACATTACAGCATTCTACATTAGCTTGCTTTTAAGCATTTTAAGCCAATATTTCTCACAAATCTTTTTGTGTAAAAAAACGCTTAGACAAATATGTCTGAAAGAAACAAACAATATGTATATTAACAAAACGTACAAGTCAAAAGTACTCTTTGTTGGTTTAAGTTCCAACGAGGCGTGCAGAAACAAAACAAAAATTAATTACAACCTGTGAGCTGTCCTATCAAACATCGACACGACCCTTCGCCAGCCTGTAAATCATTGCAACACCTCGCGAATTGATCGATCGTATTGAACAAAATGCAGCAATCACATAAGTCAGAAATTATCGTTGGCGCGAAGAAATTTAAATTGAGAATAGCGACCTCTGTTAGCCAAGTTGTAAGCTATAAATATAACTATAATTAATAGATGGCGTCTCTAACTAAATAAAGAAAGTGTTGAATTTGAAAGTTGTGAATTTAGTTTCATTTCAAATATTCTTTTAAGTTATATTTAATATGAATAACTTGCTACAGGGCTGGTGTATAAACGTCTTATCTCAACAAAAAATCATTTTAGACCGAAGTTTAGGGTCTCGCCGAAAAACGCTGGATTACCTAGAAAATTGCATACAAAGAAATGAAACAATCCTTAATTTTCAGAAAATAAGACTACTTAATTGAAAACCGAAAAGGAGATATCCTACAACTCCGCTCATCATAATAATGCAGAACTCATTTCAGATACCTACTACCTTCAGACTGAGAAGAGCGATTTCTTTTCAAATAAGTGTCGCTCTGCTCTTTTTACCCGTCTGCGAGACAAGGAGGGTTATGTTTTTCGAGAGTATGTATATACGTATGTATGTATATTTCTTCGGCACGCCCTAGAGCCTAAACAGCTTGTCGTATTTTTATCAGAGAGATATTCCTTTTGGTACTGAGAGTGACACTGGGTACAGCTAAATTTAAAAAAGTAATATTTAGGATTTTTTCGCTAAAAAGTAATCTCAAAAAAAATGTTTCCAACAAACATCGAGTGTTGTATCAAAATAAAGATTTTTNTTTTATTTTTTTAATAATTCATTACTTGTTTAATAGGGCAACTAGTACCTAATCTGAAGAACTTTGCGAATAATGAGATTCTGGTAAAGAATATCGCATTAAATTAAAAAGCTTTGAGTTTTAGCGTTTATACCGTTCAACAAAGAATTATGTTTTGTGATTAGTATAAATGGACATGTGATTGCACTAATTTATATTTATAGGATTGAACTTTTTTGTCAGGTTCAAATGCAAAAATAATTATTTAATAACATTTCTCTAGACCCGTAAAATTAATACTAAACGTTTAATTAACGACGATAACAATAAAAAAAAATCCTTAACGGCTATTAGTAAACCCGTTAACTTTAAGATCTTAGAGTTCTGTAACTATCTACTTATCGTATACCTATAAACAAACAATTGCTGCATATATATAATACCGAGATTTAGAGTAATGGCTCCAACGAGTTACATGAAATTTAATACGCAGGGGGTTTAAGGTTGATAAATCGATTTAGCTAATATCCATTTTCCGAAAATTTACCAAACAAATATCCTTCAGTTATGTCTGTAATGTTCTTATCTTATTTTTCTTTTGTTTAAATCTTAAGTACTGTCTAAGTATAACCTCAATCATATACGCATACTGTAGACACTAGAAGCTTAACACAGTTTTAAAACATAGTATTACACTTAACTGGTACCATTAGATAAAAAACGAGACTGCAATTTAAATAAACCATCTTTTTATCATCTGTTTCATCGGTCAGCCATTAAATAGCATGATTTTAATCTATGAAAATGTCACACTATGACAGGTTACTGCCATTATGACACAAACACAAATCAAACAACGAAATGTAATCAGCTTAACGAAAAATAAACTTTATTTACTTACGAGTAAGATTTACAATTTTTTGGACAGATATGATAGTAAATTTGTCGTGTTATAAAGCTGTGGTTAGCATCCGGCGCGGGCGCAATGCGAGCGATTACTTGATAATTTCCGAAGATTAAAATCAGCTTTTTGACAACATGAGTATTTTGAAATAAGTGTTTGTACAACATTGACATGTAAAAGCAAATTGTCGGCCATTTTGATAGATATAATGACGCGTAAATAGTTTTATGTACGTTGTTACAAGTGAGATTAAATCAGCCTTTGGGCTCAATTTAAAAGCATTGTCTAAATTGGTTTTTACTTGTACTGTTATGGTATGGTACACATATACACACTTCTCTTAAATATGAGTTAGAAGTAAAGAAAAATATGACATGTGTTTCATTGGTTAACCCTACGAGGATTATCCATGATAATAACGTGTAATTTTTAGGTTCTTCAAGAAACTGCAGTAAAAAGGATTGCTTCTTTGTACATCAAAATACTTGCAATATATTTTCGCCCAGATGCCTTGCTTCATCTTTTATTTGTTTCTTACTACGATTTACTTATTTGTGTAACTGCCTCTGTGACGCAGGGGTAGCGAATGCGACTGCCGTGCTAGAGGTCTCGGGTTAAATTCCTGAGTCGGACCAAATGTTTGTGTGATCTGCTAATATTTGTTTCGTAGTTTGGGTGTTTTCTATGTATAATATGTATGTATTTACAAAAAAATAGTACATAAGTATTAATATCATTTATCTATTACCCATAGTACAAGCTCAGTTTGGGACTAGATGGCGTTGTGTGTTAAAATGTCTGAAAATATTTATTTATATTATACTTGAAAACAATCACACTTCCAAATAGTTAGTTGTAACGGATACTTGGTAGCGTTTTAATGCTTTCCAAAGCTGCTTTGAAAAAGACAATAAAATGAGAAATGATTTAATTAATAATTTACTCCCTGCGTAACCAACAACAGCTGTTCTCAATACAGCTATCCTAGATGTCTGCCTACCCAACACAGAAGAGATAAGTAAATCCAAACTATCGCACGATATTCACGGTCCTTATAGAGACGCACTCTGTTTTTGTTGTTCGATGGTATCTGCGCGCGCGCAGTCTAACGCGCAACTTTAGACAATAGTGCGTGGGTGAGTATTAAGGTTGTATCGACGATCTGTACCGTATTGTACATGATCCTGTGTTTCTTAAGATTAATTATGTTTCGATTTGTGTACTGTGTTTTTAGACTGCAATATACCATGTAATGTTTGGCTTCAGGAACTGCTGGTGGGATATAGAGTTATGAATACGAGTAACTGAAAGCGAATATTATGATAGTCTTATGGTACGACTTGGATGAACAAGTTGAATAATTAATACTTAAATATTTGCCCCAAAGTAGCACCGGTTAATGCATAGACTGGAGAAGCAATAAATTATCAAGGAATGAACTTCTAATGCGATGAAATGAGTTAAATAGTTTTTTAGGATTCCTAACATATCATCAGCATATCGCCATCCACTGATGAATAAGAACCTCCCCCAAGTAGCGTCAACTATGAAGATCCTCGGCCGGTCTGAGCAAGTTCGAGTTCCAATTCAAGTTCTGACTTTTGTCTCAATAACAAAACTATTGTTTGATAATCTTCATGTCGCTCTTAGTGTTCAAAAGGAGGATCACGGCAAGTGGCTACCGCTGCCCACAGACACTTGCAACTAAAGAGTCACAAAATCGTCCCTCCTCCCCCCTTGTATTTAGTGACTTTGATACTCTTCTTCCTACTCTTTATTATTCCCAAGATTTGGGGTCGGCTACTAGATCAACCAGTTTTACCTGAATATCGGTTTTTACACGGAGTGACTGGCATCAGACCTCCAGAACCCTGAGGGTGAATTGAATTCGAAGTTTTTACAAGTTGTCAACATATTTGAGGGCACTGACTTCCTAATAACGATTGCCATAGATATTCATGACAACCGGGACCGACGGCTTAACGTGCTCTCCGAGGCACGGGCGGGAAACACCGCCATTATCCATACTCCGGGCTACTATTAAGAATTTCTTGTAAGAAAAACCCAACAGCAGTCCGACCCGGGAAACGAACCCGAGACCTCTCGATCTGCAGTCACTTACGGTAGCCACTAAACCCTATACTAAAACTCCATAAAAAGAAACAAAATAGGTTACCAAACCAAAATAAATTGATTAATTTAAAAAGCTTCTTTTAAAAATAAAGCCTTTTATTACTTGATAATGAAAAAAATAGGCTTACGCTCTTTCATTTGATAGCCATATTGAGTGGGTTGTTCAGAAACACGTACGACGCCATTTTCTTACGGTGGCCATTTTGGATTAAAAATAATACAGATTATATACACATAATTGCATTGCATCAGAACTAAAGGTACAGTTCAATCGGAAACCGAGAAGTGGATCAAATTTAACTTGCAAGATTTGATTGCAGATATATATACATGCTGACAGGTGAAACAATATAAATGCTTGTAAAAAAATAACTCAAACTAAATTTTAATTCTCTCTTTAACTCCTTAAAATAAGCTCGGGCTTGTCGCTCGTGCATAGGCGCCCAAGTAGCCACCATAACAACAATCATTAATAGTTGTATAACACAAACATGTATATAATTAAACTAAAAACATTTGTGTTATCTTATCAAAGCATCTAGCCATTAACGGCTGAAGAAAAATACGGTTGTACAGCCGGACACGGCTAGCAGTGTGTGCTTACCGAGGTGGCGGACACACGGACCGTAACGACGACTTACATTTCTAGTAAATAATTAGTTAAAATATATTATCTGTTCGTCAAACTTGAACGTATCTTTCTTACGATTTTTTAGCAATGAACACTTAACTAGTTCACCTATTATTGAATACAACCTGTTGATTTTCAAAGTTTGAATAAAATTTGAGTAACTACAAGTCGTAAGTTATAAAAAATCACCATTGCCAAATTATATATGTAACTTATCTATGTAAACCTATTATTTGCTCTATAAAGTTATTTCATTTTTTTATGTATTTACTACTGAGGTCGTCCAACAAAAGATGTACAAAATATATTAACTTTGACAAACAAAAGTTTAACAAGAAAAATATTTGGTATTGGTTTTGTTAATTAAAATAAATAAACAAAAACCCACAAAAACGTGATTTATTACACAGTTTATTGCATCACTTTGCCAATGTAAATACACGCAAAGTTTGATCTTTCTAGCACAAATCGTTTAGCAGGAAAGCTGAGGATGGACAACGGACATACGAAACCGTAAAGGTTCCGAAATTGGATTATTCATTGGTGTCTCATATTTAGGCTTCTTGTAAGCTACTGTATTGTCACTAACTATAGTATAACTATAACTGTAATAAAATTTTCCTACGCATAAGTTTATTATATTGAAACGCAACGTACTGATCGCACTAATCTTTTCTTGATAAGCTAGTCCCAAATGCCTACAGGAAATTTTATAAGGAAATGTTAAAAGAAATCTATGAGGTAAACAACGTGGGTTAGTTTCATAGAACTAATTAAATTTATCCGTACATCGTTTCAAAACTAGTGAGTATTTATCAAGTAACTCATTATCTAGTTGACTTCGGTGGCTGTGTTATTTTTCCAATTTTAAATTAAGTAGTAAGAATATCAAAATCTATATTTAATTCGTAACGTATCTGATCTGTCTAGAATTTGAATTTCTTACTAAAATATTTAAAATTTAGTTAAAAAAACAGCCACCGAAGTAAACTAGAAAATGAGTTACTTGAGAAATACCCTAGTATTTGATAGGTGACTATGCTACTGGCCGCCAGCTAACCATAGCACTGGAAGCTCAGAATTTTAAAACACATGTGCTCCTGTTTTGTATATTTTACATAGGAAAGAAAGGTAACAAGAAGAAGAGATAATAAAAGGACAATAGCTACGCTAAAAATATTTGTGTAAGTCACTATATTTATTTATTTTTAATCGCCATTTTGTCAGTATGTCAATAGCAACAATATATAAATATTATTGCTATTAAAATATAGGTCATGCAATTAAAATCGCCTATCTATCCCGGATCAATGTAATTGCCCAACTATTAGCACGCGTTACAACTGACACGCCAGTGTGTACGCACCGTTATCTGTCGATCTAAAACGCTCTATACAATCTCATAATCGTAGTCACCCGTAACCGTACACATACTGTCAAAACAAACGAACAATGTCCTTAACAATAAACCGATAAAAAATACACCCACGTCTCTCTATTCAATAACCAACTTTATTGTAAAGGCACACAGTTCAAAATAGAAATCAATGAAAGGTAATAACATTCGTCATTTGAGATGAATTGATATCAAAAGCAAGTGTCAAAATCCTAAACTCAAATGTCTATTGTATTTGTAGATGTACGATGCATACTGGCCCGTGATTGGTCGTTTGTTTAAAAATATAATTTATGTGACCAATCATCGGGCTAGTACGAGTGGGATAACTAGTTAAGTAGTGGCGTGAGAATGGACTTTATTAGTGGCATGGTTGATGGATAAATGCTGATGAACTAACGATACATTGAAATCTCACTCAAAACTTACGTAATATAAAAAAAATACGGCTGATAAAACGAAGAAACTAGAGCTCATACTAGGGGAAATTTGAGCACCCGTAACCATCTAATTCTGAGTGGAGACTTATGGATTTCTCATTTAGCCCGTTTACACTTTTGCAACATATAATATCAGAAAACGCTTACAATGGGCTGCGAGTAACATAGATGTACCTATTTAGTTTGTTAAATGGAAAAATAAATAGGTATTAGCTATAATAGTATATCATATCACATTCACCAATACATGATCAAAAACGAAGGCCTCGAAACGAATAAACAATCGAATAGTGCGAGAGAATAAGCGACGTAATCGATCATATCAATTCACGAGAATCGAGAGGTTGTTAACAATTGACGCCTATAATGTAGTTTATGCTTCGAAGAGATGAAATGGATCGCCGGGGCCGTAGGTCGAGAAAAGAAACCCTTACTCAGAAAAAGAAATTCTAAGACTACAATACTAGAGTTTATAATCTTTTGTATGCATTCCCTTGGAACAATTGCTTAGGCGAGATGGAATGCTTGATTAGACCGCCATACTTCGAAACTAGAAGTTGTGGCAACAGAATGACGTATATTGCACATTAGCTTTTGTTTATATTCAAACAATTTCTTTGGTGAAACTTACATTCGCTAAGCGCAAAGAAGAATACCCTCAAAGTTGAAAATCTCTCAACAGAGATAACAGGTGAATAATTGATTGAAATAGAAGGAAGGGTTTTTTCCCCTCTTAGAAAATATACATGCTTTTCGCAAATCTATTTTTTTATTAATGTTCTGCCAACGTGTGATCTTTGAAAATGAACAGATGGCTAACTTTGACAGCATAAAAATAAATAACAACTCTCGGGCCTACGAAATAACGCTCTATTTTGATCTGTATACTAGCATGAATAAAATTGCGTTAAGTATTTTTGCAGTACATTTTTATCATCTACACATATGTTTGTTACACATATATATACATATACATATGTGTAATATATATATATATGTGTAATAAACATATGTGCGCATGGTAAAATGTAACCAAATACTTATAAGATGGTTCCCGGTATCGCGCGGGTGGTCTTTACAATTGGGCTTTTGATATCGTAATATTTCCTGTACTTGAAAACTACGTGATAACATGATACATTTAACCGTTTAAAAAAAATTGATACTTTTTGATCGGTCAATAATGAACAAACAATGTTTATTGTACTCTCGCCGATTTCTGGGATGCATTAAGCCCTGGAAGAAGAATCGAGTACGGTAAATTGCATTGTTTTAATCAGGTAATATGGCCGACAACCCGTAGGGGTTGCCACACAAAACAGAATAATCGTCACTGTTGAATAATCTGTCTACACCTATTAATAGTCCATATATTATAGTTAAATAAAATGTCATTAAATTAAAGCAATATTTGAAACAGATATGAAATTGTACACAAAAACAATTTAAAAGAAAAAAAAATACACTAGCCAAACGCCTGGTTGCGAAGTTGCGAGTCAAGCATAAAGATTGGCATGTAGAGAGGAAACCTCTCTCTCTGTACACATATAAGTTTACTACTAGAATTAAATTTTCAGTTCTCTCTACATGACATCTATGTGTTAATAGTATATTACTATAACATGTTTATGTTTATATTATATAAAAAATATATGAACCTTGAATCACTGTTTCTATTAATGAAAACCATATTAAAATCCGTTGGGTAATTTGGAAGATCTAAGAAAAAACGACTTCATTTTATAGGTATTATGTAAAGATATACAAAACATTCAGAGATTTCCCATGTCATTTTAATCATTAACAAATTCGTCCACAATCTATAAAAAAATAACTGTACTTTTTTTAGATCCTTATTCTAATCAACAATATGCAAGGAATGAACAATTTACAAACTATTTACTATAAACTATTTACTGAAATATCTTGAAAATTAATAATCCACAAATAAAACAAAAAATACAATAAACTCGTGTCTAATAATTATTTAAATAGTAAGTTTATTTGTCTTAGAAATTCATTCTCTGTGATGGAGATGCTTCCCCCAAAATTTTTATACAAAGCGCCTAAACCTGCAGCGTTGTTGAGTTTAGTTAAACCTATTTCAATTAACTCCCTAACGATGTTCGTATTACAAAACAAAAGAAAAAAAACAATAAAAAAAAGATTTAAAAAACGAATTAACCTAACAAATCACTATCACTTGGTTCTGTAATCAAATTAATAAAATTATTTGGAAATCCAACGCATTTCCATTGTTCTTTGATACGCGAGGCGATCACGACACGATAACGCTACCAAAACAAATAGTACTAATTACCTTCGGAGCGAGTTAACAATCAGGCCATCTCTATCTCTTGGTATAAATTGGGCGAGCATCAGTCACCCGGCCGGACAAATTGAGCGAATTATTTTTTTCGATTACATAGCCATTGTTTAATCACTGTGGGTAATAGGGGGCGATAAAATCAGAAAGTTGGGTCTGAACCACTTAACATTGTACCACCGTGCAATTTGCAGTTGGTAAAAAGTTTAATTAACAAAATAAACAGTAAATTAACCGAACCTTTGAAAGTCGTCGCTTGAATGAGATATTTAATTTGCAGGACATGTAACAATTGTTTAAGAATGAACAATTTCATTAACTTTAAAGACCGGCCCATAATGAGAAGAACTTATTTTTTCTTACTCTGTATCCGATCTGATTTAAAATAATATTTAATCTGTAACATGATCACATATATTCTTTCTGTGCAAGTGTGTAAGAGCTTATAATTAATTCAAAAGTATAATATTAGTACTACTGGTATTTTATTATTGTGACTATCTAAAACGCACAAATCAAAAGTACAAATATATGTAGTTGTTTAATCGCGGTTGACAATACGCATAATCGTGAATTATCAACTCGGGTACGAATAATCCGTCTTTGCTAGCAGCTTCGAACTAAACATCTTTAGCGGCGTACCGCTGACATCAAAATCTTAGAAGTAAAACAAACTATATACTTACTCGTTTTGTACTTTTCTGTTGGTATTTTCCATATCACGAATTTAGTCATATTTCGATACAAATAATTAAATATTAATTTACAAACTACGTCATTGGTAACGATGTACCGATTTGGTGTCTCTCTCATCTCGCGATAAGCGACTGATAAGGACAGATAAATACTTCTCATAATGGTGTCTTGTCTCGCTGATAAGATATGTAATGAATCTCTGTTTATTGTATTTTATCATCATATTATGTATCGATATATAACTCGCTGTAAATGATATTTATTTATGTTTAGAATCTAACTGTCTATTCACCGCTAATGTCTCCGGTACTACGATAGCTATTCATTCATCACGAAGATTAAGGAGTGGGTCCAACCGTAGATACGTTTACGCATCACCTGAACAACTAAGATCACGAAACAGGGCAAGTTCATTGCCTGCAACCAGGCACTTTGGGGAAATAATGATAGGAGGCAAGAGAGGAATATATTTAAACACAAAAGTTTTTATTGTTTTGACATTTAACTGTCGTTAAAAAGGGTGACCATATTATTAAACGACTGGCCTCACTGGCAATATTTATTACTGGTATTATCAACAACGAAAAATTGTAACTAAGGCCAAGGACATACATTGAACTCTTCACCGATGGTAACACTAAGGCCGATCGCGGCACAGAGTGAGTTAATGTGAAATGATTGGCTAATTACAACACATCTTCGTTTGCACTGTTCAAACGTTCGAATTATTGTGAGCATGACTTATTGATTTTGATTTTAAAGAATATATCTTTCATTTCACTCTACAGTCAACGGTCTAGTATTTTTTGTTACAATCGACAGAAATAGACTCAGACTAGGCCCTTTAATGGTAAATAACTACCGCCACCCTTTGACTGAAAAACAATGAAGAATTTCTTAGCACTAACGGGCTGGTTTGGCCGGGATGTTACTACCTTCTCTCAGAAGACCAGCCTAGGTGCATCGTTGGTGAGTGCGAGATGTAGAAGCTTCTCAATAGTACACAATTTGGGTGGGACCATGATGCTTTGTTGGGTTGTCTGTATTGACAATAAGTATGGTGACCACATCTCTTGGATTCTGCTCATGCTTTTCATCAGGAAGAATAGAGTCACTTTGGCCCACATATGCATTAAAAAAAAACCAGCTAAGTGCGAGTATTACTCGCGCGCCGAGGGTTCCGTATAAACCTATAGGTATAATATGATGTAACTATAAAATATATGTATGTTTCCTTTATCTATATGCTATAAGAAGTTGCTTTGTACCAAATTTCAGGATTCTGAGTTCACGGGTAGTACCCTGAAGGTTTTGATCCCCTTGCGGGTGTTGAAAATTTTGCAGCATAAACGTCAATATGTTTGGATTTTGTTGGCTTAAATCTTGATAGATAGAAGTTTAATTTTTTCACAGCTGCAAGAACCAGTAGACTTGAGTAATTGATAAGAATTTCAACTTGATACCTCTACGCGTTCCTGAGAATAGAATGTCGACATACAGACGGACAACAAAGTGATCCGTTTTTTTCCATTTGAGGTACGAAACCCTAAAAAAGAAAATGATTTTCTGTGAGGCCATTATGGCTCTCACAAACAAATAATATTAAGACCCATAATTTCTTTTCACAAAGATTCTTCTCAAGCGATTACAAGTATTTAACCCTTTATCGTGTCCTAACCGGATTTTAATTACTATGTAAGTAATTTTTACCGATAACATGGCGATAAGTAGTTGTAAAACAAATGCATGGCTTACATCATACATAAGTTGCTTTGTTTGATACAGTGCCTGCGATAAGACACGTAGAAGAACATACGGACACTTGGTCTAAAAACTAATATGATATCTAGTTTGAACCTCGAAATTCAAATGCAAGAAGTTGTGTCCATGGCGTGATTTACAAGTAAAACGATGATAACAATAATAAAAAAAATATATGACCATAAATTGCGCTGACAAAGGATGAACCTTAAAGCGTCCGTAATTCAAGTATATTATAGAAGAAGGAATCGGAGAATTTTGGTCACTAATACATGTATACACATACATGAATGTTTTTTATTGGGTTGTAAATGAAATCTGCATTATTTCTTACCTAAATATTACAGTAGTGTGATTGCTTCAATGGTCTGGCGGTTGACGTAAGCGTCTGCCAATCAAGTGGTGTCTCGGGTTCGAATCCCAGGGAGGGCCAAAAGTGTTATTGTGTTTTTCTCGTCCCGTGCCTCGAAGACCACGTAAAGCTGTCATTACTGCGCCTGATCTCTTCCCAGTCGTGTTGGTTAACTGTCCCATCGGATTATGAGAGAGAGGGAATAAAGAGTGCAACTGTGTTTGCACACTTGTGAACTATAATATCTTCCGCGTAGATCGCTGGCCTCCGTTGAGACTGGGCGCTGTGGCCGTATTTTTTTTTTTTGTTTTTACCTCATCATCATCATCTTTAAGAGATCACTAATTACGAAAACCGTCTTATTACACTCAAACGTAATTATTTATATACAGTTCAATTAAAGAGCGTCTATCTACTTGTCTGTAAGGAAATAAGAGGCTTCGCTACTCTACAGGGATAAATTAATTTTCCACTATTACAAGATTGCCTAAAGTCGATGCATATTGTGTCAAATGCCTGACCAGAGTCATGTAGCCATTTTGCCCTATCTCATGGAACGGCTACGTGTATTTGTATCTGATTATCGTGGAGAAGTTTATCTAAGTTCAGCGGTTATCACTACCACAGTTTAACAGTTAAGGCTCGATTGTAAATTTGGTACGAATGTGATTTTATATTTTATTTTTACAAATTTCATGCACTAAAAAAACATGTAGCGAGGTGGATATATTTTATTGTGCTCTGAGTGAATTCACATTGCTAGCTCTTTGCAAAGTTTGATATGCTTAGGTTTAAGTAGTTAGTTTTTAAGAAAAATGTAACTACAATGTCGAATTGGATATAGAATAAGAATATTCTATATCCAATTCTTATTATATATACATTAAATATACACATACTAAACAAATTATTATATATTATATACATCTCGAATTTCCTCATCAACCCGAACCAAACTAGGCATAGCCTATAAGGTAGTACGATAACCAGACTGATGATAAATACACCTACTATAGATAATTCACACAACAATAACACGCCTACTGTATGTAAATTGAAATGAAATAAAAATAATCATCAATGTCAAACTCAAAATAGCAAAAAAAATTCCTTACTCATAAAAGTAAGTGCGATTAAGAAAGCTTAAATTCAGGGGAGTTCTAACTAATACGTTTACGTATTGTTTATAAGGTTCCGTACCGAAAAATAAAAAAACGGAACCCTTATAGGATCACTTTGTTGTCAGTCTGTCTGTTTTTCAAGATATTTTTTTTTAGAAACGCGTGGATGTATCGTGCTGAAATTTATATCAAATACTCAGGTTTACTGTCCCTTGGAGCTGTGAAAAAATCAAACAGCAATCAAAAGACAACCGTTTACGCTGCAAATTTTAGACACTCGAAGGAAATCAAAAGCTACAGGGTACTTTCCGTGAACTCAGAATCTTGAAATTTGGTACGAAGCAACGTCTTATACACAGATAAATAAAAAATTGGGAAAAGCATAATTTTTTTGTTACCTACAGAACGGACGTAGTGTACGGACCCTCGGTGCGCGAGTTCGAATCGTGCTTGGTCGGTTTTTTTATCTTAAAGTAGAAAAGTATATAATAGTAGAACTAAAACCTTTATAATTTTATTCTATTAATTGTTACCCAAAACTTTTATGAATAATGACCGAAATTCCCATAATCAGTAAACATTTGCACCCTGCTTATGACTTACCGGTGTCAAACAATTGTATAAGATTATAGCAACTATATTAGTTGGTAAGATTGTTAAAGAAAGGCTGTTATTATTTATTATTATTAACAGAGAGTCTACAAATAGAAATTTACTAGTATCCATTAAATACTTATATATATGTAAGTATTTTGTTATTCTGAATTTTAAAATCTATTTAATTAAGTTGAAAAATAAAATATGTAAATATATATTTTTTAGCAACGACGGCGCGGTCAGTACCTGGATGGGTGACCGCTGGTGGCATGTTACCATGAGCGTCTCCGTGATTCGGAGGTCACGTTAAGCAGTCGGTCCCGGTTGTTATCATAGGATAACAGTCGTGAAGCTTAGTTGGAGGCCTTCGGGCGGCTTAAAAACATCCAATGGTAAGATTACCTAGCCACAACGTTGTCTTGCCAGTCCCCAACCCGCACTTGGCCAGCGTGCGGACGTATGGCCTTAGCCCTCTCCTGAGAGGAGACCCGAGCCCAGCAGTGGGACATTATGGATTGTTGATTGATGATATATTTTTTTACCATCCCTTTTTAATTTTCAAACTTCTACATCATAAACCGTGTTGTATATGTTTAGGGACAATTTAAATGGTGTGATGATTTGCTAACCTAATACCACATATCCAATCAAATAAAAACACATGTTTGTTCAAATGTGCTTTAGTAACAAACATATTATATTTTGTGTCTTACAAAAAAATCTGGACTTCTGGACAACGCTATCTAGTCCCAAAATAAGCAGAGCTTGTATTATGGGTACTAAATAACTGATATAAATACATAGATAGTTTTCTTTTGTAAATACATACATATTATATACAGAAAACACCAGAACTTCGAAACAAATATTTGCAGAGCATGCAAACATTTAATTCGACCCGGGAATCGGACCCGAGACCTCAAGAACAGCAGTCTTATACACTTATCACTGCGCCACCGAGGTAGTCTATAGAATTTAGTAAGTTGGGGAAGGTCGACCAATAATAATTTACTTTCCAGCTTTGATTACAATCATAGCGATATCATAACATGCGTCCATCACGCATCACCTGTCTCCCTCACACCACAACTATCGCTATCTCTCTCGTTTATCAGCTTGGAAATTTAAAAAATAAAATAATGAGTGGTATCGTTATCAGCAGCATCCGCTAACGTATCGCCAATGATAACTTGGCATCTGGTTGTGTCAATGGTCGTTGATTTGTGCCGTTCTATTTGCGATAATACTTGTGTAATCTTTACTTTATATTATACGTTTAAGTGCGTGCTTTCCTAATTAGAATTAACTAGAACTGTTACGATAACGGTTCACCGAGAAATAACATCTTGCCCAATTCAACACATGGTTATAATACTTTAAGTTTTAATAAACTAATGTTTATTAAAAAACTTCTGAGCAAAATTATGGATTTAGATTGTTGTAGATAAAATATATTTATTTGATAGTGTTAATCAGTTGTCAGAAAAAATCTTGATAAATATATATTTATCAAGATTTTCGGAATCACGATTCCCAAAATTTGTTCATTCATAACTGCCTGATAATTTCTTGATCGATTATACGAGTATACAGATTTATAAATATTTATTTTGTATTTTTACACCATGAATGGAAAACATGTTACAGAGTACAAAGGCAACACTCTAGCACAGAGTAGGATTTCCTGCAAGCAACTAAAATATGCCTATTATTATACAGCTTAAAGTGCAAAAAAGTGAGTGATTATTTTGAGTTGATATTTACGATTCGTGTTTAAATAATTAACTGTCCAGTTTCTCCGTACTTACTTGTGACTCATATTATTTAGAAACTAGCGTGTTTACGAAGCATTGACACGAGAGATGTGTGTTTTGAAACTTACGACCACACAGGTGTAAGTATTACCGTTTCTGATGTTGAATTCCACTTGTACAGGCGACTGGCGTAGTGGCTTAAGCGATTACCTCGCCGCTTTCTACTGGAGTGTTGTGGATTCATATCCCACCTGGGACAACTCTTTGTGTGACAAACTGTTGTTTTGTGTCTGAGTGTTTTTTGTATTGCTTTTAAATATGTGTTTGTATAAGCCCCCGTGGGACGCAGGACTCAATCTTAGTCCGGGAGTTGTCTTTTCATCTACGGGAACAACAAACTTGAATTCTGGCAACTGACACGGCTGAATTAAAATGAGCTGCTTTGTGGGCTAACAAAATTTGCACACCTAACGGGGTACAATAAAGCGTAAACTGTGGCGAAATATCGAAGCCTCTGAAAATAGCTTGTTAAATAACATATAAATAAGTGAGATTATGGTGTGACTTATGATAAACTAATACAATAAAAACTCCTTAAATCCCTACATTGTAGGCTTAAATAAAACATTAAATATATAAATGAATCGCTTGTCATCCCACTCGATATCAGCTTATCGGCAACACAACGCACTGTATGTATTTTTATCAAATGATCGCGATGTATTATATTTGAAGTCGACATTATATATAATTATAAATGATAAACATACACAAAACTGTTAGTATTAGCGTTAAAATTAGTTCATAAGGAGATTTGGATAAAGAAAGATAGGTTGCGGTACGCGAATGTTTACTACGGGAATGACACCACAGCCGCAGAAAACCGGTGGTAAGTAATTCATTCGTTGCTTTTCATGAGAGAGGTTTCAAAAGGGCGAAGACTTCTTCCTCCCTCAACTTCTAGAGAAAACTATGAAAGGTCGACGAAAAATCTAGTTATGTCTTTTGAGTTGCAGGCAAACATGGCAATACTCGCTTTCTAAAGATGAGATGTCCGGTTTGCTTTTACAGACACGACACGACAGACACGCGTAACACCAGAGGCGTCCCTAGTGTGTTGCCGGACTTTGGGGGATGGGGAATGGGAGGGGGGTAGGGGATGGGGAGTGGGAGGGGTAGGGGATGAGGAGTGGGAGGGGGGCAGGGGATGTGGAGTTCTTGGGATATGGACCTCCAGTATCCTCACTCACTCGGTGATAGACAGTGCAAGCGCTGTTTCACACCGGTTTTTTGAGAGGCCTTCGTATCATTCCGGTCGAGCCGGCTCAAGAGTGTCGAAGAATGGCTCTACCACGTTTAAAAAAAAAAATAAGTTCGATACAAAACAGCTTTTCCAAGATATATTTTATAATTTAACAAAAAGAATATATCATTGCCTAAATAAATTAGTAAGTAGATCCATTTATTTTTATGGTTTTTAACAAATCTAAATAAAATCATTGTTCTGGCAATATTTACTGCACCATATGGATATTTAAGTGATTTCCCTGAAGCATCGTTCCATGTTTGTTTTTCTAATTATTTCCAAACCTTAATCTCCAGCAACTATCGTATTAACTAACGTTGATAGCGAATCGCGAGGGACGTGAGAATGTTTTTATCTGCGCAGGCGCATCCCGCCCGCCATTACTCAGCGATAAGGCACGAATATTAGCCGACACCGAAATCTGATGCCGATCCTCCGATCAACCACTTTGACTTTCAAATGAACTGTGTGCTAGATGACTTATCGGCTATTTTCTTAACCTCCATGTATTTCTACAACGTGCTGGTTCTGTACACTACAGAACAGTAAACAACAGTCGTGCCGAGTAAAGAACTGCTGTTAATAAATGTTTTTTGCATACCACTAAATTAATGTCATTGATAAACCAAATATAATTAAAAGCTTGGTTTGGGATGTACTGAACCTCTCCTGGACCACTCCTATTTCAAATGCAGACTAGAATATAAAGTGATTTTGGTCTGTTCGATTCCTGTACATCATCCCGCCGCCACCGCAAACTTTGGTGAACCTACCTGAGGCGGTTCCATATGTAAAAAAGGATAAGTGAGCATACTTAATCCTATCTTTCTACTGGAGCTCCGGAGATCCAATTAATAAGTTGACATTTATGTTTATCGATTGTTCTTGCGTTGTATATGTATTCAACAATGCAAGAACAAGATATACCAACTAGCAATTGAGGAATTGAGAATTTGCACTTTAAATTATTTAAAATGCATTACCTGCATATTACTAAGCGAAGCAAAAACTATGAATGGAGGAGTATGAAACTTGGCACAGTTAAGTTTCTATGGAGGTGGACTGCGAAGACAAAAAGAAAACGAAATTAAATGGTCTTCGACCAATAAACCTTAGAAGTCAGTTAAGGCATAGCACGATCATACATTTTGTCTTTTTCTTTATAAATTCATTGAGATAAATATGTATATTATAACTATAGATTTCAAACCATTATAAAAACACTTGACGGATCGTTGTCTTTAAATCGATAAAGAAAGGAATATATTTTAAACACGCTTTCGAATATGAGTTCGTTTTTTACGTATAAATACTTTTTTTTTATAGTTAAATAATTTTTCAAGCGATATCACCTTATGGTTATCGATAATCGCCACCAACACATGTAATGAGTGTTAACGATAGTCCCCGATATCCCATCAAGATAGTACTCCGATAAATATATTTATCAGTAGATCGCTTGCTACTGATCGTAAGATACACATGATATATGTAACTACATATGTACGCAGCTTGTTTACGTAATTGAAAACAACATTTATAAGTAAAATTATCGTTCTTGCCTTTAGATAGTGATGTTATATTCTGTACGAGTTAAAAAAGTTATATTTGTAGATACTTACAGGGTTTGTTGATATAATATGAAGGTTCGGCCAATATATTGTTGCCATGTCAAGTTAAATTTGGAAAGTAAAATCTAAAGAAGTTAAAATTCATAGTATACTAATGAAGGGCGTATTGAGGTTTATCAGATGTGCTCTCAGAAAAATAAATTGACTAAAAAAATTTAACTGGCTCGTTAGTCTAGTGGTTAGCGCGTAAGTGACTGCAGATCAAGAGGTTTCGGGTTCGATGCCCGGGTCAATCTGCAGTTGGGTATTTCTTATAAGAAATTTTTAATAGCAGCCTAGAGTAAGGAAGATGGAGATGTTTCCCGCCCGTGTTTCGAAGAGTTAGGCCGTCGGTCCTGGTTGCCATGAACATCTATGGCAAACGTTATTGGGAAGTTAGTGCCCTCAAATGTACTGACAACTAGTTCGACCTTCGAATTCAGTTCACCTTCAGGGTTGTGGAGATCAGATCGCTCTGTGTAAAAAATGATATTCTGACAGTTGAACTAGTAGCTGACCCCAAATAATCTTGCAAGTAACAAAGGCTAGGAATCTTCCTAGCCTATGTTATTCTGATACTGATGATGCTCTCAGGAAAATAAATATCTCACTTAAAAATATTTAAAGTGTTTTAGCTCCCTTGCTTTGTTGTAGCCTTTATTTTCCAAATACACTCTAAAATCTACATAAAGTATATATCTGACTTTTCATTACCATTTCAATGTATTTATACATTGTTTAGTTATGTGAATCTCCCTACATGACGTTAAAGTCGCTGATCTACAACAAAAGACAAACTGGACTGACTTAGCAGAGTATTTCATATACTTTCTTCTGATATTGGATACAAACTATTGGACCCATCACTTGGTGGTAAATGGTACCCATAAAATGGAGTTTTTCGATTACTTTTTTTTCTTGAAAGTATCAATAGTAAGTTAAATCGGGCACTAACTTCTAAAAAGTGCCTTTAATATAGCAAAACAGTACATAAATTTCTACTCTTATTTATGAAACAATTTTGATAAATTTACAATAACAACAAAACCTAACTTCGTTTATTCTGATTACAACGCCATCTCGTGACGGTAACCGTGAAAAAGACAAAAAAAAGTAACATCTTCATCCTACGTCCTCACACATGCGAGACATAAATCGCTTTAATTGATAAGATCTCAGTGTTTATCGTCTGAAGGTTAATAAATTCAATGCTATCTATTTCGCGATCTGATCCCTTGTTGTAAACTCTAATCAAGATTCAAATATAATAGTAAATAGACGTTTATATTTACTAGTTGACGCACAGAGATAGAAACTGCTTAGTATAGTGCTTTTTTCCATAGAATATTAAAAGGCATGGTAGTTAAATTGATGTAGACGCTCATGGAAACCGACAACACAAAAGATACAAGTGCGTTACCACATCATAGAACACTACTAGATTATGTATAGCCCTAAATCTGCCTGATGGAAAGCATAAGCAGAATCCAAGAGTGGTAGTTACCATACTCATTGCAAATGCAGACAACGCAACAATGCAGCATGGTGACCCACAACATGGCAGCCTAGTAATGCTTCGGTATCATTGGGCCTCCGTTCTCGCACTCACCACCAAACACGGCATCACGAACGCTGATATTTTTCGTTGATCTTTTGTGCTTTTGCTATCAGTGTTGGTAGCTGAGGTACTATTTTTGTAGTTGCAAAAGACGCTGTAAACGAGTATTAAATAAAAATAATGTTTGGGGTCATGTCCACGAACGAAAGCATCACGAAGGATGATGATGACGCGATTTTTTAATTATTCGAATCGCCAAGTATATAGAAATACAAAGCACGACGATATAACACTACTTCCTGTCTTCTCTACATCGCTCAATGGTTGACTGGTAGAGCATGCCCTAGGTATTAAGTCCGCCAATGCACCAAAAGTACTTGATGTATTAAATAAATTACATCTTTGCGATTCTCTTGCCGGTGGAGATGGCCGTTTCATCCGTGTTCTAAACTCATTCAAAAATTTTAATACTATGGTATAGATATTGATACTTGCAATCATCAATCAGAATGAATCGATTTGTTTTAGTACATCTCTGTATGATATCTTTATTTTATCTGCCTCGTTGGCGCAGTGGTTGCGTACGCGACTGCTTGTCGGACCAACTATTTGTTTCGGAGTTGGCGTGTTTTCTATGCATAATATGTATATATTTACAAAAAAAAAGTATAAATGAATTTATATCAGTTATCTAGTATCTATTATACAAGCACAGCTAAGTTTGGGACTAGATGGTGTGGTGTGTTAAATGTCCAAGAAATATCCAAATATTTATCTCTTCTAAGGTTATTAGTCAACAAGGAGGCGATTGACACTAACCCATATTTTTCGTCATTTTAAAATACAAAAAAAAAATCCCGATACCAAATGCCACTCTGACTTTCAATCCCCTTATCGATAATTTGAAACTATTTTACACTTTTCTGCCTCAATTATTCACTAATCTAACCCTCAACATTTAAATAATAAGGCCAGATAAATTAAGTAAGATGTGTATTTACTCAATATTAGCCACGGATTTGAATATACCTGATACAAAAGAAAATATACCTTCCCTACGATTACACACATACACACGTAAATACACACATGTAAGTATCTTACGATTATAATCGCTTTATCGATAAATCTCACCTCTACATACAAGTCCTTCAACACTACCCAAAAATAAATACTGTTTACTCTTCATTTTTTTATACAACTATACAAAAACACTATAAATAAAATAAACCCATAATACCCTAAATCACCATAACTAAGAATTTTTTAACCGAATAATAAAGGTAAAAATTATAAATCTCCATGTTCTTATCCATAAGAATCATTATCTAAACGTCTATCTGGAAATGATCGATCAGAGTTAGCTATATCGATAAAGAGGCTCAACGATTACGAGATATAGATCAAGTTGTTTGGATAGTGTACATTATACTGAAGGCATAGGGAATTGACATTCCAATTTTAAAAAACAGAATGTTTATTACAGAATCAAATGGTTAGTTTTCTTTTTTCTGATAATGTTACAAGGTACAAAAATATTAGATAATGAATATGTATGAATAATAGAAATTTTATTTGGTAAACACGTTGTCAGGACTTCTTGTCTCAATCGTATGAACAGATTAAAAAATAAAAGTTCAATTAATTTTGATTAGTTGAAGAGCTTACTTGAAGACGTACCTAACTAAATACTCTTAAATCAGTTTTGATGATTACAAAACGAAAATTGACAGAATATAAGATCTATAAATTTACCTCATTGATCAAGAGATAGATACTCATCTTCACTGGATATCATAAAAGTATTATACAATCTAGTAACATATTGAACACCAGCCTAGTAGCAGACTATATTGGATCTCAAAACAAGTGATTTAAAGAGGTTTTATTACTTATTCATTTATTTATGTGGCGCAAAAACAGTTACACATATTAGTCTATACAAAAATATAAAAAATTGTGTTTATAATGTATAACCTTCAATATTGTCCTAGAGGTAATAACTGAAGTAAGTAAGGTAACGAATGTGCATGATACAAAAAAAGAGAGAGGTGGGGCAGACTTTTTTTAACAATTTTTAACAATATATACAGGATTCATTGAGCAGAAAGATATTTAGAAGCTACTTTTTAAATTTAGTTAATAAAAACAATAATTTTAAACGCTTTTAATTGATACACATATTGGGTGGGATTTTCAGAAATATGTAAGCAGCCATTTTGTTACGGCGACCATTTTGGATTAATCATAATACCGATTATATATAAAGACATTTCAAATTTCTGCTCAATCGGGAGGGGGGTCAAAATTAACTTGTAAGATTTGGTTACAGACAAACAGGTGAAACTAAATAAAAGCTTATAAAAAATACAACTTCGGCATTAGGAAAACATGCGACACACTATATAAACATTCTTGAAAAGGCCGCAAAGAACACCCAGTCTCAGAACAACAGTATGTGGATCAAATAAAGTACTGTCCGATATGAAGATAGAAACCTCAATACTATGCGCGCAGAACGCTGTGGCGAAAAACACATGGTAGCGCCATCTACTAAAGATACACTTAACTACGGAGTAACGCACTAATACACAACAGTACCAAACCTGAAACGCGCAATAGAAGTTTTCGTGCCGGTTAGCATATATACTACATTCCAACAGTTGATGTAATGCAGTGGCCGCCAGGCATGATCAGTCCGCTTGGTCGGAGGATCCTCTATTTGTGTTGGAGGGACATGACACTCGTCCCTCCACAATCGTCAGCAGCGATGATATAATGGTCAGCAGCTTTTTACAGTTTACTGCTGGCCATAAGCGTCTACTTAGAAAGACGGTTTGCCTCGGATTTTAATAAAGTTTGTTTTAATTTTTTCTTCTCTTCTTGCAGTAATCCTAGTAGTAACTCATAGGAGAGCCACGCTTCGGCATAAATAGGCTCTTTTAATCACTAATTAAATTAAAATACTTTGTTACAAAGTTAACAAAGAACCCACTACGATGCGATATTGATAATAATATTATATTACTACGAACTTTATCATCAAGATAAAGCTAAATTAAGCAAGCATTCGATAAATTTTATCGATGTAGGATTAAAATCGCTACGTTACGCGATACTGATCTATCGATAAGAATATTGATAAGCTCAAGAGCTAACTACTGAACGGGCCTTAATATCAACATGGATTATTGGATTACAATTAAATTGTACCCATACAAAAAGTACTATTGTACTAATTTATATAACTATGTCTATTCATTCCGCGTTTGTGTAAGGAAAACTTTTTTGGGTTTTTTTTTGTAGAATAGTGAGCAAACGAGCACACGTAGCGCCTGATAAGTAGTAAGCGATTACCGCCGCCCATGGACACAACACCAGAGGCGTCACAAATTGCGATGCCGGCCTGTCTGTCGAAGATGGGAGGGGAGGTTGGGTAAGGTTGATAGGATAGGCCTCCGGTATCCTCACTCACTCGGTGAAACATAGCGCAAGCACTGTGTCACACCGGTTTTCTCTGCGGCCGTGGCGTCACTCCGGTCGAGCCGGCCCATTTTTGCCGAAGCGTGGCTCTCAAACTTTTAATCCGTCACCAATTCTATTGGCAGTTCTCATGACCGCATTGGGTTTTCGTTTATTATTTAGGTATACTAACATAGTATGAATAGTAAAAAAGAAATTATTTATTTAAAAAGGATTTTATTATTACTTGCTAATAAAAAAATAACTGCCTCTGAGGCGCAGTGGTAGCGTATGCGACTGCTGTGCAAGAGATCTCGGGTTCGATTCCTGATTCGGGCCAAATGATTGCAAATATTTGTCTCGGAGTTTGGGTGTTTTTTATGTATAATATGTATGTATTTACAAAAAAAGTATATAAGTATTAATATCAATTATCTTTTACCCATATTACAAGCTCTGCTTAGTTTGGGACTAGATGGCGTTGTGTGTTAAAATGTCTGAACATATTTATTATTTATTTATAACTTTAAGCCCTTTCATTTTATACCCTCATCAGGTGGGTTGTTCAGAAATATGTAAGCCGCTATTTTGGATTAATAATAATACCGATTATATAAAAAACTCCATCAGAACTAAAGGGACATTTCAATTTGCAGCATTGAAAATTTGAAAGTGGATAAAATTTAACTTGCAAGATTTTGTTACGGACAAAGTGAAACTAAAAACAATACCAATAAAAATATTTGTATTGTTGCTTGTAATAATAACTGTTCCATGAATATTACAGATTAAACTAAAGCAATTGACGTATGTTATTATAGTCATATCTCTTACACATGTTGTGTACCAGCAATTCCTGTATAAAAATCCCTTTGGAAGTTATTAAGAAGCCATTTTCCTTGTTCTACATAATTAGAATTAAATCCATTAGATAAGGAAATTGCACGTTGTTAGTTATGCTACCTTAATGTTATATATATTTTATGCTAATAAACTGTTAAGTCTCTACTTTGAATGATAAACTAGTCATTTATTTTTGAGAACACGAGAAGCAACTACTTCTTTTGATGAACATGATGCGAGCGGAGGAGTATGAAATTTGACGATAAAGTTTATATTTCGGAGGTGTTTAGAAAGCTAAAAAATAAAAAAGAATAATTTTATTTATTTATTTTATTTATTTATTGATTTCCACTTAAAAAACAACCATCATTAGAGGCGAAGCCCAATGCGATAGTGTTATACAATCTATTTAATTATTTTATATAATGTATTATAATGACTGGGCGACCAGTAATATAGAGTAAAATGTATAAATGAAATATTACATAAGCTTCAACCTTTTTTAATTCAAAATCCTATCTCGTGTCATGACATTTTTAACAATCTTTTATTAAAAAAAAAAACTGTCTGAAACCGACTTTTGTAAGCGTTTTTTTTAGTTTAGCGTTTGAAGAATAGGTGTTCAACGGCGACTGTGGTAACCTACAGTCCTTAAAATATAGCCTGATCTCTATGACAGAATCCTACGAAACCGACGAAAAAACTTTGAGCAATCGAATTTATTTTGTATCTCCTTTATATTGGTTGTTACGCGCACGTTTTGTCAAAAAAAATGCAACACATTATAAATATAACAAGTGAATAAATAAAAAAAATAATATAATTAATATTAATAACAACCCTTTATTACCAGCTAACAAAACAATAACTTTTAGCCCTTTCATTTGATAGTCATATTGGTAGGGATGTTCAGAAATATCTAAGCCGCCATTTTGTTACGACTGCCATTTTGGCTTCATAATAATACTGAATAAAAATAGTCATCAGAACTAAAGGAATATTTCAAATTTCAACTCAATCGAAAATCGGCGAGTGGATCAAATTTAACTTGCAAGATCAGACAGACAAACATCGGGTCGGGTGAAATTACATAGAAGCTAAAAATTCACACCTGAAATGTACCTCATACGTGTGGTGCGACACGTTCGCTCCTTTATTTGCCAGCTATACCACAAAGAAAAATATAGTAATGAATACATAACGATATTTTAAATACATTTTCAAATACAAACAACTTTGTGGTTTATTGTTTTTGATGTGATGTTTTATTTATCACATCACCTGTTTAATTAGTAGCCGTAGCAACTGTATACCTGAATCATTATTAAGTTCCGAAATAACTCACAATAAGTTCAGAAATTTCCATTAACACAGTTTCTGCGACATGGAAATTACGCGGTGAGTTACTCAAATGTGATAACATATTACTAAGCGCGAATATTAAAAGCAAATCGCTATTTCTATGGTTTATCCTTGTACAGTACACGTTAGAGTAAACATGTCCTTAAACTTCAAAGAAGGTTGTAAATACAAAATATGTTTTGTACAAGTTGAATTAAAATCGTTTAAAACTCAAAAATCTATTTTTTCTCTTGAAACAGAGTTTTCAACCAGCTAAATTCGAATGTCCTTTTCTATAATATGCATGTAAATGTTCTTCTTAAATCACTATATTTATTGCTAAAAACTACATTGAAATCCGTTCAGGAGTTCAAAGGATCTAAGCGAACAAACAGCGTAATGTACGAAACGACTTTATTTTATACCATGTAAAGATGACTAGTAGTGCGCGGATGGCGTAGGGGCATAAGCGAACACCCTGCAGTTACATACTGCGTCGAGTATTATGGGTTCGATCTGTTCATGGGATAACACTTTGTGGGATCCACAACTTGTTCATCTGAGTCTGGGTGTTCTTAGTCTCCGTTAAATATATATCAAAACATATATAATCAATCATAATAAGATAATCAATACTTTTGTTGCCTTTTAACAAGTAAAAAAAGCTTACCGGGACTTTGGTAAGTTCTCTATAATTTTGGTAATGGGACTTCGTCAGCATTTACGGTTTGAGATCGTTTATATACCGTACGTACGTACCTTATTCGCTTATATGAGAACTTAAAACTATTACTAGTAATTTACAATGTCACTAGCGTAGGTCTCAGGTTCGATTCCCGGGTCCTACAAAATGTTTGTGTGACCTGCAAATATTCGTTTCGGATTTTGGTTGTCTTCCATTTAGAATATATGTGTAAGTCTTTACAAAAAGTATATAAGTTCTATCAGTCAATCTAATCGTCAGAGTAAAAGCTCTGCTTATTTTGAAACGTAATGACGATGTCTTATGGAATAGGGGGCACACGAGCAGTCGTATCGCCTGATGGTAAGCAGTTAATGCCGCCCATGGACACCCGCAACACCAGAGGCGTCACATTGCCGGCCTTTGGGGGATAGGGGAGGGGTTAGGGTATGGGCCTACTCTATCCTCACTCACTCGGTGGAACACGCAGGCACTGTTTCACACTAGTTTTCTGTTAGGCCATGGTATTACTCCGGTCGAGCCGGCCCATTCATGCCGAAGCGTGACTGTCCCACGTCGTGTGTAAGATTTACGATATATTTATTATTACTTTTAGGTCTAGCTGCATTACTGCATATGGTCAGACGATTTTAGGGAATTGCGTATGTGACCCGTTTAGTGATATATTCTCTCACAAACTTTCTTTCTCTCTCTCTCACACACACACATTGGCGAAACTACAAAGCAGCAAGTAAGTTATGCCTCAAGAAAGTTATCTCAGAGAACAATGCATTAAGGTGACCATCGAAAAACATATTTCATTAAAATGCATCACATCCAACCACCCCAATTGAAATATAACCCGACATCCCACAACATCCCTCATATTTTTATGCAGTTAACCCTCAAAAGTCAAAACGTGGCACGCGTTAGGCCTGAGAACTAGGGGTGTTCGCAATCGCGAAGGGTTAACACCCCAGCCGCGGCCATATGGTCGTAAAGACCGTGGCGATTTTTCTGCTAACTTGATATTGAGATGATTTCTTTTTTAATACTTATTTTTTAACTTTTGATTGTTGTTTTTTTTATCTTTGTAAGTAATTATAAAATAGGATAATGGTTTAAAAAGAAATACGTAATTAATTAAAATATATTTAACAAATTGCACAAATGTACGAACTTCGTTAATGCAACTAACTGTTGTTTTATTCATTCATTATTCGTTTTTACGACTGTTCATCATCCAGAACAAATAATTATGTGCCTGGGTTCATATAAAATGAAGACAAGTTCAAAGATCAATTTTCAAATTACGTAATGGAGACTTTTATTAAGCAATAAGTTTTGTGTTATTAAAGAATAACACATGGGCGAAGCCGCTTTTTATCGTGGCTTCGCCCATGTATGTTTATATCAGTTACCGAAAACGTAATAGACAGACAGAGTTACTTTCAAATTTATATTACTAAGTTGGAGACATTACACCCTTGGAAGCCGAGGGATACAGTAGTCTATACAAATAAATAAAATTGGAGTGTCTGTTTGTAATATTAAAATAACCGGTTTTTACTAAATGCATATGTATGTGCACTATGCATATACCAAAAAATCTTTTTTAAAATTTTTGTCTGTCTATTTGTTCAGGGTAATGTCTGGAACGGCTGGACCGATTATGACGGCACTTTCACTAGGAGATAGCTGATGTTATGAGGAGTAACTACAACAACAAACGCGGTTCCCCGCGTGCTCAGCTAGGTAACTATATGTTTGTTAACAACTCTATTAAAGAATTGTTCTACTAAGCAATCCAATTACCGCACTATAGGTTTTGCTTAGCTAAGAATCAAACTGCCATGTGACAGCCTAGTTTGGGATTCAACTGCCCTTTGTGATATGTACTGTAATTATAATTAGAACTGAAGATCAAGTACAGTGTCACATACATACATAATGACACAAGTAACTCACGTCCATGAACCGGGTGAAGACACATAATTAAGAAATATTGATAAGTAGTTCGAGTAATTTTAGACCGGTCGATAGTAGCGTTACATATCGATAACTTATCGACGTTATCAGATGTGTTCCACAAATATTACCAACTTACCGACTATTGTTACGCGCAATACTTACAACCAATACATTTTATTGCAAATCATATCTAACTAGCGCGCAAAACCTGCGCAACTGGATCTGCGTCGTATAAATCAATAAATTTTTCCTGTTTTTAAAACATCTTTTGATTATTGTAGCGCATTTATTTAAAACTTATAGCTTCTTCGATAAATGGACATACTTATTTCACTTGTAGCGAATGCGACTGCTGTGATTGAGGTTTCGGTTTCAATTTCTGGGTCAAACCAAATGTTTGTATGATCTGCAAATATTTGTTTCGGAGTTTGAGTGTTTTCTATATATAATAAGTATCTATTTACAAAAAAGAAGTATATATCAGAAGTATCCATAACTAAATCTCTGCTTAGCTTGGAACTAGATGGCGTTGTGTGTTGATGTCCGAAATATTTATTCTATTTCATATAACACTAAAATATTTTTTTTAATTTGAATCAGTTTATCTTGAGATTGCAATTAAACAAACTCTAGTATTACTGCTAAAGAGCAGTAATATTGATATCTTGATAACGCATCATCACAAGAGACCTATACTATAGAACGGCTAGCTCCATTGGAGTGATACACTGGCATTACAGAGAACCGCTGTCAAGGAAATCTGTCGTGGCTTTTCCCTGAGACAGTTAGGAAATCTCAACATTTCTTTCTCCACTAGATTCTCAATTCTTAAACGGTATCTTGCGGTACCATTATTACCCGATTATGGCGAAGGAAGGGTAATATTTTTTAATAACAATGGATTTTATGTTCCACCGTAGTGTCTAAACAACTATATCGATTTTAATGAATGAGGTGTCAATAGATTCTTAAGACTGAGCCGAGTGCCATAGACTATATTATAATTTTATCAGTTTTTATGTTCTTGGATAACGTTTTATAAACTTCAAAAGAATTAATTAGGATTCCATGCAAACAAGAACGAGTGGAACCGCGGGATACCGTCACTACTGTAATAAAAATTACATATAAATAAAATAATATAAAACTCATAGCTTATCATCACTGTGTCATCTCGAGACTTTACAGGTCAAGAATCAAACCTACAGTACATTTCCGTTGACCCGAATTGACACCTTCATCTTGATGACACATCATTCATTTTAACTATAATCTTACCAAGAAATAAACCTTATCGAGTACAGTCACTCACGAGAATAAAATACTCAAACTTTTTTTTAATTAACTTCGCAGGTGGTATTGAAATGAAAGTGTTTAATTCCGGGAATCACTACGGTATGTCAAATAAATAAATGAAATATGCCATATTTCGGACATCTAAACCACAAAGCCATTTAGTCCCAAGCTAAGCAGAGCTTGTGTTATGGGTACTAGACAACTGATATAAATATATACACACTTTTTTTTGTAAATACGTACTTAGTAAACTCAAAAAACACCCAAACTCCGAAACAAATTTTTGCAGGTCATACAAAAATTTGATCCATGATTGCAGCTAATGTCGGTTCCGCCAGTTTTACCTCTATTTTATCAACCACATGTCTATACTATAATTATACAGTTCTATGGTGACAAACTTAACACTACCTGAAGTAGAGAAGAAATTTATTTTTTGTGTAACAACCTAGGCAGCAACCACCAAAGTGCAATCCAAGAAAGGCCGAACCTATTTTACGAAATTAAATTAAAATTACAAGAGGTAAGCAAAATCCGTATATATGTATTTTTTATGGAAGATAGTAATCGCGATTACCGCTGCTTATGGACATCTGTAACACCAGAGGCGTTGCAAGTGCATTGCTGGCTTTTCAGAGATGGGAAGGGGGATGAGGGGAGGGGTCTGGATATGGTCCTTCGGTATTCTCACTCACTCAATGAAACACAGCGCAGGCGGTATTTCACACCGGTTTTTTATCATTCCGTTCGAGCCGGCCCATTCGTGTTGAAGCGTGGCTCTCCCACGAATGTATGTTAGTATGATATTTTATAGTATATACTAGCTCACTGTTGGACATATGTCTCTCTTTAGAAAGGAAATTTTGGTCTACAAAACCATACTGGTCGGACAGGTTGTTCCTAAATTGTTCTTGCCCTTAGTCGCCTCTTACTAGACCCGCGGGAAGAATAGAGGATAATATTATTAAGCTGACACCTTAGATAGATGTACTACGAACCGTCTTAGGCCGTTTATACATGGTCATTAATTTGATGTACCTATGTATAATGCACTTAATTCTGTTATCTATATACATAATATGCACAGTTATAAAGGCAGCAGTATCCAATTCTCCCACTCATATATAAGATCAGTGAACTCAAACTTACACGGAAATAATATCTCCCATACAAACATGGAGATTCATGTTGCAACGTAACAGGACGTCGCCTGACTTATGCAGCGGCAACACCAAAGCTTATTGTGCGTCAACGGACCGCGTTTTGTACGCACATGATGGCGGCGCATACGCATCTCACTGAATTACACGCCATTTAACTCGGAACCATTGTTTTTCGGTCTTTACATTATTTTCTGATGTGAAACATAGTAGATGTAAAGATTTAATTCCAGTATCTCCTGTATCAGTTTCAGGTAATCTTCGTTTTTAAGCCTTGCGAGGGATGTATCACAGTGCTTACAAAAGTGACAATAACAATAAAATAGGTTTGGTAAGCGGATTATCTTTTTTGTAGCTTTTTAAAATCTAGAATGTACGTTCAGAATCCTATAATTGGGTCTTGAAAAAGTATCTACTAGACCGCCATGATGTATTGTCTATCTTTGCAGTGAGGATGGTGGCCCTTGCTCTTAAATTCTACTCATGTTTTCTATCAGGCGGGGAGGAGTCACTTTAGAAAGACTTTAATTTTTATTATGTATGGGCTTTCTAAAGTTGCTCTACACAGCCTGATGGAAAACACAACCAGAATCCAAAAGTGGTGGCCACCTTACAAATTGTGAATGCGGACAATGCAACAGTGCAGCATGGTGACCGACATCATACTAGTCTAGTAAACTGCGTTTGCGTCATTAGGTCAATAAAAAAACCTTAAAAAGCCAGCCAAAAGACCAAAATAACACTATACTCTTTCCCTAGTGCTCTTAACCGAGGTACTTCTTGAGAAGAAATACCTACCTCTTTTGATAAAATAACAACAACCTTTTTAAACAAACCTACAATTTACGTCAATCATAAAGCAGGGGTAGTATGCCTCTACTACAATATTATTGACAACCTCTTCTGTCACCATTTAAATAAATAATTATTGGAACAATGTTCCTTACGGCAGGCTTGGAGGGGATAGGGATTTTGCTGCGCGAACTGAAAAAAATGTTATAGTAAAACCGTAAGAAAAAATTCGTGAAAAAAAGTGCGTGGAATAAAACCGTTAAATTAGACGTGCGCAGGCGCGACAGTCGCATACACAAGCGAGTAGTGTATAATAATGTAATAAAATAAAATAAATTACTAATATATATAATATAATAATTAATTATTCTAAATACTTTCTTGTACTTAAATATAAACTAATCAGCAAAATTTAAGAGAAAAATCAAGAAAACCTACATAAAATTGAGCACGATTTTTTTTGCAATTTGTGTCAATTCNAAAATAAAATAAATTACTAATATATATAATATAATAATTAATTATTCTAAATACTTTCTTGTACTTAAATATAAACTAATCAGCAAAATTTAAGAGAAAAATCAAGAAAACCTACATAAAATTGAGCACGATTTTTTTTGCAATTTGTGTCAATTCTACATTAGCCGAAGGAACTTCGTTCCTACCTGGTGTCCCACGACACCACATATTTTATTATTCTTAACCAATTGTTAATTTATGACCTCAAAATTACACTTAAGAACCAATTTTGTACAAAGAATTAACGGGCCAATTTAAGAAATTAGGTTTTAAATTTGGAAATTATGCTTTTCGATTGGTTTTATTTAAATAAATAGAAACAATAGAACAAAATTTACAGGGATTTCAGTTTATCATGTGATACTTTAATTTTGTACATTTTAAACACAAATAAACTTAGAATGACGGGAAATCCTCGATTTGGGTACGAATTTGGAGTTCACATTCCATTATTAATTTATTTATTTATTTACATTCTCTCTACTAACTTACAGCTACAAATGCTAGTAAAAATAAAGCAGATTAGTCATCAGAGAGCCAATTACAAGTTTTCATTTCTAGTTTTAGACTAAAATAAAATATTGTTATCATATAGGTTAGAAATAAAACATATACCGAGCATAAAACAAAAGAAAAGTCTCACACAATACGCAAGTACCAGATTAGTAATAATAAATTGCTCCAACGCCAATTTAGGCAACACTAAATCAGCTCAAAAAACTAAGGGCTAGACGCCTTCTTGCTGAGGATGTACTAATCAAAAAGGTATCAATGTCATGCAGTTTACACAATACATTAAAATTTCTGCTTAAGCGTACCAAGTAGCTGTTCTGTCTATAATTTGTTTTAGCTTGAGGAATGTGAAGACGGGTATTAAAGCGAAGAGACTTAGATGGCACATTAAAAAATATCTGCTCAATTAAATCAGAATAGTCGATATTATTTCGCCGTGAATTCACCGTGGGAGAGCCATACTTCGGCATGCATGGGCGGGCTCGAAGCGTGGCTCTCCCACAGAAAACTCACAGAAAAACGGTGTGAAACAGCGCCTGCGCTGTGTTTCACCGTGAGTGAGGATACCGGAGGCCCATAATCCCCTCCTCCCCCTCCCCATCCCCCAAGGTCCACAACGCACAAAACACACGCCTCTGGTGTTACGGGTGTCTATGGGCGGTGGTAATCGCTTACCATCAGGCGATACGTCTCCTCGTTTGCCTACTATTCCATAAAAAAGAATTGTGTTTTAAGATATTTACAAGAAAAATTAGGTCCGCTATTTTACATCGATCCACAAGTGGGAGGAGGTGATACTTTTTGCATAGCTTGAGATAATCCTTAGAATGGTACAGAATGTTCCGATGTTATCAAAGATATTTAATAAACTGTTTTTGTATATTTTCGATACGGTTATTGTACACTAAATAGCATGGGTTCCATATTTGAGACACATACTCCAAATGACTCCTTTTTGATTAAGTATTCATTCCGGTTTTAAACTGTGGTAGTCAATCTTATAACTGCTTTAAACTTTTTTGTAACCGTAGCCAGTATTGCCGCCATCATTATAATATGACAATTATGGTACAATAAAATTTCATAAAAGGCGGTACAATGTTTTCACTTACCATTAAGAGACGCATACCATTCCAAAACATCTTGTTGCACCTCGCTATTAAGATCATTAAACGCATATAAAATAATAATTATGATGAACGGACATTGTAAAAACAAAATTAAAAATCTGTAAATAATGACTGAACATTGTAAAAACTGGATTAAAGAGATGCAAACAAGATCATGTAGGAACGTGAAATACTAATACACTTAAATGACATCAAAAAAATGGTGGCAACAAAAAGAGTAGCCCGCAACTTGATCAGACTAAAAAAGCGTTATCAGGAAGGGCAGAGGTATCCTAACTGGACATTGTCCGCTAAACAATCACCTATTCACTATAGGTGCAACTGATAGCCCTCTGTGCATGTAGGCAGAAGAAACAACACAGCACGTGCGATCTGCACATTCGGTGAAAACGCGCTGTGGCGATCAACGGGCATCCTTTAATCACACTCCCGGATACATGTATAGACCTGAAAAGGCTGCTAATCTTCTGTGATGGTCTAGAATAGTTGGAGGAAGAAGGTGACAAAACACACGTACAATTTCCTAATCAAAACTAGGCGCGGAAACAGCCCCGGAAAACCCAACAAAACCAAACCTACATGATAAAATATTCAAGGTGATTCTGAATGTGAAGCCCAAAGTCCTGTATTAGATTTGAACCAAGGATAAATATGGCGTGATGAGCGATCTCACAGTCATTTATTGTGCTATCGAAAGGTTCTAGTAATACACTATATCACATAAGCTTCTCCGTAGAACATGTGTTTTTGAGGGCTATACCACATTGGTCAGATGGATGGGTATGGTATATTGTTTTCTTTATTTGTATACATATATTGTTCATCATATAGTTTTTGTTGATACGAGACAAAATGTCATCACATTCATCAAGTATTGACGTAAATATGGTAGCTACATGTGTGTGTGGGAGTGCCTGTGTAAAAACTTTTACTGTTATTTTCAAATGCACTTATTGAAACTACAAATAATCAACATATTACTTAGCAGCAAAACATATAATGAAGCCCACATTTGGTTATTAAGATGGTCTGAGATCATAGCTCGGCAAAGTGCAAAACGATATGTACCAATCCCGTTGTGACTGATAACAGATATATTTGTACATGTAATACAGATTTTATTCAGTAGATAAATACAAGTGGTTACCACTTCAGTGTAATGGGCCGATAACGGCTTTAGGCCACTTCTGATGTGTCGTAGATATTTTTAGTGGGGTCTGGTATTTTTAGAATACTGTGTAATGTAAGATTTCATTTATGGTGCATGATAGACTTGACTGCCAAGGTGGCGCAGTCGCAGGGTTGTAATCTCGAGTTCGATTCCCGGGTCGGACCAAATGTTTATATGTATTGCTAATATTTGCCTCGGCGTTTGTCTAATATTAGGTATATATTTACATAAAAAGGTATAAATGTATATCAGTTATCCAGTGCCTATAACTCAAGCTTTGTTTAGTTTGGGACTAGGTGGCGTTGTATTAGATGTCCTAAAATATTTATTTACTTATTATTATTTATTTCACTTATTGTGCATGATAGAAATATTTGTAAACAGGTTCTTGTTAACGCCCGTTTTCAATAACTTACATATATCGGTATTTGTTTATAGATACGGTATTAAAACGGTTGTGTTTTTCTTTTTTTTACTAAGCAACACAAGAAGACAAAAAATCGTGTAGAAGCGGATAACGAATACAAAGTCTCACTACTTATATTCATTTCGTGTGTAAGAGTGAGAATAAGAGTGTAAGAGTGTAAGAGTAAGAGCCGATTAGTGGAACAAACCACACAAAAACATCACTACTGAGAAAAAAAACTTGATACAAATTCTTTTTTTTTACGTGTGGATCCCACCGGCCGTCATCTCACCGGGGTTTGCGGCGGGGCGGTGTGGACTAAAACCTCACGGTGTGCCTGAGACGGAAGAGATCCGGGAACCGCTTTATTACGACATCCAGACCCCTCCCTGCGCCTGCTCGCACTGAAGCGGGCACCGTCTCCTGGTAGATTCTCAATTTAAGCTATGTACGGCACACGCGAGTGTCGTCCCTGCGCGGCTGACCACTTTAGCGTATGGAGGGGAAAACCCGCCCAGACCATCCGCGGCAACACTCAGGGCGGCATGAGGCGCTGGAAGGCGCACCGGATCGGGCCCGAGTGTACCAACCTGGCTAGCCAGCGTTACATAGTAGGCTAAAACCCGTATATTCACGTGTACTGTGTATATTTTATAGTATATGTGTTCTCTATTTACGGCCTACATTTTCAGAACAAAACTAAAACCTGTTATTTTAAGTGTTAACAAAAAGTTGTTAGTACCAAAGGAAGGAAAATGCTTAAATAATAATGGACATCTAAAGTTTCATAAATACATACAGAACATCCAGTTATAAGTTATAAAAAATATCTCTTACAAAAATATACAGGTGTAATAACCAAACATGTTTAAACTAGGTATTTTTAGATAAGGGGACATACCATAGCTTTTACGGCCTCATTCGTAAACGTTATTTAAATTTAAGCAGTAGTTTTGTGTTATTTTAACTTTAACACTGTTAGTTTAAAATATAAAATAACACAGAACAGTTGCTTAAAAGATAAAAAAAAACATTTGATCTGTATGCTATCGTCAGATTGTCAAAACCGTTTGATTGTAATTTATGTCGCGAGATTGTAAACTGTCAAAATATTGTGGACCGTAACCTACTGCTTACAATTTAACGCACTATTTTTAGTTAGATTGTAATATATCGAAGTGAAACGGTCAAATTGTGATATGGTACGCAACGAAATGCAGTCGTGCGCTTATTGATTAAACAGCATATTATATCCCACAACGCCATATTAATTTGTTAATGCAATTCTTACCTGATGTAAAGTATTTTTGTAATTGTAAATTGATTTCATGTTGAAAATATCTCACAGCTTTAGAATTAGTTTCATAAAATTGTTGTGGCAGTGAAATGATGTTGTAATTTATCAAAGAAGTTCTAACCTATATACGGCTATAGAACGGCCTACCGTAAGACCAACCATTCAGGCCAAGTTGACAATTAGAAGCCGGACAGATTTCAATTAAATGGTTTTACTTCGATACATTATTATCTAACAAAAAATAAGACGTTAAATTGTAAGCTGTATGTTACAGTTGAAAATCTTTCTGCAGTTTACAATCTCGCTAGGTACAATATTGTCTAACGGTATTAACAATCTTACGTTGATATATATAATCAAAATCACGGAAACGGTTCCAACGATTAATAAAATTTAGTAGATATGCTGGGGATTTCAGGGACGATAAATCGTTCTAGCTAAAATTAATTTTTAGAAAAAACAAAAAAATACCGAACATAGCTGATTCATCCAGTAATTGTGTGTGTTTGGAGTCCCGGATCGGGCCAAAAGTGTTATAGTGTTTTTCTGATTATATAAGTAGTTAATAACAACTCGGAGTTTGGAAGTTAGAGTCTGAATCCCCGTGCCTTGGAGAGCACGTAAAGCTGTCAGTCCTGCGCCTCATCTCTTCCCGGTCGTGTCGGTTACCCGTCTTATCGGGTTATGAGAGAGGAGAACAGGGAGTGCACTTGTGTTTGCGCACACACTTGTGCACCATAATATCATCTGCGTAGTTGACTGGTCTCCGTAGAGACGGGCCACCGTTGCCTTAATCGGCTAGGAGAACATCATCATCATGGATTTGGAAATATGGAAGTGTTTTTAATCGGCCGTCTGTTACTATAGTACAAGCTCTGCCTAGTTTGGGATTATATACGCCCGTGTGTGAGATGTGCGAACTTATCATAAGCTAGTTGAGCCCCGTGATGTTACCCGCGTTTGTTGTTTAACCGAGAAGCTAGCGTTTGTAGTAGTTTTTTTAGTTATAACACTCCTCTTTTTGCGTCGGTACTTAAAAATAGCATAATACAAAGAGGCAGCGCAAAAGAGTCATGCCTGATGTAATGACTTAAGTATTTAAAGGAGAAAGCAAACCGTTGATAAGTATTATCTTTTGACCCTTTATCGTGCTCCCAAGTAAACATAGATTTAATCATTATTTTTATACTTTTACTGTGTATATCGATATCACATCGTATTCAATACTAGCTAAGCCCCGCGGAGTTACCCGTGGTGTAGCAAAGATACAACAAAAACCGCAGTCGAAGCTAGTCTAAAAAAACTACTACTTACTCCTGATATCATCGGCTATCTGCCAGTGAAATTCCCGTTAAAATCGGTCTAGGCGTTCCTGAGATTAGCCGAAAGAAACAGACAAGTAGGAAAAAATTTAAGAATTTTTTTATGTACCCATGTTTGATATAAGCATCGTATATACTTTAATATACATTTAGTGAGTTGCTGTTAAGCTAAAAACACTAACAGACACTCCAATTCTGTTTGTTTCTATAGATTATTTAAATCGAGTACCTTGAAGGTGACTGGACGCTTATCAACCTTGTCCTTTGTGACACAACAAATAATATTTTATTTATTGACACGTAGGTACGGCACAGAACTTTCTATCTTTAAGCAAAATCAACCTAACAATCAAATCGCCTTCTTCAATAAAGCCAACGCCCGCATTAGGAATGGCCGTATGGCCGTATGGACGTATGGCCTTAACCCTCTCCACAGAGGAGACCCGAGCCCAGCAGTGGGACATTATGGGTTGTTGTTCTTGTTCCGCATTAGGAATATCCCTGGTCGCAGTGGACTTTGAAAAACATACAAGATCCTGACACAAAGAACACCCAGACGCAGAACTGCTCTGTCTCTCTGTTACTCTGTCACGGCTAAACCGCTACACCGATTTTAATGAACTTTACCGTTGAGACACTTTGAATATTTCGAAGAAAACCTACTCTTTACCACGATAACCGACAAAAACGTGGGCAATAAAAGCTTGTTTAAAAATCTAGTTTAATTTACATTTATAAGATAATAAATAAATATAAATATGTTCAGACATTTTAACACACAACGCCATCTAGTCCCAAACTAAGCAGAGCTTGTACGATTATACTCATATTATACATAGAAAACACCCAAACTCCGAAACAAATATTTGCAGATCATACAAGCATTTGGCTCGACTCAGGAATCGAACCCGAGACCCCTTGCACAGCAGTCGCATTCGCTACCACTGCGCTACTGAGGCAGACAGATGATTAAGAAGCTAAAATTAAAAATTAAGAAAAACCCTACGCAAACACCTAATCAAGTAATAATACGCAAAAAATGCCTTACATCATTACGCCGAATATGAAAAGAGCCGATACTCATAGCTAAGAACCACCGCAAAGAAACTGGTTTACAAATGAAAAAAAACACATCAAAATCGGTCCATCCGTTTGAAGGCTAATATGACAGGCATCGATCTCAAATTTATCACACCCCTCTTTTTGCGTCGGGGGTAAAAATAATAGCGAACACTACCAATATGATTTTTTGCCTCATGTATATCAATTACAATAAACGTCATATTTAAATAAAGCATGTATTTTTCGACCTTTGTTTACATTAACTTTTGATTTAAATATCAAACTACTTTAGTTTAACATTTTAGTAAAATAAACTGTTAAAAAAATTAAGGTGTTTTTTTTAATAGTATTACACAAAAGGTCGAATTTTCAAGTTTTGTGTATTAATTGATTTGAATTTGATAACAAACATGTACAGAAAATGGATATGATATGCAGAAGAATAATATTTAACTTTAATAATATTTAAATGTAAGTTTTTTAGTATATTAATATTACTAAAACCCGTTAATGTTTTTGCGTTTTATTTCTGTTTTTATTATATTTTAATTCTAAGTATAACTACGGTAGTAATGCTAGGTTTTTGTTTATCTTATTAACTTGCTAACTGTAAAACAGATAGGGTGTATTCTATACAAAACAACAGCATTTCAAAGAGGAGGAACACTTGAAGCAAACTCTATATTCTCTCTCTTGAATTATGCTCATCATGCTTTCGATCAGGCAGAGCAAATTCATTTTGGCAGCTTATACATGAAAGGAATTGGTAGTCCTAAGGACTGCCGATAGAAGTGAAAACTAATAAGAATGTTTTAAAATTAATGTATAAAATTAGAAATTTCATAATGTTTAAATTGAAATTATCAACATCAAACGTTAGCATGTTGGTGACGCGAACTCATAAAATTTTCCCGTACATTAAATGCTCAACGCGGCTAAAGAAGTTTTATGACGTCAGCATGTTGGTGACGCGGTGACGGTGACGGTGACGCGACACACCTAAAAAATGGTGAAGACATTTTCACGTCAAAAAAATCTAGTGTGGTAAGCGAGGTGTAGACCAATCATTTATTTCTATGGACATGCAAAGAATAAGACAAATGATTCCATGTGGTACCGATTAAAAATACCGAGTGTCACCGTCCTATTCTTCCCGTAAGCGTCTGCAAATACTGCTGACAAACATACATATAATAATATATTTCTAGATGCATAGATATCTATATATTAATATGGACAGGAGTTTAAAGAAATAAAAAATATGGTCAAATTTAGACACAACGTTAAATCACTGGATAATCACTATTTCCAAATAAATAAATCACATACATAGTTGATGGTCCTAGTCACCCCGCAATTTATGTCCTGGTTGAGAATCGATGCCACAACCTAGCTTAGCAGGAAACCCAGCAGTCACGATCGCTAAACCAAACGGCCATACAACTCCTGAGTAAACTAGTATTAACACCAAAGTGAAGTTATCAAGTAATAATATTAGCAAGTTTTATTATCCTGTTTAATAACATCAGCAATTAATTTATTATACACGTGCTTTTCTCGAAGTTATTCTAAAATTAGTCAAAATCGGGCATACTTAGCAGTTAGTTAGAAAGAACTTCGAGGACGAGGTGAACAGTAAAATGCAGCTGGGTTGGACAGCGTTTGGGAAACTTCATCGGGTCTTTTCATCGTCGATCCGAAAGTGCCTAAACACGAAAATCTTCAACCAATGCGTCCTACCTGCCATGACATACAGAGCCGAACCGTGGACACTTACGGCACGGCTGGTCCACTAGTTTAGAACTGATCAAAAGATCGGCAGTTGAGAAAGAGAAAGGAACGCACCTACGGCAGCTGGAATACCACCTGGCACATTACATACATTGTTGTGTTGTCGTCCTTAGTTAAACCCTACCTTGGATTTGGGGAGGAAGGTTCTATGTTTTCAGTAACCTCATTGACACGATAAAAAGCACAACAGGGTGAAGACATGAGTTACTATTTACCGCCATAACCGACATACACGCCAGCAGTGCAAAAGTCATTTACATTTACACTATTAATATTTATATTCTTAATTGATAATTAAAATTGAAATTTATTGTAAAATATACGTATAAATAGATAAAAAAACTAAATGACCCCTCATAAAAGCTTATAGCATCACTTGAGCGGCATTCATCTTGTCTGTCGGCTACTGATGTTGACAGCTAGAGATCATGGTTTTTTAATCTCATCCGTACTTAATCAATGATCATATCTAGTTATGTACTAAATTCATACGTTTGTGTCCAGAAATTTATAAATACGATTACTATCAGTTTAGATTGTTAGTATTGTTACTGTTAACAAACATTTATATATATCATCATCATCATCATCAACACCCTTAACACATATACACACACACATACACACATATACACACACATATACACACACACATACACACACGCACGCACGCACACATACACTTCACCCTTTGCGGGCGGACAAGTATATATAACCACGACTTGTAGAAAATGGCTGGTAGCTGGCATTAATTCAGACTGCCCAAAACAAGAATAATTATCCCTCCTCTGGGAAATCCTCAGTGTGCATTCCCTGATGGTGGCCATCTGAAATATGAAACACCGACCAGAGAAAGAAAAATGATTTGGTATTACATATAATCTTTCTTTCGGAGTTTGGGTGTTTTCTGTGTATAATATGTATGTATTTACAAAATAAAGTATATAAGTATTAATATCTGTTGTCTAGTACCCATAGTACAAGTTCTGCTTAGTTTGGGACTAGATGGCGTTGTGTGTTATAATGTCGGAACATATTTTTTTATTTTAAAAATTACCACACAACCATTGCACTATAATCACCCAAACACCCTAATATAGGTAACATATTATCATAAACATTCCATTAGTCGATTTCACCCCTTGTCCTCACCCCCCCTCCATCACAACGTGATCTGTCAGTTTATCGGTTACAGTTACCACAATAATTAGAGTTCAAGTTATCTAAGTATATGATAAGCAAACAATCAAAGAATATTAATTTTAATGATAAGCGTTTAACGAACTCGTTCTGTTACTGAATATTACAAACAAAAAATATTATGTTATAGATGTATTCAATACATACTACTTCGAATTAAGATGATAAGCGAGGTCCGAAAGAAATTGTGGTTTATCATGTTTGATGATTATGTTCGATGTACGTAACTGGTTTTATTTTAAATAACTTTCTTTGCGGTATTGTTCGCTTAAGAGTAGTTTTGCACATAACTGACCGTGACAGAGTCAGGCTTCGGCATGCATGGTCCGGCTCGACCGGAGTGATACCACGGTCTCATATAAAGCCGGTGTGAAACAGCGCTTGCGCTGTGTTTCATCGAGTTAATGAGGATACCGGAGGTCCATACCCCAATCCATCCCCCTATCCCCCTCCCCCTACCTCCCTTCCCATCCCCCAAAGGCCGGCAACGCACTTGTAACACCTCTGTTGTTACGGGTATCCATGGGCGGCGATAATCGTTTACCATCAGGCGATACGTCTACTTGTTTGCCCCTTATGACATAAAAAAATATATATGTTAAAAAAAAAGTTGTTGTAACTGTAGGTACTTTTTAATATATATTTTAATTTCGTTTACTCTTTGTATATGTGTGGTGTATAATAAATTCAAGAACAGAAAAAAAAAATCATAAAATAATTGTTATTTGCGTGATGACGCCTGTCGATTTATTTAATGTAAGCAATTCTAAAATTAGTTTAACCCTATAATATTACATATATTTATTTATTTATTTATTTTATTTATTTTAAAACTTCATGCACATATGTACAACGGCGGGCTTAATGCCCAAGGCATTCTCTACCAGCCAACCTTTGGATGGTGTAGAAATTTTGTGGGGTAGATGCAATGTGGTGGGAAAAAAAAATATGTATTCGTGAAGTTACAGTATATACATAAAAATATAAATAAATATATATACACGGTAATATATAAACTTTATATACATACACTATGATACACACTAATACATAAACTTTACATAAACATAATATTTAAAATCACAGAAGACCATAAATTGTATTTTAAGACATTTAAAATTAAAATAGAACTACACAGGCATACCTAAATGGCAACATTAATGTCAATCAAGTTTGATAGCTAATAAAAAATGTGTGAATTTTTCGACAGTTGAACACACTTATTATTCAAACGCTACATAACTATATATTTATTTATTCAATATCTTTGTACACATGCCGAAGAGTAAATGCCGCCGAAGGATAAATGCTGCCGGTCAATATCCTCGGTGATACAGAAATTAAAATGAGTTAATTTGACGACATACCCAAAAAGATGAACAAAATTATGAAAAAAATGCAGAATATTAACTGGAACTTTAACAAAAAATCCCACAAATATGTATTATAAATTTTAATAGCCCCAATCGGTTTCAAATAACATCAATCTGTTATCCTGTTGCTGCAAAACCAGGATTAATAGAATATCTTAATCTTCCTCGAGATATACAAGAGGCGTTAGTCCTCATTGGAATAAACTCATAGATTCTGCTGATATTCAATTAATTAAATCAAGTTTTTTTCTAATTGTTAATTAATACGATGTGATATATATGTTAATGGGGACTTAACAGCTGTTAAACTATTCAGCCATTGCCGAAATAAATAAAAATTAAGTTTAAAAAATATAACCCGACCACGAAAAAGAGGTATCTAAGAAAATAATGTCGATGAATTCTAAAACGCATAGACACGAAAATGGTCAAAGAAGAGGCGTAGCTGCAATAAATATGATGTTTCGGATGCCAGAGACACGTCCGGCTATGAGAAAAGATGACGATAATAGCAGCAAGCAATTCTATTAATATACCTGTTTTAAATTTTACCGCGATTTTAAGATTTCATTAAAGTCGCATAACTTTGATAATACCGTGGGAGAGCCACGCTTTGGCATGCATGGGCCGGCTCGACCGGAGTGATACCACGGCCTCATAGAAAACCGGTGTGAAACAGCGCTTGTGCTGTGTTTCATCGAGTGAGTGAGGATACCGGAGGCCCGTAATCCAACCCTTTCCCTTATCCCCCTTCCCATCCCCTAAGTTTGGCAACACACTTGTGACGCCTCTGGTGTTGCGGGTGTTCATGGGCAGCGGTAATTGCTTACCATCAGGTGATACGTCTGCTCGTTTGCCTATTCCATAAAAAAATACATTTGACAATAGCATAATCTTCTTACCATCAATGCACAGAGCGACTACATAAATTTCAGTGCTAAAAATAAGAAGATAGATAACCATAAGTATCTTACTATCAATGGCGATAATTTGAGACAAGTGAACAGTGAAAAATACCATGGACTGGTATTGGATAAAAGACTGACCTAGGAGGCCCATATTCGAAAAGTTAGTGCAAAAATTTCCAGTGTTACAGGAGCATTGCGAGGAATAGTTAGATGTTTGCCTTTAAAAGTACGCCATACAATTTACAATTCGCTTGTAAAACCCACCTTGAGTATCTCATTGAAATGTGGGGATCTGCAACTAAAACGAACCTCGATAAACTACAAATTGCTCAAAATAAAATTGCTAAAGTTCTTTTCAATTTTATTATTTAACGCCGACACAAAAAATATACATAATTATTTAACATTACACAAATTTACCAATTTAAGATGAGTGTTTTAATTCGTAAAATCTGTCTGGTGACGTACACACACAATTATCATTCACAACAAAATCGGAAACACATTATCGTACTACAAGCAGAGCCCATCACCTAGTTTTGCCAAAGCCCAGAACAAAATACGGAAAAAAAGATATTAAATACGAAGGAGCACCAATTAATAATTCATTCCCTAAGAAAATTAAGGACTCAGAATCTTTGAGTTTATTTAAAACTTATTTAAAATATCACATCTTTGAAAGACATTAAAAATTAAAAATGTTCTACTAATTAAATGAATGAAATCTAATTCGTGTGAATAGTCCCTAAGTGTGTCATTTTTGTCGCCTGCCTACATGATATTTTATAATTGTAAACGAGCTCTGGACTGCATACCTACTTTTTATAATTATGTTTAGTTCTTGTGTGAAGTGTTAATCTTTGAGAAATAAATAATTCTAACCTTACAATATTAGATTTATAAAACTGTGAAGTCGATTTACAAACTGACAAAATTTTGTTTATGTACCCTTTAAATACTTCCTTATAAAATAATTAATATATTTTATCAACATGTCTGGTTAAGGTGGTGCACAAGGTAGTTGTCTTATTTCAAAGGAATTGTAGATTTCAGGAATATTTTTCTGATTAAAGTTAAAATATGAATAAAAAATAAACTACGAAGACTGATAAATGTAAATACGCAGATCGGTGTATGTTGAAATTAATTCTAAATTTTATAATGAAATATAATTGTAATCGAAACAATATTTTTTTTATTTTAAAATACGTAAATAAAATTAATAATATTCACATTTTTTTCATGACTTTTTTTGTCATATAATGGAGTAGCAGATTTGATACTAAAACGGTTGTCAATTTTAGTTTACTAATTAACATTCTACATATAATATTATAATTAAGACTTTATCATTATTAAGATCCAAGTCAATTTTAAATTAAAAGGTATTTTAACTACATCATTATTCTAATTTTATTCAAGCTGAGCCCCGCAGTGTTACTCTGTTTGTCGCTGTACTTTTAGAACAACACGGTGCGAAGCGAGTCAATAAAGTAGCCCAATTACTCCTTATATTATAAGGTATCTGACAATGAAAGTCCCATCAAAATTAGTTCAGTCGTGTCATAGATCATCCGTAAAAACGGATAGATAGATTTTTTAAATTGATTACTTGATGTAATATATAGCGATTGTACTTTCATATGCATTTAGTACTAAGCTATAAATTTGAAATCACAAACCGACACTTCAATTTATTTGTATAGATTTAGAAATACTAGAACTGGTAGAATTCGATTCCTTTTGATTTCTTGTAACATTCAACATATCTCGAACTGCCATCGTATGCACTTTGATATTATAACAAAGGGCTTATTGGTATTTTATAACGGTCAATAATCCTAACTGCTGAATTGTGGTTTAGGTTTGATTCTCACTCAGTCTCCCACACACGAATACCTGTTCTATATTTTAGTTTGCAATGAAAGTTTTATTATTATTAAGTTCCGTATGTAATTTATCTATAAGAAAGAAAGAAAGAAAGAAGAAAGAAAAAACATTTATTTTAGTGACATTGCAACACAATCAATTATAAAAGGCATTGGATATAATACACAGTATTGAAACATTAACTTAAAGCACATTAAATAATAAACATAATGTTAGGTAATATGTGTTGTTATATAGTTAATACTGCAACAAAAACACTTGCTGCAGAGTTGCGTCGCAGTGTGCATTAAAGACAGATGTTGCTCAGCGTAGTGCTGCATCTTTTACGATACAGCGCTGATTTTCAGCAACACCTTGATGGTTACAAGCACATCCAGAACAATCGAACCAAAATCAAAATTTGTGTTTCAAAACCAATTTACTACATTTTGCTACTTTTTTAAGATAATTTACAGATGACATGTAACATGTAGGTGTGCATTTAAATGTGTGTTAATTAAATAAAATTAAAAGTGTGTAAATTTAAAATTTGAATAAATAACGCTTCGTTTAATCTGGGATTAGACGGAAGTGTCTTATATTTATGAAGATGTTATTATTTTGATTAGTCAAAATTTATACTCCATCCTTATACTTTTTTGTTTTTATTTATTTATTTATTTATTTAATCTTCATGCAATTACATTGCAAAAGGCGGACTTAATGCCATGGGCATTATCTTCCAGTCAACCTTTAGGTGGTGCAGAGCTACATGTAGTAGGTGTATTTTTGAAGCAAGTGAAAATTATTTATTTATTTATTTTTTTTTATATAAAAAGCGAGTAATCATATCGCTTGATGGTAAGCAATTACCGCCGCCCATAGACTGTTGCGGGTGTCAGGAACAGTGGCGTCACAAGTGTGTTACCGGCTTTTGGGAAACGGGGAGGTGGATGGGGGAGGGGTTGAGGTATGGGCCTCCGGTATCCTTACTCACTCGGTGAAACATAGTGCAAGCGCCGTTTCACACTGCTTTTTTGTGTTTATATAAGCCATATACCTAATTAAAAAATTATAATTCTCCTACATATACAGTAGTAGGAGATCGAGTTAAGCTTGCGTATGCCATATTTATTTAAAAAGACTCATAAAGAAATTCCTTCGTATACCCACGGAAAGACGACTTAACAACTTGCATATTATTTTTATATTTTTAAATAATAAAAAACATAAAAAAATGGATGGGAATGTTTCATAATTTGTGTGCCGAGGTATATCTTTATCTTCGGAAAATGACACCGCCATAAATATTATATACCCGTATTGCCTAACATTTTGACCAGGCTGCGCTACGCTAGCTTTCATCACAATCCCCTGTATATATTTAGTAAATAACAAATACATATTATACTAACTGGCCCGATAAAAGTTGTTTTGTCATGTATATAAAAATTTAACAAAAAAATAATAAGGGGGTCACCCTTATCATTTTGGGGTATGAAAATTAGATGTTGGCCGATTCTTAGACCTACTCGATACACACACAAAATTTCATAAAAATCGGTCCAGCCATTTCGGAGGAGTTCGGTAACAAACACCGCGACACGAGAATTTTATGAATTAAATTAAAGCATGGATATTAAATTCAAGAGTAATTAAATTCAATATATTTAAACTCCCGCTAACCTCATATTATCACATTCTTAAGTACATATAATATGTCAATGTTCGGTACATAATAGGTACCTAAATATATGCTCAAATAGGTAGGACTGATAAGAAGATAGAGTTTGAACCTTTAGATTACAATTTGTTTTATTTATTTTTCTTCATTTAAATACTATACAATATACTAAAGCTTCTTTAACTTTTTTAAATGGTCAAATAACGCTAAAGTTTAATTACAACAATGGACACCAGTACTTCAAGTTAAATTATACGATAAATTTAATTTTAACGAACTAAAATACGTGATATATAATTATTACCTCTGAAAACTTAATTTATAACCCAAGAGTATTAATGACAAGTATTTGACATAAACAAAGAGATTAACATACGTTCAAAATAATTTTAAATTTAAAAGTAATAGTTTAACTTTAAAATAATTTTCTTTTGAAACAAGGGAATAACTTTTAAATTCCAACTTTAAACGCGAAAAAAAGTTGTTTAAAGTTTACAAAGTGTTAGTAACTCACGTTTCAGTGGTTTGGGGTTGCTCTGCTTCCTTCGTGACATGACCTAGCACGAGGCTCCAGCTATTCCCAACATGACACACACAAACACTAAACACGATACGAGTTTGTTTTCAATCACACGCGACGTGCTCCGTCGGAGGTCGGAACGCGACTGGCATGGAGGCGTTGTCTGGCACGACGAGACACGGCGAGCCGCGGAGGTGCCAATTCGCGAGACTCTCTGAGGGCTGGGTTTAGCACCGCCTCCTTTATCCCGCTCTCCCCGCCGCCCCGCCGTAGCACGTAGCCCGTAGCCGCGTAGACTGTATGGTTTTCCAACTTTTTTTTTAGTTTTTAGGATTAGATAATTTTAATGTGCTTAGGTTTGGGTGGAATGTTGTATTGATGTGTGTTATTACTTTTTTATTTATGTATTTATTGGTTGTTATCAAAGGGAAATTTGTTTTATGAAAGTAACTTAAAAAGTACTGATAATTAACATTTGCTGTACACCTGAGCTCCTGTATACTTAGTAAGATAAGTAGTGAAGATATAGATACCCTGACTGGAGCATTTACAACTTATTATTTTCCTCCACACATGACCAGCAGGTGTCTACTAATAAGAGTTAAAGATTGTGTACATACAGGAATATTAACAGGTAATATACCTATCTATTTATTTAATATTGTAAATTACTTATATTATAATTCGTGTTCGAATACGTGCTGGCCTATAACTGCAGAGAACAACACAGCAGCCAAGAGATCGACTGTCGTAAGATTCAACTGACTGAGAAAACTAAACACGATAACGTCACTGAAAACTTCGACCTAGAAAGTGCGGTATAGTATGTTTTTATGTATGAACTTGCCAAGTGACCCTACAATACCTGATGGAAAACATAAGCAGAATCCAAAAGCGGTGCTCGTAATACTCATTGCTAATGGAAAATGGAAACAAATGGTTGAGAAAACGAAGCAAAGTTGCAGATATTGTAAAGCGTGTGGCTAATCTGAAATGGCAATGGGCAGGACACATAGCCCGCAAGTCTGGTTCGTGGAGCAAAGACCTCTTAGAATGGAGACCTTGGGGTTTTAAAAGACCAGTTGGCAGACCGCAGATAAGATGGAAAGATGGTATCAGGAAGGTGGCGGGCCAAAATTGGATACAAATTGCCCAAAATAGAAAGAAGTGGAGGGGGTTGAAGGAGACCTACACCAAATTGGTTGAAGAAGGCTTGAGATGATGATGAAATGAATGGAAACTACGCCACAATGCAATATAGTGACCCACAGTATAGCGGCCTATTGTGATGCTTCTGCATCATTGGGCCTCCGGTCTCGCACTCACCAAAAACACACGAATGCTGTCGTTTAGGTTGCTCTCTATCTTGAATGGCAATGAAAACCAGCAGTGTACTGTTTAGGCTGTTGACAGTCTTTAACATAAACTTCAGATCACAACAACAATCTCTGTAACTTTAAATAATTATTTTTATCTTTTAAAATTTAATCCTTGTTCTAAACCTCTTTTTCGACTTAGCTAATTATAATCGACTCAATAGTTTATTCGGGAAACATTAATAAGCACATAAACATATTTATTTCATACTAGCTGGCCCGGCGAACTTTGTACTGCCATTTTTCGTGAATATTTTCTAAACTTCCGAAAAACTTGGTTTAGTGTTTAAAGTCGCAGACTCAGAAAATAAAATGCTTTGGTATTCTTTTAAATTTTTGCAATACAAACCAAGTCCTGACTACAACAAACATAAAAAGAAAGAATTATCCAATTCTTGCAGCCGATCGGAAATTATGTGCGTGCATACATTTCGATGATTCATTTCTATTTGTTAGATTACTTTATCAAGTTAGTTTATTTATTTAACTTCATGCAAAAGATGTATAATGGCGGACTTAATATCATAGGCTTTCTCTACAGGCTTGCCTTCGGGTGGTGAGAGGATGTGGTCTACACTAATACTCTACACTACGCTTTGGTTGGGAATTTGAAAATAGACAAGCAAGCACAAAAAATTAAATAATACGATATATCTAAGCATACACGCGTATATTTATACATTAAACACATATACAGAAATCAGTTGATGTCGCTAAATAGGAACATATACGTACTCACAGCTATACTATCACTAGCTGACCCGGCAAACATTGTTATGCCATATTTAACAATACTTACAATTATTAAAAAAAATACTCGTGTATCACCCCTATCATATCATATCATGGGGATGTGGAAAATAGATATTGGCCAATTCTCAGACGTACCTGACAAAAAACACAAAATATCATAAAAATAGGCCCAGACACTTCGGAGGAGTTTGGTACAAAACACCGCGACACGAGAGTTTATGTATTATAAACAAAAACTTTTTTTATTGATTTGTTTAATGCATTAATCTTGGAAACTACTGATTCAAAACCCAAGAAATATTTTAGTCTTAAACAGTCCAGTAATTGAGAACAACGTTTATCGAATAATGTTGCAAAAACAAAAGAACTTGGAACAATTTTCCTCTCAAAAAGATAGTTCTCTCTCCAGACAATATTGCGATGCTCGGCTAGTTTTATGTGATTGAGCATTAATAAAAAGGATTAGACAAAAGTATCCGAAGTCTATTTCACTAGGAGACCCTTAAAACACTCTCGCATTTAGTCATATAGGGATAGACAGAAACGTATTAAACGCCCACGTTTTGCCCACAATAGTTTTGGCCTCACTCACATATTATGAATTGTTTTATTTATTATTATTATTATTATTTTCGTCTTAAATAGTTTTAGACCAAACCCTACACTTTCTCTTTATCATGTCTTGTCTTCATCCAATGGTTGTTTGTAAGAGATTGCCTTCGGGCGATAAGGCCGCCAATTGTACTTCTCTACTTTTAAGCTTACCTTGAAATGCATCTTATTCTTATTATTCCGGAGGCTGACACCCCAACCACACCCCCTCAACCCCCAAACACCGACAACGCACTTGTGACGCCTCTGGTGTTGCGGCGGTAATCCTTACCATCAGGAGATACAGGTTAGTCCATAAAAAAAACATTTATGATCAAATTTCGACCACTGGGCGACCACTAGTAATAATAAACACATGTGAATATATACAGAATCCACCTAAACACAGAAAAAAATATCGTACACGTCTTACAATATTAGCCCTATGCGGAAATCGAACCTCTAACCAGTTAGTCATTCGTCCTGACCACGAGGTAAGTAAATGAGCTAGTCATAATTTCAATGCACTTAACCGGTTTTCGCAATAAAACCACAACATCAAATAACATTTTATCACTTATGTAAATTAATTTTTGATAAAATCTATAAATTATTTTCACGGGAATTAACGCGATCACTTATTTAAAGGTATTACATACCTCTGAATTGCCTGACGTTTCGACCAGGTTGCACTGGCCGTGGTCATAGGCTGACTGTATATGTAATGTGATATGTAATACCTTCAAGTAAGAGATCGCGTTAATTCCCGTGAAAGTAATTGTTAGAGTGGTTGTTTATCGACATAGCACTTTGCTTAAAAGATGGCTAGTTTGCGACGCAAGAGTTAGATATTTTTTGAGTGTTACATGTTATGTACATTAATGGTTTTAATGTAGTTTATTAAAATGTATTACATACCTCTCATTTGCCTAACGTTTCGACCAGGTTACACTGGCCGTGGTCACAGGCTGACTGTAAGATATATGAGATAAGAATCCGTATACACTGCGGCCCTTAGGGAAGTTAACACGGGCTTATTAAAATACGTTTCTCGGTAATTTAAAAAAAAATCACGAAAGTGAATACGGAGGTACGAAGTTCCCCGGGTCAGCTAGTTATTCATATAATCGATTAAATAAATTTTACGTAAATACTTCGTTCAGCTATTCGTAATTTGTAAGTACTCATTAAATAGATATACACAATACTATACCGTTGTAGTAAATTCATTTCAGTAAAACCCCAAATTGTATAAAATGGACTATTTTATCTGCAAATATTTGTGTTGAAATTTGGGTGCTCTCTATGTCTGTCTAAGTATTTAAACAAAAGTACACATATCTATGGGCCTCTGGTTTCTTCTCTCACTCATTTTCACCGATTTTCTGAGAGGCCGTGGTATTAATCCGGTTGAGCCGGCTCATTTGTGCCGAAACGTGGTTCACCCACGTTCAAACGTACACGTAAGAACAAGTAGGCTTATAATATAATTGAATAACTCCGAGACAACTCACAAACGGCTGTCTGATTCTAGGTAGGGGTAAGTATAAGGTATGGGTATAAAGGTGGGAGGTACTTAACCTCTCTCGGTCCCGCTGTTTCGGAGGAGTTTGGTAACCAACATCGCGACATGAGAATTTTATATATTACACTTCTAAATATGCATGCTATACCGTGCATGATTTGCCAGCATAACTTACCGTGTGGTGACTGATTAAGAATAGAGTGCCACCCCCCCTATTCATCTCAAGGGTGTAGTAATAGGTTAAGGGACTGTAATGAAATAAGGGTTGCAGAGTGAGGTTCTCGCATAGTGGAATGTGGTAATCTCGGTGGAAAGCAGAAAGCATATAAAATAAGAAAGACACTGATTTCACTTCTGACTCTTGTAATTGCATCCTCATGACAAAAAAAGAGACAGACAATAGAGTATAGACTATAAACAATGTAGACCGACTTACCATGGATACGTTTTTTTTAAATTGGCTACACATCACGGGGTCGAATTAATAAGTTATTAAGGAATGCTTGGAACAAACCCTGTAGCAAGCCTTCGGTCCAGGGTGGTGCAATTGGCTAAAGGCTACCTTCTACAGAGAGGCCTATACCCTTTCTATTAGAGTAGTGGCCTATTAAAGGCGGTGTTGACGATTTTACAGACAAATTAGACCCAGACACAGAACAAAAGTTTGTGCTCATCATCTTGTCTATATATATGAAAGTCGTGTAAGTAACACTATTTATAACTCAAGAACAATAAAACTTATTTGGCTGAAATTAGTGCGATTATGATTTTTAATAGGACTAATCCCGCCCACACGCCCTCCACTGTAACTCCTGTTAACCAGGATCAACAGCAGTGACCCACAAACACACCGAGTTATGACACTCGGGAAATGTGTTCGACACCATAAGCAATATAATAGTAACATTTTCAAATATAATACACGGCGGTGAATTGAGGTTACCTTTCAAAGTAGCTGGAAGGTTTTGTTTGGTACAAAAGTTAGCCCATTACGTACCCCAAAGAGATATTAAGTTCAAACATCTATTTGCTAGTTTCTCAAGCCCCGATCTAGTATCAGGTTCCACCAATAACAAACCGTTGTCTGTACACGTTTAGAATACATCCGAATGGTATAGGTATTGTAAGAAAATCTACGAAGCCTATATTCCACAGTTGTGGACCTAGCACCGACCCCTGAGGACACCCCATCGTAAGCGCCTTCGTTACAGAATAATGCCCAAGTCTCAATTTAGTTGTGCTTTGTAAGAAGTGCGAGGAGGTGAGGGAATAAATATCTTAGAAGCAGCCACGCCTAGTCAAAGGCGCCAGATATATCTAAGAAGATACCTAGGACGTATTAAAGCCGTGATTCGGTGACAGTTTTCCTTAGATATATAACCGCATCAGTTGTCGAGAACCGATTGTTTAAAAGATGAGAAGATACATAAGTACATATTTCTGAAATCTAACACACAATGCCATTTAGTTTCAAGCTAAGCAGATCTTGTATTGTGGGTACTAGACAACTGATATAAATAGATATGTATACTATTGTTTAAATACTTAGACAGACATAGAGAGCACCCAAATTTCAACACAAATATTTGCAGATAAAATAGTCCATTTTATACAATTTGGGGTTTTACTGAAATGAATTTACTACAACGGTATAGTATTGTGTATATCTATTTAATGAGTACTTACAAATTACGAATAGCTGAACGAAGTATTTACGTAAAATTTATTTAATCGATTATATGAATAACTAGCTGACCCGGGGAACTTCGTACCTCCGTATTCACTTTCGTGATTTTTTTTTAAATTACCGAGAAACGTATTTTAATAAGCCCGTGTTAACTTCCCTAAGGGCCGCAGTGTATACGGATTCTTATCTCATATATCTTACAGTCAGCCTGTGACCACGGCCAGTGCAACCTGGTCGAAACGTCAGGCAATTCAGAGGTATGTAATACCTTTAAATAAGTGATCGCGTTAATTCCCGTGAAAATAATTTATAGATTTTATCAAAAATTAATTTACATAAGTGATAAAATGTTATTTGATGTTGTGGTTTTATTGCGAAAACCGGTTAAGTGCATTGAAATTATGACTAGCTCATTTACTTACCTCGTGGTCAGGACGAATGACTAACTGGTTAGAGGTTCGATTTCCGCATAGGGCTAATATTGTAAGACGTGTACGATATTTTTTTCTGTGTTTAGGTGGATTCTGTATATATTCACATGTGTTTATTATTACTAGTGGTCGCCCAGTGGTCGAAATTTGATCATAAATGTTTTTTTTATGGACTAACCTGTATCTCCTGATGGTAAGGATTACCGCCGCAACACCAGAGGCGTCACAAGTGCGTTGTCGGTGTTTGGGGGTTGAGGGGGTGTGGTTGGGGTGTCAGCCTCCGGAATAATAAGAATAAGATGCATTTCAAGGTAAGCTTAAAAGTAGAGAAGTACAATTGGCGGCCTTATCGCCCGAAGGCAATCTCTTACAAACAACCATTGGATGAAGACAAGACATGATAAAGAGAAAGTGTAGGGTTTGGTCTAAAACTATTTAAGACGAAAATAATAATAATAATAAAAAATAAAACAATAATATAGTATTTACGAAGCCCTCATAGCCCAGTTGCACTCTGTGATTAGAAACAATCACCGAGGGTAAGCAACGACGGCGCGGTCAGTACCTGGATGGGTGACCGCTGGTGGCATGTTACCATGAGTGTCTCCGTAATTCGGAGACCACGTTAAGCAGTCGGACCCGGTAGTTATCATACGATAACAGTCGTGAAGCTTAGTTGGAGGCCTTCGGGCGGCTTAAGAACATCCAACGGCAAAATACGTAGCCATAACGTATTCTTGTTAGTCCCCAACCCTCACTTAGCCAGCGTGGGGACGTATGGCTTTAACTCTCTCCTAAGAGGAGACCCAAGCCCAGCAGTGGGACATTATAGGTTGTTGATGATAGTAACAACGATTATTATATACCGAACAGTAATACATAGTGTGCACTATGAAAAAAAAGAGGAATAAGATAAATATACAGTTAATTACATACTTAAATGTGTGACCCAATTGACAAAAAAAATATAGAAAAAAACAGGTTAAGGGACTTTGTAAGGGACGGAAACCTCAATCACACGGTGAAACATTGCGCAGGCGCTGTTTCGAAACGGTTTTCTACGACGCCGTGGTGTGTCTTCGGTCGAGCCAGCCCATGTGCTCTCCCACTCTCCCCTCACTCACCCTCTCCCACCATTTCATTTTTAAATTAAATTTACATCTCTGCTCTCCTCTTCTAAACCATATTTAAATGTACCACATATGATAATTCTCTTTTCCCATAATTTTCTTAAAAAGAAATGTAAGGTTTTGTATCACGTATTATTAAATAAATACATAGATTAACTGCCTAACAGCCTTGGTGGCGCAGTGGTAGCGAATGCGACTGCTGTGCTAGAGGTCTCGGCTTCGTTTCTGAGTCGGACCAAATGTTTGTATGATCTGCAAATTTTTGTTTCGGAGTTTGGGAGGTTTTTATATATAAGATGTATGTACTTACAAAAAAAGTATATAAGTATGTATTGTATCAGTTGTCTAGCACCCATAGTACAAGCTCTGCTTAGTTTGGGACTAGATGATGTTGTGTGTTAAAAAGACCGAAAGTATTTATTTATTTATTTTTAAAGATATATATCCGATTGGCGGCAATGCACTTGTCTTATATCATAATATTTGAGTGAGGCCAAAACTATTGTGGGCAAAACGTGGGCGTTTAATACGTTTCTGTCTATCCCTATATGACTAAATGCGAGAGTGTTTTAAGGGTCTCCTACTGGAATAGACTTCGGATACTTTTGTCTAATCCTTTTTATTAATGCTCAATCACATAAAACTAGCCGAGCATCGCAATGTTGTTTGGAGAGAGAACTCTCTTTTTGAGAGGAAAATTGTTTCATCATCATCATCATCAGCCCATCGCAGTCCACTGCTGGACATAGGCCTCTCCAATTTCACGCCACTTAGTTCGATCTATGGCTTCTCGCATCCAGCTCCTGCCAGCCGTCTTGCGCAAATCATCGCTCCACCTGGCTTGTGGACGTCCTACACTACGTTTGCCGAGACGCGGTCTCCACTCAAGAACTCGNCAGTCTTTTGTGGTGGCCTCCCGTAACCTGGTGATCCTTAGCACCCCCTGTCCTGCCGTAACCGTGGTCGCCACCATGACCAGGAATAGCGGGACTACCGGGAACTGGGGGCCGTGGCTTTTGTTGCTTACTCATGGAGGGGGTCAGCCCATAATCACCACGCTGGGCAGGCGGGTTGGTGATCGCAGGGCGTAACTTGTTGCACCGGTGACGCTGCTGCCCATCACCGGCCTATTGTATTTAGTTACGCCTTTTAGGATGGATATACCGCCATCGGTCGGTCGCCAGAGCCTCGTTTGTTATCTAGCAGGGTGCACCGAGTGCAGGTGAGGTTGGCTGGGGGCGAAAGATTGTGGTTCGCCCCCACACACCCCTTTGTTTCAAGTTCATTTGTTTTTGCAACATTATTCGATAAACGTTGTTCTCAATTACTGGACTGTTTAAGACTAAAATATTTCTTGGGTTTTGAATCAGTAGTTTCCAAGATTAATGCATTAAACAAATCAATAAAAAAAGTTTTTGTTTATAATACATAAACTCTCGTGTCGCGGTGTTTTGTACCAAACTCCTCCGAAGTGTCTGGACCTATTTTTATGATATTTTGTGTTTTTTGTCAGGTACGTCTGAGAATTGGCCAATATCTATTTTCCACATCCCCATGATATGATATGATAGGGGTGATACACGACTATTTTTTTTAATAATTGTAATTATTGTTAAATATGGCATAACAATGTTTGCCGGGTCAGCTAGTGATAGTATAGCTGTGAGTACGTATATGTTCCTATTTAACGACATCAACTGATTTCTGTATATGTGTTTAATGTATAAATATACGCGTGTATGCTTAGATATATCGTATTATTTAATTTTTTGTGCTTGCTTGTCTATTTTCAAATTCCCAACCAAAGCGTAGTGTAGAGTACTAGTATAGACCACATCCTCTCACCACCCGAAGGCAAGCCTGTAGAGAAAGCCTATGATATTAAGTCCGCCATTATACATCTTTTGCAAGAAGTTAAATAAATAAACTAACTTGATAAAGTAATCTAACAAATAGAAATGAATCATCGAAATGTATGCACGCACATAATTTCCGATCGGCTGCAAGAATTGGATAATTCTTTCTTTTTATGTTTGTTGTAGTCAGGACTTGGTTTGTATTGCAAAAATTTAAAAGAATACCGAAGCATTTTATTTTCTGAGTCTGCGACTTTAAACACTAAACCAAGTTTTTCGGAAGTTTAGAAAATATTCACGAAAAATGGCAGTACAAAGTTCGCCGGGCCAGCTAGTATGAAATAAATATGTTTATGTGCTTATTAATGTTTCCCGAATAAACTATTGAGTCGATTATAATTAGCTAAGTCGAAAAAGAAGTTTAGAACAAGGATTAAATTTTAAAAGATAAAAATAATTATTTAAAGCGGGCATATTATAACGAGCTGCGCTGTTGAGACGGCACGCATTTCGAACGATTGCGTCCTGGTGCACGGACCACTGTCTCTCAACAGTCAGTACTGCACGATTATTGGATGTGGAACGTTATCTCTGATAATTAGTACTATCTTGATTGCGGTAGGTACGTGGACCACTCGGAGACGGAGCCCGCTTCAGTGCGGGCTGGCGCTGGGAGGGGTCCGGATGGCGTAAGAAAGCGGTTCCTGGATCCCTCCCTTCTCAGGCGCAGAGTGGCACACCGTGGTGGTTTAGTGGGTAGTCTGGCTGGTGTCAGTCAGGAGTCCCACACGAAGTGGACCCCCTGTACCCGCAGGGGGAAAGCGAAGTGCGTAAAGGCATTCCACCACGTCAAAAAAAAAANAAAAAGGTACGTGGACCACTGTCCCTGACAGTCAGTACTGACCTATGTGACCGCCTTCATTGAAATAGTAAGATATTTAACTAATTCTACACCATTGGTTATTTCCTAGGTTTAGGATATTCTGATTTATCTGAGTTATTGAAATAAATTCTGTATATTGCCATATCTAACTTTTACTTCTAATGTTTGGGCCTAACCCGACATATATATACAAGAAGCGCTTGTGTTTAGGTATTAGATATGGAGTACTTCGAGAAATTGTTACACTGTCAAAATCAATACCTTTAGTTTTGGCTTCACCGTAGCCTGGTAAGAAATGAAACTAACCTTCGTTAAAACTTAACACTTTCGTTAAGTCAATTTTTTTTCAGTATTAAGATAAGTGTTCCTGTCTGTTTTTTTGTGAAGCTAACTGTTTTACCACGGGGTTGTGAGTTCGATTCCCATACATACCAAAGAAATCATTTCTTGTCTCCTAGTAATTTGTCAACAAAATGAGAGTATTGTTGACAAAATATACGCACTATAATATATTTGATAATATATAAAGAATATTTTAAGCAGTCTGTGACAACAACACGGGTCCTTTTTAATTTGGAGCTAACGTAACATATTTGACGTTATAATCATGATATACCTACCTTCGACTGAGCGACCTGCTACAACAATTTATATAGGCAAAGATGCCACGAATTAGCCCAATTACAAAAGTGATCTAACAAGTTTGGTACGAAGTAAAGAAAATGTCAGAAAATCAGAACATTTACTGAAACGAACATTTTTCCGGTAAATCACCGACAAGCAATAAGCTTCATAGCGTCATCTATTGAGGTAAACAAGAAACAATTTTAGGCTACTAGTTCTTAAGGCCGCGGTAGATGGCGCTGCGATTTCTATGTTGTAGAAAATCACCACCCGATATCATAAAAAAAATAACGGAAAGATAAACTTAGTCTCGACATCCTGGTATTTAAATAAATTTACACATTTAACTTGAAACTATATCGCTAGAAACTGTGTAGATGATGTATAATCTTTTTTTACATACTTATTTAAGGGTCTGTCGCCAATATGCAGTTTGCCGTTCACAAAATATACACAAGTCAAATTAAGGTGCAGTTCTCATAAAAAGTACAATGTGTACAGTTTTTAAACGACTTCAAAAAAAGTTGTCAATACAATTTTTTTTTTATGATTGTTACCTCAGAACTTTCGATTCGTGATCCGATTTTGATGATTATTTTTTTATTTGAAAACTGGTGCTTTGCGTGTTGACTGTGGATACATTTCAATTTGGTCCTTGAAATTGTTTTTTTTTGTTAAAATTTTGTATTAGAGTGAAAGTTTGCATAAAATTACAATATTTATCATAAACGTTTAGTTTATGATAAATATTGTAATTTTAAGACAAACATCAGTTCCTCGACTTTTATGCATAAAAAATCAAGTGTGTAATGTGTAACATTTATTATGCATATACTTTAATCACAGAAATTATAATAAAAAAATGCACAAACCTGGTCTGCCATAAATTTTTGTCCATTTCAAAAAATCATGCCTTGCGATAGTGAGAACACTATAATGACTACGGGCCTGTGTCGAAAATTTATGGGTCATATGTGAACCACTGCCGTACAAAACTAGTGCGCTACAAAGTTGAGATTGTTATTATTTCTCGGCTCTTTCGGTCAATTTAGTCATTTTATTTTATACGGCATATGTTCGATACAATTCCAATACCTCTTCTAATCCATTATTAGGCAACGCCGTACAAAAAACATGTGAAAAGGGAGATAAATCGAGGGTTGCTAAGCCCTCCCCTTCACCCGTACTTAGTAGGACAGCTAACAAGTGACGGCATGGCGTTGTTTTATGCCCATGTGAGCCACAATTTTCGACATAAGCCCGTAGACTAATACTCCTTTGCAGCACAACTAGCCTAGAAGACCTACGTCTAGTTCCTAGCAGCAACGATACTAAGATAGGAAATCGTGCGTCTAAAGTGTAAGTGACTTATGTAGGTACAGATCTCTGCCAAGGCGTCCTTAGGCACCTGCTAAAGTAGATATGAAAGCACTCAAGGAACAATTTGAAAATAGGGAATATGCATATTTTTGGAACGAAGTTCCTTACGGCAGGCTTGGAGGGGATAGGGATTTTGCAACGCGACCGAACTGAAAAAAATGTGATAGTAAAACCGCAAGAAAAAATCCGTGGAAAAAAGTGCGTGGAATAAAACCGTTATGTGAGACGAGCGCAGGCGCGACAGTCGTAAAAACAAGTGAACTAACAAGTGACTTGAATGCAATTGACAGTGATAATAGTGGGAAATTATTCAGTGCAAAAGAATTAAATGCGTAAGTATTAGTCTATTTATAAATATAAAATATTTTACATCGGTTAATATTGTGTGTACATACTAAAATCTTTGTAAGGTTTTTCTAGGTTATCTTTCTTGCTGTTCTGAGGGTCATACGGAAAAATTGAGAAAAAAATTACGAAATTTCATAGAGATTATATATATATGTGCGCGCGTGTGTGTGAATATTTCTTTTTAAATTTGAATTGCATATTTTGATGATTCTACATTAGCCGAAGGAACTTCGTTCCTACCTGGTGTCCCACGACACCACATTTTTTATTGATCATTTACGTCTCTGTAATATGGAAAAAATATAAATAGGCTTGAAAATAGTCTAACTAATTATCAAAATGAAATTTAAAATATTGATTAAATTTGGGCTATTCAAATGCCGCCATCCTGTGCGCGCTTTTGACACGGCCAATGACGTCATTGTCATTTCCTGTTTATTATGAATTCAATGTTGCAGTTACTTTATAATTATTAACAGTTTTAATTGATATAAAAATCGCATTTGGCAGTAGTAAATTTTTCTCACAAATACTACTAACAATCAATCAATCAATTTCGACGCCTATAATTCAATGAAGTAACTATTCGACGTCACATTCCGTTACGACCATTGAATCGTAAGTTTGAATATCCCTCCCCTAATTTTCACTATTTATTTAATATGTCCTGTAACTAATCACTAAAAAAATTACTTTTAAGTATATTGTATAAACATTACAGAATCTATCTAGACTTAAATATTTAATTTAACCGCCAATTGTACTTCTCTAACTGTATGTTAACCTAGCAATAATCTGGTGTACAATAAAGAGATCTATTATTATTATTTAAGTAAACATTTTTTACGTAAAATTGCATATTCCCTATTAGCCTATGATTAATATTAATATTGTTGGTATTATCATAAGCTCCACCGAAATGAAGCATTCAAAATATATTCTTCTTCTTTTGATGAATGGCAATCAGCCGGATCAGCTATTTCTGCCAATGTCAAGTATTTAATGTCTTCAATTCTAAGTCTTCCAAGTCTTCAAGTCTTCGTCGTGATGGAATTAATGATAAAAATATAAAAAATGTGGATGACATGAAATGGGGACCGTCTTTCGCAAAAACAAAAAACGATCTCCTTCAAAATATATTAAAACACAATAACATTTCACTAATGTCTATTTCAAATTCAAATCAGTTTAATTACAGTCCAATAGATGTCACTATAAGTGTGATGTTATTTTGTAAATAACGGTGTTAAGAGTCCCCACAGTTACGATAGGTTCGGTTCGACAGATGTCCGCTCATTCAGTGTAACTATAGTTTCCTTTCTTAACGTATAAATCTTTCGCCTTTTACTAAAGATTTCCGTGGAAGGGAACTCTCAAATGAATCTTTGGTATTTTGAATGCTTCACCTTGGTGAAGCTTACTTTAGCTTATGTCCATTATATGCAGGAGCAAATTAGGCAATACCAATCTTTAATAACAGGTACATGAGACTAATCAGAATCAACTGCCTCGGTGGCGCAGCGGTAGCGTATAAATGTTTGTATGTTCTACAAATGTTTGTTTCGGAATTTGGGTGATTTCTATGCATGACATGTATGTATTCATGAAAAAAAATTATATATTTATTTATATCTTCATATTTATTTCTTCATATATATTTATGTTTTCGTTCCATGTGCTGTTTTTAAATTTGTACTATTACCACAATTTTTTAATTCTTTCGAACAGTACTTGCATATTACTGTGGTGTTGTCCTTCTTCGTTATAAAATACTTTTGCCATCCGATTATAGGTGTTTTACGGTTAGAAGACATTTTTATTGTTTATTACCAACAAGGGGCAACAACTTTATCTCACCACTACACTGAAACTACTTTACACGCATACATACATACCTACAGATGGCGCTGTTTTTATTTAATCAACATAGAAGTATGAACTTAATCCGAAATTTTTCATCCAATGCTTAGATGGTGCTGTTTACAAAATTGATACTTACTGCAAGATTTTTCATCAGGCGCATAGATACGCGCTGTTTCTGAAAATCGATTTATACACGTAATTTATATAATCGATTTACTAAAAATCGGTAATCGCTTACCATCTGGCGATCCGTCTGCTCGTTTGCCGCTTATCTCATAAAAATATTTGAATAACGGAGTTAATACAAGTAGCAGAATCATTTTACCCGAAGGTTAGGACATCTCTACAAATTGTACAGGCAATGCCTTATTCCACTGCTACAATTACTTTGAAATTGCAAAGTACATAAAAAAAAACCCAACTTAAAAAGTAGATTGAGTATAGCGCCATCTTCTAGAGAATAGAAAAATCAAGTTCAGTTTTCAGTATAATGATTTTGATGTAGTCTACCAGTAGTACTCCTAATATACGAAGTTGCATAGATGGCGCTATCCGCAATTATTAATTTCTGTAAATTTGGGTTTGGGTTCCTTTTTATTAGTTATCATCTTCTATTCTATAACAGATGTCCTTAGTATAATGTTACATATTTTCAGTGATGCCAACTCCGGGGTCTTCCTCCCAAATTTAGGGGGGAAAATCTATGCAGGGATTTTTAGGGGTGATATTTTTTGGGGATATTTTTAGGGATAAAATTTTACTTGTATTTTTTTAAAATTTCTACGTACATCAACAAAAATAAAAAAAAATCAAATCGATTGAATGTTTCCAATATTAATAGATGACACTGTATGCATTTTGTATATATTTTGATTTTTTCCCATCAAACTTATTCATTTTTAAAGAAATAAGGAGATACTGGTAAGTAAATGACATAAATTATATAATGATTGAAATTACATTTCATAATGTGATAAAATTAAAGAAAAATACTTCAAAATACTCAATATTTATTGTTATTAACTAATTATTTATTTCTGTACTTATATTGTAATGAATAAATACTTGATCCGTCGTTGGGGAGTTTTGTTTTGAATTTAGTGGTTTTTGAAATTGCTTTAGGGGGAAAGTTTTCAAACAGTTGGCGACACTTCATATTTTATTTTTTATATAGTCTATTAGCTGTTGCCCGATGCTCGAGTGTTTATCGGATATCGTGGTAAAAAACTCTACGTTTTATTTTAATACATGAACTGTATTATAGTTAACTTTGTTATACACCCGTTAAATTGTTTTTAACTGACTTATATCACCTATAAATTGTAAGAACATAAACATAACTGAAATTATTCTTGCATAAAGAGCCCTGACCGGTCAACGGACACACCCACACTCAGCAGATGCTTGCAAACACACACACACTCACACACGTACACATGGTTACCCAAGTACTATACACACACATGAGTAGAACAGCCGCAAGGTGCGCAGGCGCCGCAAAACGTACGGCGCATGCATAATCAAATACTTAAGTAACCATGGCTTTCCTTGTTTTATTTTAAGGTTGTACCTATGAGGAAAATAGATGCGTGTAGAGGTGAATGTTAGTTAGTATACATTAAAATTCAAAATTAGATTGTTTGGTCTAATTTTTGGAGATAGAATCCAAAACGAAACCTATTTTAGATTGTCTGACTTATTTAATTTCTGTTTTCGCAAACGGATTAACGTTCCTGATTAAAAATTATCAATTACAATTATTAACAGGTTTTAAAAGTCCAACGCTAAAAAAAGAAGAAAAGAAGGTCTTGGCCTACTATAGGACGCTGGCCAGACGAGTTCTTATAGACGTTCTTTCAAGTTTTCCTTCTTTTTGTACTGATATTATCCTGCATATCTGCGCCTTAGTCGCGTTAGTCTTACGACACCTATGTTATGAATAGGGGTAGGCACACTATGTCCACCACGCTGATATTAACTCAAATACACCCTAATCTAAAGGCACTATTTCTCTACAATGAATATTCAAAATAGTATGAAAAAATAAATTTTTCATGCGTTCATGTAATAATAATAAATTTTTCAAGTTAAGTCTCCTTCTATTTTTTTTTTATGGAATAGGGATAAATGAGAGTACCGCCTGATGGTAAAAGATTACTGCCGCCCTTGGACACCCGCAACACCAGAGGCAACACAAGTGCGTTACCGGTCTTTCAGGAATGGGGAAGTGGATGGAAGGGGTTGGGGTATGTAAGCGCTGTTTTACACCGGTTTTCTGTGAGGCTGTGGTATCTTTCCGGTCGAGCCGGCTCATTCATGCCGAAGCGTGGCTCTCCCACAGTAATTATTTAGTAAAGATCTTGAGTTTATTTTCTGCTGGTATTTGTATGGTTTATGAACAACGTTTGAAGTGTTTCTCGTCGTTTAAATGCTATGTAGATATGATGGAAGTTGAAGCATCTGAACAGGCCACTATGGTGGTCACGATGCTGCTTTGTTGCATACGTAATGAATATGGTGATCACTACTCTGGGATTCGGCTCAAGCTTTCCATCTGGCAGTGTAGAGTCAATTAGGTAGGCTCAAACATAAAATAACAAGTAATTCATTATTCAAAAAAAAACCCAACTGCGATACATGCTTTTTATTTTGATGTACCCAGTGTCACTCTCATAACTAAGACGAATCTATTGACACCACTCATATAAAAATACGACAAGCCGTTTGGGCGTGGGCATGCCAAAGAAATATACATACATACATGATACATACACTCGAAAAACATAAACTTCTTTCTTTCGTAGTCGGGTAAAAATATCCATTAGTTAACCCCATATGAAATATGAGGAATCAATATACAATTTCAAAATCGCCTAACACTGAGATTGTAGAGGCTATTTGCCAAAATGCCGAAGTTTAGCTGTATCGTTGTAGACCGAAAGCCGACCTCAACCTAGTTTAGGAAAAGACCAGGAAGACTGAGGGTAATGTTTGTACTCAAAAACATATGGACGGCTGAACATATATAAATGAAATTTGACATGAAGAAAAATAATAGTCTGGAATTGTTTTGATAAATCAATATTAAATCAAGCAAAGGCACGGTTAAATTCTAGTATATCAGAAAATAAAAATTCAGATTTTTGATAAGCATATTGAAAGTATAACAATGTTCGTAACGAGAAACCCATCAATCCAGGCATGGTGCGTATTTTAATAATATGATTTAATACTTCGTTCAAATGGTATTTGCTTCTAAAGTAGTATAAAAACACTAATATGATGATATCCACCTCATTCTTACGTCATCAAACAACATTAAGTATTTGAAATTGAACCTCCAACCTGTATATGTACTTCACAAATGATCGTTTTATCGCTCTACGTCATCGCGACGCCCGCGCTCCAAACAGCCAGTGGTTTCCCCAAACAACACACAACAACACACACATGTGTGTTTATTTACATCACACACGTCAGTTGGTGCGTGGTACAATTGACGAAAGATTGGCGTGTTGCCTCGTGATTGACGATAACAATGTTTTGATGTTCTGATTTTGTTGTATTATTATAATATATTCAAGGCTGATATGATAATACAACTATTTTAAAATTAACTTTTGACTTTAGGTTTAAACACATAAAACACATACCAAGAAGGTTTTTTTCGCTACCGAGGTCATCTATTTCTAATATTTTTATGATAAAGGGGGCAAACGAGTATCGCCTGATGATAATCGATTACCGACGCCCATAGACAGCCGCAACACCAGAGGCGTCACAAGAGCTTTGCCAGCCTTTTAAGATGGAGTACGCTCTTCTCGTGAAGGCTTGAAGGTCGTATTTGGTCTATACGACCTATTATATATATTGTATTTGGACTATATCTTTGATATTGGGAGCAAAAATTATATAGAATATCAACTATAATTTTTGTTTTTCCTTTCTCTCATTTAATCAGGCCAATACGATATAAACCAAACCAGTAAATTATCACTAGACATATAAAAAAAAAGATTATAATTCATCAAAGTTTAATTTATCAATTTACGCAGTTTCATTAACAACTGCCACGCCCATATAATTTACATGTGACCTCACTGTTTCTTATCACTCGGACCACACCCGATCACTCGGTCGGCGCATGCGAGCATGCGACTCACTTTCACGACACGGCACGATGCGTCAGCGCATACACACACACAAACACACTTTACGTAGATGTAGACACTTGCTTCGTAACCGTTAAACACTTCCAGTTGTAAGAAATTAGCATTTATGAGTAATACTTTACAGAGAAACGAAGAATAATATCGAAACAGGTCATTACAATTTAGCAGCTAATTACATTACAATTACAATCGAGGGCTAGGCAGGCGTTTTAAGGGAAAACAATAACAAGATCAAGATGTAAAGGACAGCTCCCGTATTAGGAATATACATCCTGAGTCATGGGAGACTTTACAAACATACATGAAACGGACACAAAGTACACCCAGACTTAGAACAACAGTTTATGGATCACACAAAATGTTGTCCCATTTAGGATTTGAACCCACAATACTTGACGCAGTAGGAAGCGGTGTGGCGACCACTTAAACCACAAGGCCAACCGTGTAGTCTATCAACATTAATCTTTAAGTTTAATTAAATCGGCTCAGCTGTTTAGTTATGCACCTACTTAAGCTACCTAGAATATAACACTCTCAGGTCATACTTATCTATTATACTTATATAACATATCATGATTGTTTTTAGGCTTCGCCATTGTCTAGTAATAATATAACGCTTTGGTAAAACGCTAATAAGTAATTAGAATGACTTTTTTTTAAATATAACCATAGTAATCAGAAATCTCTTTGGAATTTCGTTGAAAAACTAATGCTAGCCTCATTGATACCCATTAGTCGTAATTATTATAATAATTAGTAAAAATATAATTTATTTATTATCATAAAAATCTATGACGACCCTAATTATTAACAAACCACAGATAAAATGCCACACCTATATCAAAATTCTAACATACCTTACCTTGTTTTGGTAGAACCACTTCTCTGGATACCTAGTACAAACATCGACAATTCTGACAAAAAAAAAACAAGAAAAGGCAAAACATACATACTGAAAGAAATTCAATTAATTTACAACAAGGTTGACTATTTGTTAAGTTTTTTACCGAACTGATGACGAAACATCATTGCAGTTTGCGTTTCGCATATTTTTAGATCCTATAAAAAACATAAACTGTGGAATGATTTAAATATCTAAAGTTATGAACCGAAACTATCATTTTCGGACTATTTACCCGACTGCGAAAGAAGGAGGGTTATATTTTCGAATGTACTCGTATTTATGTTATTCTAAGTACGCCCTTGAGCCTAAACGGCTTGTCGTATTTTTATGTGAGTGGTGTCAATAGATTCGTCTTAGTCATAAGTGACATTGAAAAAAAAACAATAAAGGATTTTTGGCGCTAAAAAGTAGCCTAAAAAAAGTTTTCAAAATACATCAGCGTAGTATTAATATAAAGAATTTTTAACGGTGATTACGAATATATACATAACTAATGTTTTATTTAAAAAAAAAACTAAATTTAATAAAGATGATGATTTAATGAAGATGAAAAAAAAAAGATGACAGATATTAATGCCTTTTTTTTTTATTTATTTGTTGCCTTATTATTTAGATGTACATTAAAATACGTAGTTTTATCCTATTGCAGATTAATCGTTAAAGTTTTGAAAAGTTATTAAAAGCCGACAAGATTTAGTAAATATTATATCGATTACCTTAAAAAGTTGAGGTTGGATGACCCTTTTTGGTCTATTTCTGTGGATGACCCTAAAACCACAGCAATTTCATTAGCTGGGCAATCAATTCTTAAGTGTATAGGTAATCTGTGGCTTAGGGAGGTAGCCTACTGGTCAATGTTAATTGATGTTACATTACCTCCACAGGCAAGTAGCAAGTACTTCAGTGAATCATGAATTACTGAGTCATCGAGAATAAATAAGTATTAATGTTAATGACAGTGATCTGTAACCTTTCCTAATTCTTAATTTAAAATAGCGCGGTAGGTATGTTGTGAATTTAAAAAAAAACATTTTAATAATTTAGTAGCCAAATTCCCGCGCTGTCACCCTTGTTTATGCTTTATGGTTTAGTGTTGTAGAGTGCTGCCAAAAGAATAAAAAAAACCTAGTGCTTTGACTTTCATACCCATTGATCTCTACAATAGATTATTGAGTTCAATGGGTACATTGATATCTATAATAGATTGTTTTTTCGAAAGACTGTCCCCATTTCATCTGATCTACATTGTTTGTAACTTAAGACTTTGAATACTTAGAATACTTGGTATTGGCAGAAATAACTAATTAGCTGGTTGCTATCTCTACAAAAGCAGAAGATCTTTAAATATACAATGTTGTTTGTACCTACGTATATTTCAATGGTCTGACCAAAACATTTGGCGCGTTCGACCTTAAAATAAAGGTTTTAGTTTGGTATATTTTTTAAAAGACCCAGGAAATACTGGGTATTTTATCTTCTATATAAATATATAGAAGATAAAGTAGAATAAGAACATAGAAGAATAATATTCCTAAGATAGCAAATAGACCTAGATCTGTACTCTTTAGTTTCGTAATCTGATACAATCGTAATTATTTTTACGCGAATAATAAGATATGAAGGAGGAACTTACCTGGGTCCACCTATCTAAAACAAATTTACTACAACGCTGAATATAAAAATATTACGAATATAAAAAATTATTAGCATTTTGTAAAAAAAAAAACATATTAAGAACTAACACATTTTGAATCTCTGATCTCAACTTACATTTTAAAATAATACCTATATTAATGAAGTGATTACTATATTTTGCGTAAGTACCTAGGTAAGAATATTGCGCCGTCCGAACAAAATATTACCAAAGCGGTTTATTTATTACTCATAGCCCACTGACACTACATAGTTCATATTAAAATACTAAACTAGACTCATAGATGTACCTACCTACATAAATCTATCAATATTTAATTTACGCACATAATAACAATACAGCTATGTAAATATTCATGACTATGACTAGTGAAAATTGTTTTTATTTGAAGGCAACCAATGTCAACTGCTGTTAATGCTGTTGCATCAACCGCTTAACGGTGCTGTCGAAAGTTGCAAATATACGTCGATGGCTGGTCATCGACCCCAAACTGTCAAAATAGAGCTAGATGCAAAGTGGTGTCATTGATGTGTCGGTGCGAGCGGTGCGGTGTGTGCAGCGCGACCTTGTGCGGAGCGAGGGGCGCTGGCGACGTCATGCGGGGGCGCGCCGCTTACGTCACGCGCCGACCTCGCGAGCCCTCACACCTCGAGCACGTGAAGACCACGCGCCGCCACGCGCTCGCTGCGTGATCACTCGTCGCTCATTGGCCGAGCCCGCCAAACAACCAGCTCCCATTGGCCGTCCTCCCTCCGCGCACCTCACATTCGCATGCCTCGTACCTCGAGCGCTCACTGCACGGTTTATTCGGTTGTTGCTCGCTATCCGAACTACACGGCTCCCAAAAGCGGAACCGCGCAACATAAACACAAGTTTTGTGAATTAAAAGAAAGTTTTATTTCGTTGAATGTTATTAATTTGATCAGAATGTCGACGATGCTAGAAGTTTGTGGACCCCTCTCACCGCCGTCAACGCCGCCGTTGATGGAAAACAAAGTGAGTTTCTTTTGTTTTTAAAGTTTAAAAACTTTTTAAAAAATTTAAAAAATATATCTAATAGAGCCCCAATATATTATACATTAAAAAATACTTTATACCGTTTGTTCAATCGAAAGTATACCTAGTAAGATCGTGCACGGCGCGATCACGCAGTCCGCGCGTGCTTACATTTGCGACCGTTCACTAACCGAGCATCTGTCTTTGTTTCGCAGGTCGAGTTACCTTTGAAGAAGGCTGCAGTGAAGCGTGCCCGAGAGTCACCGTCGCCGCCGACCGGGCTGGTCACTCCGCAACCCTCCGACTCGGAGGGGGAGGAGGAATTCAGCAAACGGTCACGATGCGAGCTTGCTCGATTGCTACTTACCACACCCCCACCGGAGCCGTGCTGCAGGCCTTCAGTCATCATGCGCGCGCACAAAGACGGAACCTGCAGCCCGGAGCCGCTCCCGCCGCCGCCGCCCCAAGACATGAACATCCTGAAAACACTTAAATTCAAAATGAACCGCGGCCAAAGTTATTCGCAATACAAATATATGACAGCGCAAGCTCAAACCTTGACGCCAGTCACAATGGATCCACCGAGTCCTCCACCGGCTAAGGTGGAGGAAGCGCGAGTGCCCTCGCCCCATCCCGAGTGTCCATCTATGTTCATTCAGTGTCCACCCAAACGTAATGAAACTCATGACGAACAGCGTGTGCCGCAAGTACTATACCCCGCTGTGGCACCGTGCCCGCCTCGCAGTCTGCCGCCCTTAGCTCCGCGACCCGCGCCAGCAGTGTTAGTACCCGGCACCTTACTTCCCACCACAGCTTTGTGGGTGGTGGCGCCCGCGCCAGCCGCCCGCCGTCGCCTCTACGAATGCCCACATCCAGGATGTGGAAAAAATTACTTTAAATCTTCACACTTGAAAGCACATGAGAGAACACATACCGGCGAAAAGCCCTTCAGGTGTGCCTGGCCCGGCTGTGAGCGACGATTCTCTCGCTCCGACGAGCTGTCCCGACACAAACGTACCCATACCGGTGAGAAGAAGTTCGGTTGCCGTGTTTGCAACCGCCGCTTCATGCGCTCAGACCACCTCGCCAAGCATGTGAAAAGACATGCCAAAGAGAGGGTGCCACCTGCGCCGGTGTTGAAGCTGCTGCCGTCGCCACCTCTCGCCATACCGGTCCCGATGCAGACCGCCGTGGCTCCTGCGTTGTAACACGCCGCCACACAACCGACTGATTCAGATCTCAAGATCGTTACCTAGTTTTAGTTGTACTCATCTCTAAGACTGTCCATATGTCTACTTAAATAGCGTCTATTGTATAAGAATATGTTATTACAGACGTTAGAGACGTTAAGCTTCCAAAAGATTAAAATGAATGTTTTATACAAGTATGTTGTTTGGTTTTGCACATTAACACTGATTGCCCCACACTACACTTAACACATACGCACTGAACTGGGTTAGAGCCTCGGTCGTGGCTCGAAGTGAATAACACTCGTCCGTCGCATGACTGACTTTGAAACAGACGGAGTGTGTGTTGTCGCGGCGTGGGTGCCCGCCGACTGGCAGCGCCCGGCCGCTACGACGCTGCTCACGACTGATAACAAAACAGTGCTGTAACGCTTATCACACCAGTCGTATCTCACCAAATACGAGTCTGAATAGAGAACTCAGACTAATTAACACGACTGGAGTGTATAAACATACCTACGCCATCTAATCACAATTAACGGGCACACGAGCGAACGTCAACGGAAGATAACAATAGGTTTACAGAACAAGTAACAACCAGGCAATAGGCATGATAAATAAAAGTATTAATTTGCTTGTGAACTGATGTAAGACAGTTATCTACGTGCAATAACTGGAAAGTACTACCGCCATTGTAATATGTACAAATATTGATAATATTATCATTGCGTCATTAAACGCTACTCAAACATACAGGATATAACTTTATTTAGTAAAAATAATACAAAATTATCAACAAATAAATTAGCAAATCGCTTTACTTACCAAGCTATCTACCACAATGGTTACACGGGAATTGTAACAATGTCGTGATAGGCGACATTACAGTAGATACACACTCGTCTAAAAATGACAGGGTTTTTCTGATGATAATGCCTTTCGAATTGTTCCAGATCATAAAAAACAAGGGAGATATGGCACAAGGGCGTGGCCCTTTCTAAAACAGAAATTAACTGATCACATAGCATCTATTTCTGCTATTATCCACCTGTAGTGACAGCTGGACATAGACACGCTATTGTGATCGATTTCATCAAAACTGGGCATCATGGGCATCAAAACTATGCAAAGCTTAATTTCATAATAAAATACCAATTTTTACTTTAAAAAATATCTTCTTTTGATGAATGGCAATCAGCCGGATCAGCTATTTCTGCCAATGTCAAGTATTTCAAGTCTTCAATTCTAAGTCTTCGAGTCTTCAAGTCTTCGTCGTGATGGAATTAATGATAAAAAATATAAAAAATGTGGATGACATGAAATGGGGACCGTCTTTCGCAAAAAAAAAAACGATCTCCTTAAAAAATATCATTGTCCACATTATGAGAATTGTAATGAATTGTGACAATCTGTATTCATTTCTTAATTTTCAACCCTTACGTCATTTATTGTTCAAATTTTAAATATGAAACCTTTTTTTATAACAGTTTTATGCATGGCGAAATACAACCCAATGGACAATCGTTCACCATTTTTTTATCATTCCAGGTAACAACTCCCAAAAACCGGACATCATGTAAGAACATAATCAGGAATATATTTTTAGTATTCGTTTACAAAAGATGCTACTAGGAAGTACCCATTTCCAGCATCCATCAGACGGTGAATATTCTTAGAACAAGTAACGAATTATTTAAAATAAAAATACCCGATTGCGTCAATATCTGCCATCTTTATTAAATTCATTGAAGAACTGAAAAGTTTTTTTAAATTTTTTTTGGCTGTACCCAGTGTCGCTCTCACGACTAAGACGAATCTATTGATTTCACTCACATACAAATACGACAAGCCGTTTCAATCGTACCAAAGAAATATACATACATACACTCAAAAATTTCACACACTCGACAAAGTATAAATGATCAAAATCGGACGAAAATGTGAAACATTTTATGAAAGCTAAACAGCAAGTCTGAGACAGAAAACAAAATTTAGGCAGATGAGATAACAAACCGTTCAGTTAGTATTGCAACATCTGATAACGAACTAAAACTGATAACCAATATATATAACTTATACTTTTGTTAACTGCTTCAGCTATGAATAAGAACGTCTTGGCATTATTCATTTTCCCCGAAATTAAAAAACCGGTCAAGTGCGACACGAACTCGCGCAGGGAGGGTGCCGTACCATTCTCTATATATTTCAAGCGTCTGGTGTCGTTATTAATAACGAGCAAAAACGAGCAAAAAATCAAGTTTGTTGTATGGGAGCCCTTTTACATATTTATATTATTCTGTTTTTTAGTATTTGTTGTTACACCGGCAACAGAAATACATCGTCTCTGTCAATTTCAACTGTCTAAAACTAAACTGGTTAAAAATGGCAACTAATTGCTATGTTATGACACCATTTTCTGACATGTTTATTTGCTACCGATCATGTCATTATGGGGATCATATTTTTCTGTCTTTTGTACACGGTTCCACCTGCGGGTGAGACCGTGTACAACCGTGGGAGAGCCACGCTTCGCACCGTGGGAGAGCCACGCTTCGGCATGAATGGGCCGGCTCGACCGGAGTGATACCACGGCCTCACAGAAAACCGGTGTGAAACAGCGCTTACGCTGTGTTTCATCGAGTGAGTGAGGATACCGGAGGCCCATACCCCTTTTTTTTTTTTTTTTTTTTTTTTTTTTTTTTTTTTTTTTTTTTTTTTTTTTTGTTTTTTTTTTTTT
>PKRV01000615.1:736785-844252 GCA_003709505.1 Hyphantria cunea
AGGACAGACCCCTGCGGAACGCCGCACGACATGGGTCGCCGTCTCAAGGCGCCATCTCGATCCTCGTACACGACGGTACGCTCCTCCAAATAGTCTGCCACCAGCCGCCTCAGGTACTCTGGCACCCCGTGGTACTGGAGTGCTTCCCTGATGCAGCTGAATGGCAGACTATTAAAGGCGTTGGCGATGTCGAGAGACACCGCCAACACCACGCCGCCACAGCTCACCGCCTCCTCGGTCACGGCCCACAGGCGCACCACGGCATCGACCGTCGAACGCCCCTCTCGGAACCCGAATTGAGCGTCCGACAGGTCTGGGCCCACCTCGCTGAGGTGCCGGACGATGCGGACAGAGAGCACCCTCTCGAACAATTTGCCCGCCTCGTCCAGCAACACTATGGGCCTGTAGGCCGCGACCGAGTCGGCAGGCCGTCCCGGCTTCCGCAACAGGACCAGCTTCCCGCTCTTCCAGCACTCAGGGAAGCGTCCGGACGCCAAGCTAGCGTCCAACACCTCCCTGAGGCGGTCCGACATATGGTCGAGGGCTCGGGCCATCACTCGGGCTGGTACCCCGTCCGGCCCGGGGGCGGTGTTCTTCGAACGGATCCGAAGAACAGCCGCCCCTACCTCCGATTCCCTGACGGGCGGAACGTCGACCTCAATCCCCCATATCGTCGACCTCAAGCCCATACCCCAATCCAACGCCCCCTATCCCCCTCACCATCCCCCTTCCCCCCAGGCCGCCATAGTGTGGGTCACCATGCTGCATTCGCATTGAGGATGGTGACCACCACTCTTGGATTCTGCTCATGCTTTCCATCAGGCAGGGCAGAGTCATTTTGGCAGCTTAAATATAAAAAAAAAAAGACGGTTATCGTGCTAAAAAGTACCTTATGCACTTCTCTTCAAGAATCAAAATATATCCATGTTAGATGTCATTGATATCTGTGAAGCGTTTTATCCGTGAAAGTGTAATAGACACACGGACAGACAAAGATATTTTTGAATTTTTGATATTTGTATGCATTAATGTGTTCGTACTGTTAGTTGTCTGTCCGTCAGTTTGTAATAATAATATATAGTATTTCACCTTCTCTGTAGAATAGAATAAACTTTATTGTACACCAGTTAAAACAGTTTACATTCAGGAGCATAACATATAAACGACCATTTACAAATGGCGGCCTTATCGCTAAAAAGCAATTTCTTCCAGGCAACCTTTGTAGAAACCTCTGTAGAACATCAGAAACATACTTTCGTCGCAGCAAATCGTCAGAAACGTTTAAATATTTATATGACTCAAGTATTTGAGGATATATTTATACCACAATCGTAAACGTTTTTGCAATTAGATGATGCAGACAGGTTCAGTGACGTGTCACGGATTTGAAGAAATGACGTCATGAAACGTACAACACGTAATGATACAGGTATTTGTACACCTTCATTAAGCACCATCATCATCAAAAACCTTTAGTAGCTCACGGCTTGATATAGCTATCTTCTTAGAAGGGAGATTTCGACCTTCTGAACCAAGTCAGTCAGACAAGTTTTTTAGTTTTTTTTTTCAGTTTTTCTTTGCTTTGCAGTTCTGTTGTCCTGAGCAGTCGGTTCCCTAAGTCAGCTCTTACAGCACCCACGGGATAAATGGAGTTGAAAATAGGGGTAGCGACAATCCGTATCAATAATCCGTAGCCACGTGGAATATCAGCAATAATGTGAGTTCAAAAACTTAAGACGAATGCGGAACAAGTCACTTGAATACGTGAAACAAACAAAAAAGGTTACTGACGTCTGCCTGAGTTCATTATTTAAAGTAATTAAAATATATGATGTAAGCTGGTTCCACAAAGCGGATGTCTTAAACGAACTACGGAAATTTCTTAAACTTACTGGGAAATTTAGTCGATTTGTTTAAAAAAACGAGTAATTATTGATATAATAGAGGATTCTCCAAAGCTTTAAGAAGTTAGAACTAGTGGCTTTGAATGATTATAACTTTATAAAAATACCCTCAGCTACTAACAAATTAAAACAAAACAAAAACTATTTATATCAAGGACAACCATTTACAAAAGATTTTAACGTACTATGTTATTATAATCTATTCATATGCTAATTAAAAGATTCATTGAAATGCTCCGTCTATCTGTCAATAGGGTCAAGCATGAGCACTCGCTATTGTTGTATGTTGTAGGTTGATGTCTACTGACGTCACACATTTAGATTATTGGAAAATTGGGTTAGAAAAGCATTATTATTATTAGTTTATAAGTTACATTGCTGTTTAAATGGAGGAAATTAAAGCACAAGTCAATATTAATATAATTTGATTAAGTGTCTGTTTGTAATATTAAAATCACCACTTTTCACAAAATGCATTTGCATTTATACATGGTAAATATTCCAAAAAAAGGTTTTTTGCAATTTTTATCTGCCTGTCTGTTTGTTCCGGCTAATCTCAGGAACGGCTTGACTATTTTGACGGGAATTTCACTGGTGATAACTGATGATATTAAGAATAACTTTAGTTTAGTTTTACCCGCGATTGTTGTACCTCGGGGCTCAGCTAGTTTATAAATAATATTACTGTGCGATGACGAATTAAAAACATAAAATGTCAAATACCCCTTTTCACCCCATGGGTGTCGTTATAGGCCACTAGGGCAAACTACGCTAGAGAACATCATTGCAAAGAGAAGGAATAAATCATATCCTATATCAACCAGTCTAGCTTTTCTCATTAAATACTAAAATAGGAACGTGAAAGAAATATCATATGCTTTAGTAATATCGCCTTAGTGTGGCACAAGATACTATATACCATAATTCTTAATCCGTACCGAATTCGAACAGGATGATCAGGCAAACTTATTAAATTATTGTATTGTAACAGATGTTTGCCAAGACAAGTCAAGTTAGTGTGCGAATGTTAAAATACAATCTGATGTTTATATGGATTCTGTGATTTGGAGGTCACGATAAGCAATCCGGGTTGTTATCATAGGATAACAGTCGTAATGCTTAGTTGAGGCCTTTGGGTGGTCTGAAAACATCCAATGGCAAGATTACCTAGCCACAACATTGTCTAGCCAGTCCTAAGCCCGCACTCAGCCAGTTCGAGGACGTATGGCTTTCACGCTCTCCTGAGAGGAGACACGAGCCCAGCAGCGGGATATTATTGGTTGTCGACGGTGTAAATACACGTTCAAAGATTCCGTTATGGACAAACTAATAAAATCGTGTTTAAAATCACTTCGTGATGATGATTTGAATTTAATCGTTTACTTGAAATATATATATATATATTTAAGTATATTCTATCTCATTAACTCACTAACGGTTCCTTTGCGTGGTTGGAATATTTTCTATGGGTTGTATCTCTTTCACATTTCAATAGGTAACCTCGAAGCTCGATCCCAAACAATTTTTTTAACGTGTGCAATTCCCCACGGGCCTTTCACCAGGGTTTGCGGCGAAGTGGTGTGTCGGAATCGAACCGACTAATACCACACGATGTGCCACTCTGCGCCTGAGATGGGTGGGATCCGGGAACTGCTGTTATTAGCACATCCGGATCCCTCCCAGCGCCTGCCCGCACTGAAGCGGGCGCCGTCTGAAGGCAAAAACTCTTAATTTAGTCGATTTATGCTCGATCCCAAACTAGACGAACCTTCTACTAAGAAAAACATACTGGTGATACCATGATACCATCCACTCATACTCCATATTTACTTATACGTATCCATACCAATTTTACAAATTCGAAAGTAAAGCTACCGATGTCTGTCTGTGTATCTATCCGTCTGATTTCAATGAATTTGGCATGAAAGATATTTTGACTCTCGAAGACATAGGCTACTGTTTTAATACCGACATACACGCGTGTAGAGCCGTGAGTAAAGGCCAGTTTAGTAATGAATTACACCTAGACACATCAGAGACTATGGTGTTCACACAATATGAGCCCACGAATCCTGAAAGTTCTAGGCCGCATTTTTCAATGGGGCTGTAAAAATCTGGTCGAGTTCAACGCCAAAAAAACACAGGTATGCGCGTTCTCAGCTAAAAAGTCTCCATTCCTTCCCCTTCCCACTTTTCAGTGCACTCAAATGCCATTACAAAATAGGCTCGCTATCCTGGGCATGGATATCTCCCGAGACCTCAACCCACGCAAATACGTTAAGAGTGTCACTAAAGCGGCCTCACGGAAGCTAGGTGTGTTAAACAGGGTAAGACGGTTCTCTCTCGCCCGGGCATCTGTGTCTTCTTTACAAGACCCAGGTTCGCTCGTGCGTGGAGTACTGTTCTCACCTTTGCGATGGTGCCGCACAGTATCTGTTTGACGCTTTTGAACGGTTGCAGCGGCGAGAAATCCGTATTGTCGATAGTCCCGAAGCCACCTAGACCCTTGAGCCTCTACGGTTGCGTAGAGATATCGCCTCCTTGGCAGTCCTCTATCGCCTTTACCATGGTGAGTGTTCTGAAGAGCTCTTCCAATTGATCCCCCCTCTCCCTTCCTATACAGAACAACACGTGCCGGGCTTAGAAGTCACCGCTTTAAAATGGAAAACATACGTTCTCGTACTCATCGCTTCGGTGCTTCCTTCTTGTGCCGAGCGGTCAAAACCTGGAACTCACTACCAGCGCACGTGTTTCTTTCCCATTATGATCCCGGGTCCTTTAAGCGGGGCGTGAAAAAGCATCTCATCAGGCCGCCATAGTGTGGGTCACCATGCTGCATTGTTCTTTTTCGCATTGAGGATGGTGACCACCACTCTTAGCAGGCATCAGGCAGGGCAGAGTCATTTTGGCAGCTTATACATAAAAAAAGAAAGTCAAGATGGCGATCAAGTCAATCTTATAACAGTGGGTACATTACGATATACAGCTATAAATCCCCAGAGACTGTCGCAGCATCAACTATCGTCCTACGTCTTGAACATTTTTGTTGCGTCAAATCTATCACAATATGATGCTAATTGTGTCCGATGACGTATTGAACGCGTAAATTCTATTATATTACATCCATCAGAGAATAAGGAAAACAAGGTAACCCTTACATTATACTACTAGGTACTAGTTAAATAAATACACATTAGCACGATTCTTCTTAAGTTTAGTTCTTCGTAATTATCAGCCTATCGCAATCCAATACTAAACTTAGACCTCACTAAGAACGCCACTCGGTTTGATCCTCAGCTTCTCTCATTCGGCGCCTGTCAGCTGTCTTACCCAGAACAAGTAATTGTATGAATATAGCGACAATTTTTATTATATCCTGTAACCTATTTAAAACTAAACGTGTAATAGGTACTCTCCTGACTCAGGTTTCAAGCTTTTGCCTCCCTTATCATTAAACATGCAATGAATAATTAAAAAAGTCAAATCTTCGTCAATAGCATCTATAAAAAATATAAGTTATATATAAATTCGTAATGACCGACAAAAATTCTTAAATGTGATACCTCACTCGATGCATATTGAAAACTTTTTTTTTGAGATTTTTTTTGGCTCCAAAAATAATCTCGAGAAATACCCAGTGTCACTCTCACAGCTAAGACGAATTTATTGACACCACTCACACAAAATAAGATAAGCCGTTTAGGCTCTAGGGTGTGCCAAAGAAATATACATACATACGTACACTCGAAAAACATAACCCTCCTTCTTTCGCAGTCAGGTAAAAATATTAAAAGATCGGATATTGATAAATGTTAATCAATATCGGTATACCTACTTGTGCAGATGCAAAACTAATATTCAGCAAAAGTGTTGTCCCATGTAGGATTTGAACCCACAACACTTGGCGCAGTAGGAAGCGGTGTGGCGACCACTTAAACCACTAGGCCAACCGTGTAGTCTAAACACCACATGATTCAAAAGCGACAAAAACTTGATATTCCTGTAATGTAACCAACAATTTTCTTGCCAAACTGCATTCCGAACTGATTAAGGTGTTTCTCTACACCCACTGAGCTTTATGTCGTAAAATTTCATTAAAATTTCTTTATTTACGTCTCTATACTCATATTTGCCACGTGCAGAAGTTGTGACTCAAATACCATACATACAATTATTTGACTGCGATTAATAGTCTTGTTAAATACTACTACGCCACAAAGTTTTCATTCAATACAACAAGCACAAATTCTCTTTAAACACACCTACTGCTATTGATTGATATATTTAAAAAAAACTTAGTCACGCGATTATATCCTCAAAAAGTAATACAGAATTGAAGTTGTACATCTAATGTTACGTTACATATATTTTATGTCCCCGTTTAATGTAAAAAAGAGCCTACACCTAACACTTCTTGGTGAACTTCAAGATTAACAAGCTAAAATAAATCATCTTACCTTACATCATTTTGGAAAGGAGCTAGGACTCTTACTCTGCTGGACTAAACATAGGTAAGAACCACCGCCAGGACCACTGGCTTTCAAATGAAAAAAAAACACATGGAAATCGGCCGTTCCGTTTAAGAGCAACTATGCCACAGACAGATACACACAGACATAGACGTCAAGCTTATAACAATCCTCTCTTTGCGTTGGGGGTTAAAAATGAATATTTTCTACTAACTACGAACGCAAAAACGTGGACTTCCCCAGTTTTCGGTTATATACGTTGTTCCTTTTCAAGAAATTTCTTTTACAATTTGCAGAAAAGTAGAATATTTCACGTCAATAGCTTTTAATAGCCCACTGCCGAACATAGGTATCTCCTTAGCAAGGAAGTATTTACGTATTTACGTTACGGAGGTATTACGTTGGGTAGGTATAAGGTTTGTATCCAGTTTCCGGGCGGCGGAGGCGCGTTTACCAGCGTTTGACGTATGGCCGCGGACGCTTCGGACGGGGTTTCCCCTCCATCCAATTTAGTTGCGAGGAGGCGTCGTTTCGTATGATCCGTACGTCGCCTATTTAGAGAGTTTACCATCAGAGGGTGCCCGCGTCAATGCGGGAAGGCGCTAGGCGGGGTCTGGATGTAGCAATAACAGCGGTTCTCGGATCCCTCACATCTCAGGCGCAGAGTGGCCACACCGTGTGGTTTTAGTCGGTCCGACACACCACGCTGCCGCATACCCCGGTGTGGTGACGGACCGATTTGGGGTGGAGTTTATATCAAGTTTACCTAACCTTTGCAGTGCTGTTGACCTGCGTAGTTTCCATTCCCAAATGATTTAAAAAGATAATCAGTAGCCACACGGATGAAAGTGAAAGCTATATTATTCATAAAAATTGTTTTTAAAATGTAGAAGGTCTTACTCAGTAACATCATAAACAAATTAAAAATAAACCAACACTCACAAACACTGTAGCCTATGACTCAATAACACAACAATAAATACGTTCATTAATTTCTTTAGAAAAATTCTTATTTAGTTTCCCAACTTTTACGCAAACATTGTGTTTACAATAACAATAACTGTTTAGTACAAATCATGTCTTTGTACCTCAAAAGGAAAAACCCCCACTTTTTTGTCCGCTTGTCTGACTGTCAAGGCCCTCGTTCTCAAAAAAGGTATTAAGCTGAAATCCTATCGTATACTCAGGTCTACTGTCCCTTGGAGCTGTGAAAAAATCAAACTTCTACACCAACGCAATCAAAAGATACAGCCGTTTATTCTGTACATTATCGACACTCGCAAGGGAAATAAAACCTACAGGCTACTTCCTGTGAACTCAGAATCTTGAAATTTGGTACGAAGCAACGTCTTATAGCACAGATAAAGGAAAGATTGCGATAATACAGGTCGAGTCCGACTCGCACTTTGCCGGTTCTTTTCGCTTTAAGAAATATTTGTTTCTTTTTGTTTATAATAGGGGGCAAACGAGCAGATGTATCGCCTGATGGTAACACTAGAGGCGGCACTAGTGCGTTGCCGGTGTTTGGGGGATAGAAAGGGGAATGGGGGGAGGGGTTGGGGTATATGCCTTCAGTATCCTCCCTCACTCGGTGAAACACCGCGCACATTTGAAAATAGGATCATTATTTGCAGCAAGATCACAGTTACACTCACAAATATGATTTGAAAAAAGCTGACTGAACGGAGGCACGTCACTACGCTACTGTTGTGATTGTGTATCAATATATTCCATTACTTGTTATTTTACTTCATAATTTATACAAAAAAATAATAATAATTAAAATATGAACGTTGCACCCTTTTTATGTAATATTAAATATTTTTATAAAAAAAAATCCGTAAATATTTAACTTGTATCTTCCTCCCTATTAGAATGAATTGAAATCCGCCATCTTTTGAAAACTGGTTGGTTACGCTCTGCGGAGTCTATACTCAAAGAATAAAAAATATACTTATACTTGCACCAATAACAATATAAATGAAGCCTACTCAAGTACCACGTGTGAAATTCGTGAACAATTTGATAAACTTATCAAAAACAATAATCTAAAAATTTGTTTTTAACCGATAACAGGCTGTTGCATAGCCCTAACAACAAATACAGCAGACTTTTATCTTCACTACTGTTAAAGCCTAATAAATAACATCACTATACCTTTATCAATTGCGTAGGTATGACAAAAATCCTTTAAGTGTGAACTCGCGTAGCTCACACACAACTATCACGGCTATGCCACGCATTGGGAACGTGAAATGACGTCGCAAATCGTGAGAAAAATATGCAACTGTATGGTTCAATGAAATTCTAGAAACGTTGATCGATTTTTGTTATAACAGGGTAAAGATTAGTACGTTCTTGTTAATTATTACTTGTATTGCATATTTTTAATGATTAACCGAAGAATTTCGCGATACAATTTAAGGCGACCATTAGACAACTATCATAATTGATATATATATTGATATGAGCGTTTGAATTTATTTTCAAATTTATGCAGGTCTTAACGACAGATGTAACAACAAAAAGTACTTGAAATTTAATATTTATTGGATGTTTTCAAACAAATAAAGCGATTGTTTTTATTACGATATTTATTTTAAGTCGATTTTTAAGGCATTTATATAAAAGTATAAATGCTTCGTGTTGTTGTCTTTTATCAATATATCCTTGGATTATTCGCTATACGGAAACAAAATAAATAATATTTCTGTGCTTGCATGGATTTTCTGCAAGGTCTTTTCGATATCATTAGAATGATACCAAAAGATTTTTTTTTTATAAATATGTATTAAATTAAACCTTGAAAAAACTATTAGTGTACTTTCTCTATGGGTAATAGAAACTGCAGAAAAGTCTTAAATTATTATTAATTACCTTAGGTTTTCTTTGCAAGGCAGAATTAATAAGTGAGACCCACGCTTAGGCACGAATGGGCCGGCTCGACCAGAGTGATATCAGGGCTTCACAGAAAGCGGTGTGAAACAGCGCTTGCGCTGTGCTTCACCGAGTGAGTGAGAATACCGGAGATTACCGGATTCCTTGGCAGAACGCCATGTGGTTTTAGTTGTGATTTGAGTGAACTAATCACCTTAACCCGACGGAGATTTTCGCAAGTTAAAACATTTTGGAAAATGGTTTAAAATATATTTGTCAGCCGAAACTGTATATTGCGTGCTCAGGTGTATGAACTGATAGGCGTCTGAGGGTCAAAACTGTGACTAGACAACTTTCAAAGGATGGAAGAATGCAAACGCAGAAATGTAACATGTCAAGCAAAAATATGGTTTGTATTTAGTTAAGATATTGCGGTTGCGGTTGATAAGAGTAAGTTAAAAAATAAAATACAAAAGTCAATTCATTACCCATGGAGGACGAAATTGAAGGATTCTACTACCATTAGCTACATAGTATAAAATGAAGTACAGTCCGCTGTCTTTTCGCTTTTAGATCTTTTAAACTACTAAACGGATTCTAATGCAGTTTTCAGAAATAGATAAGAGATTCAAGAGAAAGGTTTATGTGTGTAATACATGTATATAATAATAGAGAAAATATAAGAATTTTAAAGACTTAGCTTGTTTATAAATAAATATGGGTCTATGTTTCTTACATAATTTACATATATCCTTGTCTTTATCCTCAAAGGGACAACGTAAACAAAGTCATATTAAATGCCTACATTTTGCTTACTATAATTTTAGCTCTGCTTACGTAATTAAATTAAAACTATTTGCTATTTATCAGTAATTTAAGAAAATATTACTTTTGAATTGGGAATCTGACATTTTTATACGATTGCTCATTCTGTTTTCTTATTTTGGCGCCAACATATCTGTTTGTGACAGAAAAGATCGAGTCGTCCACGTAGTAGGGAAATAATTCTAAGAAATCCTGTCCAATAGCAAAAAAAAAATATCTTGGGAGATGAAGATAGCACCTAGAACCGTGTCGCGTATTTTAAAAGATGAATCAGGACTTGCAGCTTATAAAGGAATCACTGATAATTTCCTAGCGGATGATTTAAAAAAGAATAATGATTTGAATGATTTAAAAAAGAATATGGTGGTGAAATCAAAACAACTATATAAGCGGTACGCAAAGGGAGGTCTCAGAAAAACTTGTATATGGATGATATTTTTTTACTAGTGAGCAATAATTTAACAAATAAAATGGTCGTATATATGCTGGAAGCTTCCCAGTTAGTCAACAGAGTACAACGTGGGCATTATCCGTCTTCAGTGATGGTTTGATGGGGTGTTAGCTATGAAGGAGTAACAAAAAAAAGATATCAAAACATCTGCACACGTGTATAAAGATACCATTCTTGAGACAGTAGTAGTTAAGCCCATTTAGACAGTTTAATTTTTCCTGGGAATTTCTGAGTGTCTTAATTCGGTGTGTTCGTGGGTTACTGCTGTTGGTCCTGGTGTACAGGAGTTTTAGTGGTGGGCGTGTGGGCGGGATTAGTCCTATTAAAAAGCCCCTTCACAACATTTTCAATAACCAAGATTAGTCTTTTCAGCAAGACTCGGCGCTGGATCATAAAGCTCGGTCCAGCCAATCTTAGTTTGAAACGAATGTTCCAGGCTTCATCAGAATTGAAAACTGGCTGTCATCTAGTCCCGATCGTAATCCACTGGATTATGATTTATAGTCAGTGTTAGAGAGTAAGGCTTGCTCTAAACTCCATGATAATTTGGAGTCCCTAAGCAGTGAAGAGTTTATCCATATAAAAAGTGTGTGATAACTAGATTTAAAGTTTAAAGGGCTGTATTGCAGCCAATGCAGACCACTTCGATTAATGGTTTAATATGAATATATTAAACTAACACACTGTAATAGTAATAAATTTCACTTACAATAAAAATGTTGTTATTCTATGTTATATTATTTATGGCAAGACTAAGTAGACAAGTTTTATATTGCAATATGCTATCAGCAATCAATACCGCAAGAAGATGTAAAGTGATAGCCCAGACAAATAAATTTAACAGACCGGACCGGTATCTTTCCAGCCTTTTCTCCCAAGCAAAGTTGAGATCACCACAGCTACTCATCCTGTGGGTCTCGTTAGAGCCGATTAAGGATAGCAAACTATGCATAACAACTGTACTACAAAGAAGGGATAACTAGGCCAAAATCTTCTTTCTAAGATGTCTATGTCCAGTAGTGGTCTATAAAAGGCCATTGATGATGATGTGAGCAAGCTATATTTTATTTCTATAATACCTGAAATACTGTGAGAGAGCCACGCTTCGGCACGAATGGACCGGCTCGACGGAGAGATACCACGGCCTCACAAAAAACCGGTGTGAGATAGCGCGTGTGTGAGTGAGGATGGCGGAGGCCTATACCCTAACAGCGCTTGCACTGTGTTTCACCGAGGGAATCCATCCATCCTCCTCTACATCCCCAAAAGGCCGACAAAGCACTTGTGACGCGTCTGGTGTTGCGTTGCCCATGGGCGGTAATCGCTACCATCAGGCGATACGTCTGTTCGCTTGCCACTAATTCCATAAAAAAAGTGAATACATATGGACAAAAAGTATACTTAAGTAAATGGCTCTTTTCAATGTTAAACGTTATTGTGTGAATACTAACCATCAAATGACGTCAACGGGTTATTTCTGTCAGGCGCCAGCTCTCAGGATATTCGAGTCCCGGTTTAGGGGACATATTTTTAGATCTACACATACCCTCTTTAGTTACGCTTTTTTTAACTTTTCTAGTTGAATGGTGAGTGATTAAATAACATAATGTTCACTGATTTGTATTAAGCGTACTGTATTTAATGAGCTTTACTCGAATGCCGAAGAAAGCTAATCTTTTTCGACACTGTCCAGTCTGAATATAAACTAGTACGTGGGAATTATACCTTCATTATACACACCATATACATACAATGTGTTGATTAGTTTCGTTTCCGTTATAAGCGTGACTTAACACATTTCGTTATTAACACGCTTTTATTGACTTGGCTTAGTCTATGTTAAGAAAACTTAAACCTACCTGACCTACAAACCTACTTCTAATTGTCGTATCGAAAGAAACTGCGCCTGTGTATGTAATTTACATGGTAATACTATCTCATCATATCTATTTTATACAAATTCTACATAAATAAATAGAGTTGGAGTGACAGTTTTTAATATTAAAATAACCGCTTGTTACTTACTAAATACACATAAAATAATAATAAATAGCTTTTTTTCAATTTTAGTCTGTCTTTGTGTACCGGTTAATCTCTAGAATGGTTGGACTAATTTTGAATTGGGACTTTCACTGTCAGATAGCTGCTGCAATAGGGAGTAACTTGGCTACTTTTTTAGACTAGTTTTGCGGTGTCTAGTTTGGGATCAAACGATTTCTCGAACCCGCAATTGTAAGGTACAACAATAACCGTGGGTAACACTGCGGAACTCAGCTATTCCGTAATAAAAACTTCACATCTCACACACATGACCGTTTAATCCCAAACTAGGGTAACCAGATAATGACTATGTTTCTCTAAACATATACATATTAAAGATAAATTACACCCAGACACACTAACAAATGAATGTTTTTTGTATGTATGGGCTCGGCAAAGTGACTCAACTCTGCCTGGTGGAAAGTATAAGCGGAATCCAAGAGTAATAGAGTCACCATATTCATTGTGAATGCAGACAATGCAACAATGCAGCATGATGAACCACAACATGGCGGCCTAGTAATGCTTCGGCATCATTGGTCGCCATGGTTATACAGCATTAGTTATCATATATATATTTTCATTTATATATATGAATATATATATATTATATATATATAAAACGAAAATCTAGCGTCATGTGACTGCACAAATGACGAAGTGATTTAGCAATCACCTAGTTCAAATTGTCATTCTAAGGATTTTTACCCAACTACGGCAAAGCTAAAGCTTCTCAACTACTTATTAGAACTGGACAAATGAGGTATCGTTAGAAGCGTTGATCGTCCGGTGGTTATAGGCTATATAGGTCACTGAATCGAATGTTGCGCCCTCTAACGGTCATAAAGTACAGTGTTAAAAACAAATTTGAGATAAATGTGCCGTGTTTGGTATCATTGGAAAGGGCGTTACTTGAGCATTTTAAAAACATACATATTATTAGCATTTGGTAGTGACTTTGTTGGTATTTATTCAATAATTGTGATATTCCTAAAGTATTTATTTTTTATTTTTACTTTGTAAAGAAATTATGTAAGTATGAAACTAGTTTGAAAAGCCGTAATCACACGTTACATAGAAACGTACCATAGCACTTTAACAACGTGTGGTTACGATTTTTCATACTTGTTCCATACTTATTCTGCGTCGTTATTTTGCCGTAGTGGGGTTTTCGTTTTTACTTTTTTTTATTTATGTTCGTTTCATTTCTATATAGTATAAAAAATTGAAGTCACTTCAGCTGTCTGTTATTTAAGATCTTTTAAACTACCTATCTATCTATCTATATATCTACTCAACGGATTTTAATGCAGCTATAGATAGAGTGATTTAAGAGGAAGGTTATATGTGTAATACATGCATATTGTAGTAAAGAAAAGCCGAAAATTTTAAAAAGATACGAACGAAAAGCCGGTCCGGGACACATATTTAAAAAACTCCGAGATACAGTATGATATTAGTTTGAAAGATATTTTTCTTCGAAAGCTAAGAAAGAAACTTTACTCCATTTTTCTTCTGTTGGTACTCCATTTTTCGTTCAAAATAATTTCATAAAGTTCCTCTTATAGACTGCGGAAGAATGAGAAGAGATATTTTTTTACACGTTAAACATCATAGACAAATGAGTTTCCTTCCTGCGTTCGGTAAAATTTACGGTTATTTAGAATCTAACGAATTGCAGTTCAATTTTAACCTGCAGTCGTAGGTACTGAGTACCATCAGTAATCGAGCAATACTTTAAAGATATTACATCGTGTAAAATATCAAAAAAGTTGTGTAATATGTATTGCACAACGATATACAAAGTTGCTGTAAAAGCAACGGTCGCCTAAAGATGGCTTTCTGAATCATTGGTTTTTATAATAAGTGGGTGTGCCCTGCCACACTTCGCTGTTCCACATTGTCGTTGCATTCATGAGAAATAAGGTACAAAACTAACGCAAAAATATATAAAAATCATCATTGAAGCAAGTTGTCGGTATATCCTATAAAAACAACTCAATTGGTGAACAGGGACTTTTTAAAACGTACAAAAATCAACTTAACATTTTCATATCAATACATCTTCTATGTATAAATAAATGAAAATGAAATATCTATTTGTATTTCAACGGCTAGACTAATTTTGACGTGACTTTCACAGATAAATAATTGATATTATGAGAAGTAACTACATCTACTTACATTTTAGAAAAAAAGCGTTACGCGAAAACCAAATAGTGAACAATATCCGATTCTAAAGCAACAAAAACTACGGGACGCAGAAAGTATATACATATAATATCTACGAGTATTTATAATCCAGTTGTTAATGTTTTGTAACTGAAATATCGTGAAATGAGTACAAAGTCCGCTGCCCACATCGCTATATCGGGATCGCGTTTATTTAGATTGTGTGTTGAATATCGCCACGCAATAGCGACTAGTTCTGAACGGTACAAAGTTTGATTCTGTTCCTGTGTATGTCTAAAATGTTTCTAATGGAAATTGCACATATACGTATACTCATGGCTGAGGGATATTACACCCCAATAGTTGGAAAAAACTTAAGTGCAAGCTTTTATATTCACCCCCCTAGTTATTGGTAATCTCTAAGCACCTTCTCAACGATTAAATGGGGAAATTGTTAAGACATGTAAAAATAGGTAAGTAACAAGGAATTGCATTAGTAGTAAAGGAATATTGCTTATGTCAGTGGAATCTGAAGAATAGCCCCTGTAGGTCGTAATCGCAAATATTTTACTAACTTGATAGTGTTTAGTAGGCACTACTCGCTACCACTACGCGATCGGGGCACTACTACTGCCTCGGTGGCGCATGTCACTGCTGTGCTTGAGGTCTCGGGTTCGATTCCTGGGTCGGACGAAATGTTTGTATGATCTGTAAATATTTGTTTCGGAGTTTTGGTGTTTTTATGTATCTGTAGCTCTGCTTAGTCTGGAACTAGAACGCGTTGTGTACGAAAAAAGAAACAAAAAAATATGATGGATTTATAGGAGCGGCCTCCCTCTTTGACATCCGTTAGCAGTTCGGCGACATGCTGTTCTTCTCTACTCTGCAAGTATCGATATTATGCAGGTAACTTAGTTACTAAATATTCTGGTATATATGCTTGTTAAAGCACATTATCATTGTCTAGAACAGACTTTTATAGTCCACTGCTTTACATAGAGCTCTCTTGAGAAAGACCGTGTTACATCACGCTGATTAAGATGAAAATCACGCCAGACAAGTTGTTAAAAGATTGTGTCAAGTATTTCTTCTCATAATGTCGGTCAAATAATGTTGACAATCTTAGTTTGCTTTCCTTAGCCAACTTTTAAAACGTTCATGATATTGGAACTGGAGACACTACGACGATAGAGGTGTAAAGCTTATATTTATAGATAAAAAGAGTGAAATATGGGTCAAAACAATATCTATCTTCAGACTTTTGCATGTAAACAAATACAACGTTTTTGAACTTCTTATTAATATATATTATAACGGCTGAATTTATAGAAATTGTTTTTAAACATATGCTAAGAAACTGCGTTTCATTCTAAATAAGCACACGCAATAAGATACTACGTACTATATACGTAGGATATATAAACTAATATATACATAAGACACGTGTAAACTGTGTGCAATGCATAGTTTTTTTAAGAAATAGAGGGCAACTGAGCAGGCAGGGAGTGCCGGCTCGACCGGAGTAATACTCGGCCTCACAGAAAATTAGTGTGAAACAGTGCTTGCGCTGTGTTTCACAGAGCGATGAGTGATGAGGATACCGGAAGCTAATACCATAACCTTCTCTCCCATCCCCTAAACTTGACGGGAACGCACTTGTGACGCTGGTGTCCATGGGCGGTGGTTATCACTTACCTTTAGGCGATATGTCAGCTCGATTCCCCTTTTTTCCACAAAACAAGGCAAGTTTTGTTTACAACTGTGTGGCCTGCCTTTGTGTGACCTCTCATAATAGTGGGAGGATAACCAGCACAGGGTTGGGCCTTTATTAACCTAATAGTAGTTTCATGTGAGGCTGGGGACGCTGTTGGAACACCCTGGTCAGGCTGGCCTATATGTGTCTCCCAAGGTACGTAGTGATATGCAATGAAAGCTCATAACATCTTCTTCTTCTTTTGATGAGATGGCAACCAGCCGGATCAGCTATTTCTGCCAATCTCAAGTATTTAACGTCTTCAATTCTTCTAAGTCTTTGAGTCCTCAAGTCTTGGTCTTGATGAAATTAATGATAAAAGTTATAAAAAATGTGTATTACATGAAATGGGGACCGTCTTTCAAAAAACAAAACACGATCACCAGGAACATATCACTTGCCTTCTACACAATCTAGACAACCATTTGTCAGGTACGACACGTGTCAATATGGGCAATAAATCTGTCAGCTCCACCCCCGATGGTGCACAGTTTAAGTCACTTTAGTACTAATGGATGGAACTAGACTAGACTAACCCGAGCTCTTTTTTCTAGTGCGTACCGATACAAGTTATTTTAGGTAAATTGCTTCCTTATAAAATAATGTTTAAGACTTTTAATAAAATTTAATAACATTTCATTGCTTCTAAAGTATTATGACGTTTTAAGTTAAAAGGAGTATAAACTTTGATACTCCACGGTGCATACGTCTGCGATCTGTGAGCCAATACCCGACTTATTCTGTAGTGTACCCGGATCTTCCGAAAGACACTCATTTCTAAATAGATACATAGTGGTTTTAGTCATATGTACAAATGCACGTAATCAAAGATGGCTGAAGTGTATCATAAGTCGAATTATTAACGAAAATAAATTGAATCTTGAAACATTAAAACTTTTGCTTTGTATAGTTTTTCATTTTAAAAGAGAACTTCCGCACTAAGAATACTTTACTTGGACTTTAAAACAATAAACATAAAATGGTCACAAAGAACACAGAGATCCAGAACAATAAAGTTTCTGGATCATATAAGTATCTCATTAATAGCTACTGTGAGAGAGCCAAGCTTCGGCATGCATGGGCCAGCTTGACCGGAGTGATACCACGGCCTTACAGAAAACCGATGTGTAACAGCACATGCGCTGTGTTTCAATGAGAGATTGAGGATACCGCAGGCCCATATCCCAACCCCTAGTGGCTGGCAGCTGATGGGTGCAGACTGCAGACTGCCTAAACCGGGATAGTTAGCGCTCCTTGGGAGGGACCTTTGTTTTGAGACTGCAGACTGCAGTGAACGGAAATAGGTTGACTTGATTTAAGATAATTATACATTAATGATTAATAATATTTCAATAAACATTAAGACAAGGTCATTTAAATTTCAAACAACTGCAATTTATTTTTATAAGAACAACAAAGCGTTTTAAAAAAAAATGTTTTACGCATAGATTAAAAACTGGCAGGACCAATTTAGTGTTGGGCACGCCGTTATTGCGGCGGTAAGACCCGTTATGGAGGAATGGCTCGAGAGGCGTCACGGGACTCTCTCGTACCGGCTGACGCAGTTGATCACTGGAAAAGGATGCTTTGGAGATCACCTGTGTCTGATCCACAAGGAGCCAACGCCTGAATGCCACCATTACTATGGCCAGACCGTAGACAGTGCGTTCCACACGCTGGCAGAATGTACGGCGTGGAAGGAGCCGAGACGTGATCTCGTGGCGGACATCGGGGTGGGGGTTCTCTCGCTCAGCAACATGATTGCGGCCATGTTGCGGAGCGAGAGCGCGTGGAACTCCACCGTTTCTTTCTGCGTGCAAGTTATGCTTGCCAAGGAGACGACGCAGCGGGACTGGGAGAGGCTTAGAAAACGAGTAAACGGATCACCTGATGGTAAGTCTACCGCCTCCTATGAACGCCTCCATCTTTTGATACCCTGCCGCATATCCGCATTTCGGTTCCGGTAATCTTAGTTCTCCGTGAGCATGAGTGTAAGCTTAGTTTAACAGACTAAAACCTTTATTTCTGAAATAATTATGGTCGAATTACAGCCACTGGGTGACCACTAGTTAAATAAATTAGGTGAATATATTAACTTGTATTGTATTGTATTTATTCTTTATTGTACACATTGAAAATACAAGTATGAACAAAACACAAGGAAGTGTCATGTACAAAAGGCGTGCTTAACCCAACATTGAGTTTTCTGCCAGCAAACCCTGAGTGAACAGAGGATAGTGCAAAAATGTAAGGACATAGTTATGCGTAACTTAATAGGTGATGCTTAAGATTATTCCACGTGGTATTGTTATCTCTCATGTGTCACTGTCACAAGTATGTGAAGATCAGCAATATTTAATTAAACCTCTTGCATTACATTTCTGTACAGTTAGTTTCCCTATATCATTACTAACTCATTGCCCAGTAAATTAAATTGAAATGTCTGTTTCTACTTTCAAATTAATAGCTTTTTACTAAACGTCTTCTTTTTCTTCTTCAGCCTATTGCCATCCACTGCTGAACGAAGGCCTCCCCTAAAAAACGCCTACCACCCCGGTCCTGGGCAGTCCGCATCCATCCACCGCCAGCCAATTTCCTCAAGTCGTCGGTCCATCGTGCCGCAGGGCGCCCTACACTACGTTTGCCTAATCGTGGTCTCCACTCTAACACTTGTCGTTTCCAGCGACCATCAGTCCGCCTGGAGACATAACCGGCCTACTTCCACTTTCAATAAACGTCTAATTTTAAAAAAAAATTGTCTGTCTATTTGTTTCAGCTAATCTCTAAAACGGCTATACTGATGTTGAACTAGCAGATAGCTGATGATATAAGGATTAACTTAGGCTAATTTGCCCGCAGTTGCACCCTTCGTACCCTATAAAATAAATAGATCTAAATTTCAACATTATATATTGGTCCTTCTCATCTTGAAGAGTTCACGTGACATAGATAAACTTCTTTGTACATATTTTGGTTTAGTGTTACAAATATTTGCTGAATTGTTTTGTTTGTGTACTTCATTGACAAAGTCATTGACATAAAAATACTAACAAAACAAAGCTATGTTGTTTGTGTTTGTAATTTGCGTTGCATCGGCTCAGGTTTCGTAGAATGCGACACACTAAAATAGTGACCTGCTAAAATAGAAGGAATTTGTAGGTACTGAATTATATTCGATTACTAGTTTTAATCGATTTCAGCAAAGGTTTCAGCAAAGAGATACACACACAATTCTCAGAACTCTGTCGTTTATAAACCGATTTTCAAAAATATATTTTGTTTGAATTTGGTTCATTACAAGTTAAAGAAATATATACCGCTCTTAAGGATGCGAAGTTAAGGAATAAAGAAAATTGTTTATTCTGGTAGAAGACCCTCCATATCAATTATTTTTTTAAGATAACAAATTTTTTATAAACTTAAATTCAATGGAAGGTTAAAGACTTTTTTGGAAAAGACTTCTTATAATGTTAAGAGTGAAGGAATTAAACAAGTATAAAGGAGCTTTAATAATAAAACGGTCAAATGTTGATGCGGAAAGCATACGTAGGATAATAAAAAATCTTTTAATAATGTATATCGGCAGATATAACGTTAATATCTAATGTAACATTTATAGTTTTATACGTAGCACTACGAAAGTGTCTGTCATCTATAAAAACATTAGTCCAAAACGTGCGCAACACGCCAACGTCGCGTGCGCACTTCGATCCCAACGGTTACGAAATAGATACATATAGGTATACCGGTTTGATTCCGAATGCCAGTTGCCAGGCATATTACAGTCATCACTTGTCAAACATTGGCCTGTCCGAGTGCTTTTAAGCTTTTGATAGACATCACCCAGCAAAAAAAGGAACGAAATCATTTATTTCAATTTTATAAAGCTTAACAATTTACCAGTTTAATTTATGACGCTAATTTATCTCAGAAACCTATTTCAAATTTAAAATATTATTTCATATTATTCCTTTCCACATGAACTTCTTTACGTATATGAGTTCAGTGACTGTAATATAAAATGGTTCCAAAAATATAGATTGCATAATATAAGCGAAATTATTTATATAAAAGCAGGAATTGACTTATTACGTGCTTTAGGAAGAAAAATAAACTACATTTATTGACTTTTGAACTTCTATTTTTCGTTTCTTTATAGGCAGGTATTATCAGTTTTCCTAAAGCGGATCGTTAGAAAAATGTAAGAGAGAGGAATTTGTTTTAATAAATTATGTTTAATACAAATTTATCGACACTTTACAGACGAGCCCTTGTTTTATTCGTTGAAAAATAATACTTACCTTTAATTATATGTGTACAACCTTAAAATTTGATTTTAAAAAAAGTTAATATGTTGCCGATAAGTAATGATTCTATAGTAATGACGATAGCTACCTATTGTGTCTTTAGAGAATTATTTATGAAGATATACTTACCGGTATGTTAGTTCAACTTCACGATCTGTTTTCTAAAAACATGTTTTAATTTGTTTTCTTTTGTTTCCAGTATATGGACGTTGTCAGCGTTACATTCCAGGCGTGTTTTCTTAGGAAACCGAATCGTTGAACAAGTGTGATCAATAAATTACTACTGTAGCGTAAAATAACCACGTGTTTTAAAAGTGTTGCGGCGTACTCACGTGTACGATCGTTTGTTTTAAAATAACAATGGGTTCAGAGCAGTAATTGGCAGGTATATATTAAGGTTAGTTCAACATAAGTTTTTCTTTTTCATTTTAGTATATATTTTCTATATTTAGAACTTAAACCCGTTGCATGTAAAAATCTTAATTTAATTTAATTAAATTCTCAAATTGTTCATGGATTAACAAAAATAAATTGAGTAGAAACAGGTCAGAACACTGCTATAGTAATGTTAAAATATACAGGTGAAAAATGATCCTGAAATGAAAATATTGAAAACCGCGTATTATCATGGGAGAGCCACGCTTCAGCACGAATGACCGGTTTGACGGAATGATAGCGCGGCCTCACAGAAGCAGCGCTTGCGTTGTTTCACCAAGTGAGTGAGGATACCGGAGACCCATAATTCAACCCCTCCCCATTCCCAAAGTCCTTCGATATAATTATAAAGCCCACAACAACATGGTGTTTTCCAGTTATAAAGAATAAATGTCCTGTCAATTATCACGAATTACTTCAATAACATGCATAATAATGAATTACTATAGGAATTTAATTTTTTCCAGTTTTTGTTATTAATGTGACATAGTGAATAATATTGTTTTTATTACAATAACGACACAGAACCAATATAAACAAACAAATATATTTGAATATAATGAAACTGAATTGTAACTTAGGCTTCTCTTTTTTAGACCAACCTCATCCCGGGTCGGGCCAAAAGTGTTATTGTGTTTTTTTGTTTATAGAAATATTTAATAATGGCTCGGAGTTTGTAAGTCGAAGTCTAAACCCCCGTGCCTCGGAGAGCACGTGCAGCTGTCTGTCGGTCCTTCGTCTGATCTCTCCCCGGTCGTCTCGGTTAACCGTCCCATCGGATTATGAGAGAGAGGAAACAAAGAATGCACCTGTATTTGCGCACACACTAGTGCACTATAATATCTCCTTCGTAGTTTGTTGGTCTCCGTTGTGACTTCCCGCCATGACCGAAATCGGCTAGGAGAACATCACAGTTACAATAATAACCGAGGATAATACCGTGTGTTTCAACTAGTACGTGGTAGTATTCTTACCGTGGGAGAGCCACGCTTCGGCATGAATGGGCCGGCTCGACCGGAGTTATACCACGGCCTCACAGAAAACCGGTGTGAAACAGCGCTTACGCTGTGTTTCATCGAGTGACTGGTGATACTGGAGGGCCATACCCCAATCCAACGCCCCCTATCCCCCTCCCCCCCCAGGCCGCCAAAGTGTGGGTCACCATGCTTCATTGTTCTTTTTCGCATTGAGGATGGTGACCACCACTCTTGGATCCTGCTCATGCTTTCCATCAGGCAGGGCAGAGTCATCTTGGCAGCTTAAATATATAAAAAAAAGTAATATGAAAATAATACGCCAGTGCTTACCCCATTTGATACCAAAACCTTGTCATATTGGTCATAGGGAACCGCCCACTGGTGGCATACCTATGTCATCACACAAGATGTGATATGGTGTTTGCGAGGTATGTTTCATAACTCGACGTTTGTTATACGCCATGATAAGGTGGATGATTGCTACCGAAAATCCTGCTTAAAGTTAATAATTACAAGTAACATCAATATACTTCGGTACTATTCTGGGTACTCCTACACAGGCTTTGCAAAGAGGGCTGGTTAAACTGAAGATGAAAAAAGCATAATCCACCCACTCACTACTGTAATACTTTGTAATTTATTATTGAGTAAGCACCAGATATATATACGAGTATGAACTTATCTGCTTGTTATAAAAGTACAATACTGCAGACTGTTTAATCATGAAATAAGGCAAAGTAGGTATATGCCACAACGGAAAAACCGACATTCTTACAATATACTTGTATTCTTTTAGACAAAGTTCTTAAAGCTGGAATGCGTTCATAAGCTAGGGAAAGCTATCCCATAGGCGAGCCCTATACTTGTTCCCTAACGATGAGGTAAACAGCTCAAATTGTCAGATAGAAGAATCTACCTGTCTCAGTTAAGGATATTTTGAAATTGAAAGGGTAAAACAGGATGGGATCATATAAATACAAAACATATATTTTAATAATTCGTGTCCTAAAGGCGTAAACTAGACGATAAAGTTTTTTAAATATTTATTTATGGTAAGCGATTACAGCTGCCCATAGTCACCCGCACCACCAGGAGTGTGACAAGTCCGTTGTCTGCCTTTGGGGGACGGAGAAGAAGATACAGGAGGGGTTGGGGTATGTGCCTCTGGTTTCCTCACTTACTTGGTGAAACGCAGCGCAAGCACTGTTTCACACTGGTTTTCTGTAAGGCCATGGAATTACTTCGGTCGTGCCAGCCCATATATGCCGAAACGTAGCTCTCCCACGTTGTAAGTATTTTTATTATGTAAGAAAATCAATGTTAATGTACTTGAAATTAAATTGATAACAAAGTTAGACTTTTTTTATTTGAATCCATACAGGTCATTAGGTATTAGGAATCTATTGACACTTAACTACCTAACACTAAAACCGGGCCTTTAGTTTAGAACGTAGACTGCCAAAACTATAACCCTTTTTTACTGCGCTGTAGTCGGGTAAGAAGGGCAGGAATATTATGATGATGACGAGAAAGAACAATATATTAAAGCATATTTATTGAAAGTAACATCACGACCGCATCTTCTTTTCATGACTTCAAATAGCAAAAAAAAAACATCTGAAACAAACATCCAACGGCAAGATTCGTAGCCACAACGTATTCTTGCCAGTGTCCAAAACGCACTTGGCCAGCGTGGGGATGTATGGCCTTAACCCTCTCCTGAGAGGAGACCCGAGCCCAGCAGTGGGACATATGGGTTGTTGATGATAAAAAGAGACTATAATTACGAATATAATTCAACCGTAATACTACTGATATTACGGCGCTAAAAACTATCTAAATTACGACATTCGTTTAAAGAACTCATCTAGGATATTCTCAACCTACATCACAGTTCTTAAGCCACAAGAATTATAGATACGATTGAACCCAAACCATACCTCTATACACAAACACGATGCTTTCTTTCATTCGATACCCGCCAAACACGTCCGTTCTCAATTAATTATCTTAGAACCCTATTTTCATTATCCCGTAGACAGTAGGCGTGTCTTGTAACTGTCGGAATACGGAAACGTACAAGGTTTTTAAATAACTGGTCTTATCGATTCAATCGTCATTTGAACGCCAAAACCATAATGATGGCCAAATCGGCCATGGTATAAGTGAGTGGTTTGACTTATCAGAAATTAGTTAATTTAGTCGACCGACGAATTAACATCTTTAAGAATTTTTATTTGCACTTTTAATTTTTTTATTAGTCTAGCTGTCGGATTAAGTAGAATGTTCTTTTTGTACATGCTTTATTCCTGGAATATTTTAAAATTAACTTAATTAGTAAAACAAATATATGCATATTAAAATGTGTTACGTTTAATTTAATGTTTCCGTTTAATAAATAATTAGTTTCTTTTTACTTTGTATTTTTTTCAAGAACCATACCTAAAACTAGTCAAACATTACCAAAATAGAGACTGAGGTCAACTATTTCCTATGTATTTGAAATATGATCTACTTTTACTGTCTAAATTAGACCAGGCAAGCCATTGACCAAGTTTCGCATGCATCGGATATAACTAAATTCGTCTGCAGATAGTCTACCGAGTAACAAAGACGGCAACGCTGCCGCAGTAAGCCAAGATTTGGCACGACACGGTTGTAGAAAATTCGATGCGTATTCAATGTCCGGTGGGTGTGAGAACCACGCGAGCAGCGCGTGCGCAGATGACGTCAGCGGCGCGCCCGCACCTCGAACACTGACACGCTTGAGATTATCTACAATGTTACCTTCAAAGTTGTTTTGTTTTAGAACTTGAATGAACAGAACAGACCTTGTTGGTTTGTCGGGTTTTTATTTGCGAAGGTTTCAGTTTATTTCTTTGTAAAGGACAATTTAGGAACATTTTTGAGAATTTGATTGAATGTTGCGTTTTCGTTACGAGTTTTCTCTAAAAAGTACGTGTATTACTGACAAAGTCAGAAATGGAGTAATAAGAAAATGTTGCGGATTGAAAGAAAATGTAGTGACGAGGATCGAAAAGGGCGAAAAATTTTGATGACGTAGAGAAGATTTAATAGAAAGTTCACGAAATAAATTCATAGAGCGAATGTTTGTAAAATTGTGGGAAGAGGTCGTCCACGGCGATTATTTATTGACCAAATTGGTGATGTTCTGAAGTACGAGCATTCATGCAGCGAATGATAAATGTGAACAAAGCAAAAGAGGTGTGTCAGGTGTGACCGTTGTAAGTGGAGATCAAACATCTCTGCCTTCTACTCCTCTAGGAAAAGGCTGTAATTTTATTTGTGTGTGATTGTACACATTTGAAATTGATTACTCACAAATAAAAAACATCATAATTTTGTTTTAACGATATTGATATAATTCATGTGGCTTTTAATATATTAGAACCATTAAAAATAGTGATCGCTCTTGACCAGTGTTCAGGAACACTGTAGAAATTACTCCGTATTGCCTCCTATCTTTGCTTTCGGTCTTAGGGTAGCGGTGGTCCGATGTCAGTTACTTCTTCGAAAAACTGATATCCAGGTAAAACCGGTTGAACTAGTAGACGACCCCAATCAAAACTTGGTAATAATAAAGGCTAGGAAGATGAATATTAGTAGCATTTGTTCTTATCAACATTTCAAAAAATCCGCCACTGGTATAGCAGACGGTGTGGCATCAAACTTTCCATAGATTACTCCAAGCGAAGGTCATTACAGATAATATATCTTTTTCGGCAAATCTTATCTCTTGCGAAGGATTTATATCCTGTTTATATTATCACGTGTTTGAGTGACCAGGCTTCGGTAAGTTTGTTTCTGTATACAATCATTTTCTAAAAATTCAAACATATACACAAAACATAAACTGAATAGCTTTAGTCGTTTCTGAGAAATATAAAATACATAGTTGTATATTGATATACGGCAACATAAGGTATGTTAGGGTCTCAAACTTTGTGCCTAAGTAATGTTGTGTGTTATCAACAAATAAAACAAAAGTGAAACTAAACATTCTGCCTCGCACAACAAAACTGTGGAAAGACCTGTCGCCTGCGGTATTCCCGGACTAATACGACCTTCAAACCTTCAAGAAAAGAGGTTACTCCTTCTTAAAAGGCCGGCAACGCACTTGTGACGCCTTACTACGGCTATCTCTTGAACGTGTTTATATTATAATATCTATGATATATTTTTGAAACAAATAAATCCCTTTGAAAATAAAAAATGTGAAAGCAATTCTACGTGTCTGTAATACTTTCACTTCAAAGAAGAACCAGTCACGTGGGAGTCAAGGACAAAACTGATCACTGATTCGAAAATACAGGAAATCCTTTGAGGATCAGGGGTCTCATATAATTGTATATAACTGTTATTGTAATTAACTGCCTCAGCGGTCCAGCGGTTGAAGTATGCAACTGACAATCAAGAGGTTTCGAGTTCAAATCCTGAGTCGGGCCAAAAACATTTTTTGAATTTTTCGGATTATATAAATACTTAATAACAGCTCGGAGCTTGGAAGTTGGGGTCTGAACCTCGTGCCTCAGAGAGCATGTGAGCAGATCTCTCCCTGATCGTGTCGGTTAACCGTCCCATCGGATTATGAGGGAGAGGGAACAGAGAGTACACTTGTGTTTGCGCACACACTTGTACACTATAATATGTCCTGCGTAGTTGGCTGGTCTCCGTTGAGACTGGCCGCCGTGGCTGAAATCGGCTAGGAGAAAATTCTAAATAGAATAACTGTGTTACTTTCTTATTGAATGGTTAAGTTTATGCAATCAACTATTATTATTATTAAAAACCAGTATCATGTAATTGATGATGTCACCCCCAGAAAAGAGAGTATATTCCTTTGTTCTGTGACGTCACCAATGTTTCTTTTTAACATATTTCGATGAGAATAGCTCGATTTGCTTATTATTCGTTACAATTCGGACTAACACGGCTGAGGTGAGAAACTGATGCTAACCTTGTTAATAGACTATGTTTGAGTTATCGGTTAGATATCAAATAACAATTTTAACACTAGTAGTTGAAGAACTGGATATCATTCAAATATTTCGTGTTTAAGGTTAGGGATAACAGGAGGGCAGTGCCTCATAGAGCACCGAACGCCCTATTATGCCCCATCGACTGCGGTGATGTGTGTTATTTCGACCTGAATGCAGACCTCCTCAATAAACTCGACCGTCTTCTTAATAACTGCATTCGATTCATATACAATCTCCGCAAGTATGATCCATGTGTCTACTTTCCGTACTCAATTACAGTGGTTACCCATTCGCCAGCCCCGCAGTCTGCGAGCGTTGACCATCTTTTCTCGTTCCTTAACTCCTCATCTTTACCAACTTACCTTGAACCCTATCTCCGTTTACGATCGTCGAATCACGATAGAAATCTCCGCTCCTCTAACAATCTGCTTCTCTTATCTTCATCTCACAATTCTGATTTTGTGAACTCTTTATTCTTTGTGCAGGCCGTAATGCTGTGGAACACGCTCCCACTCGAAATCAGGATGTCTACAAGCCGTGACTCATTTAAGAAGAATGTAAAAAACCACCTTTTTACGAGATGGCGGGAAAGCCTTAATTAGTAAACAACTTAGTACCTACTCACAGTGTACGTATGTTAAGTTTATGTATTAGTGTGTATCATAGTGTATGTATATAAAGTTTATATATTAGCGTGTATATATATTTATTTATATTTTTATGTATATGTGTAACTTCACGAATATATTTTTTTTTTCCCACCACAAAATTTCTACACCATCCAAAGGTTGGCTGGTAGAGAATGCCTTGGGCATTAAGCCCGCCATTGTACATGTGTGCATGAAGTTTTAAAATAAAATAAATAAATAAAAATAAAATAATATTTATCTAATTCGATATATAAATGACAGAATTCTGAGAATGCAAACAATGCATTGTAATTATAGTTGGAGAGGTCTATGTCCAGCATTGGACTGCGAATTTATTTTGCGATTTTATAGAGACTGGCACGCAACTTGGCTAGATTCGTTAGATGCGCAGCGCTTGTTTTTTAGGTCCCTTTGGTTGATAGAGGGCCTCGGGGATTGTAGTAGCACCGTTTCAAGCAAGCCATTGGAGCAATGGGCCGCTGGTATCCTCACTCATTCGGTGAAATACAGTACAGGCGCTGTTTCACATCGGTTTTCGGGGCGGACGTGGTGTCACTCCGGTCGAGCAGGCCAATCCGTGCTGAAGCGTGGCTCTCCCACGTCATTATTATGGATTATTATGCCTCTAGCTGTCTTAACTAACAAAATCTTTCAAAGTAAATTTAATCACGAACACATCACAACGTCTATATAAATAATCTTGTTAAAACGTATCAATAAGATAATGTTTACACGACCGAACATCAATTTAACCGTAAACTTTGCTCTTTAGTACAAAATCTTGGCTATACAACTGATAATAATGGAGATTGCCAAGATCCTTGATATTAACAATTTTACAGTCTTATAGTTAAAGAGACAGCAGAGATGTAAACAAAAACGAGGTTATTAATTGTTTCTGAATTTCCTAATAACGAACTTCCATAACACCTTTCATTCCGTATTATTTTAACCTCCGGCCCGTAGAGGGGAAACTTACTCATTTTGGTCAAGGTATCTCACACATGTGATACAAGCTAATCATTATCTTCATAGTCTTTATTATTCCTAAGATGGTTTGGGATCGGCTACTAGTTCAACCGATTTCACTTAACCATCAGTTTTCTATGGAGCGACAAGCATAGGAGCTTCGCAATCCTGATAGCGAACAGAATTCGTAAGTTGAACGTTTGAGGTCACTGACTTCCAATTGATTGCCATATATGTATGATAGTTCATACCAACCACAACATGTGTTCTACAAAGAAAAACCCTTCTCTACCTGACTACAACAATGTCGACACAGTCATGATCTAATGGAAAGTACTTATTGCGGTTACGGATTTGAATCATAAAATAAAATGATCTGAAATAGGAAATTCGTTGAATCATTGCATTCCATTGTAGATGTACGTTTTGTCATTAATCATTTTTATTCACTTTATAGCAAGTTCCAGTTAGATGCAAGAGGTGTTCATGAAAGATATGGTAAGAATTGACTTACTCAGTTCGGATATCAATGGCGATGTCAATGGCTTGATCTTTAAACTGTTTTTCCTTGGCGTAGAATTGGACTATTATTAATTTAGAAAGAAAGAAGAAAGTACCCATGGTTATACTGAACATATCTAAAAGGAACTCAAGTTTGCAGGCCACCGTGGCACGATCATTGCACTGATCACCATTTCATGAAAAGATCGTATTCCTTAAAATGAACCACGTTGTGATGTGACCGTCACACACAACATCGCTAGAACAAATCGATAAATAATTAAGGTTTAACAACTAAACGCAGAACTTCTTAATGAAATTAATGGTCGCCCAGTGGTCGAAACTCAATCATGATTATTTTTTTTTATTATTTTGTTTCGCTCATCCAAATAAAGTTCACCATGTTCATTTTTTATAAGTAACTCGCCAAAGTGACTCTGCTCAGCCTGATGATAAACTCAAGCAGAATCCAATGGTAGGGGCCACCATACTCACTGCGGAAGCAGACAGTACAGTATGGCGTCCCACACTATGGCGGCTTAGTGAGATGTTTTTTCACGCCCCACTTAAAGGACCCGGGATCATAGTGGGAGGGAAACACATGCGGTAATGAATTTCAGTTTTTAATAGCTCGGCACAAGAAGGAAGACCCAAAACGTTTGGTTCGTGTGCGTATTTTTACGACTCTGAGGCAGTGACGTCCGAGGCCAGCACGTGTTGTTCTGTAGAGGAAGGGAGAAGGTAGGATCAATTAGAATAGCTCTTCAGAGCACTCTCCATGGTAAAGGCGGTATAGAACTGCCATAGAGTCGATATCTCTCCGCAATCGGGACTGTTGATTATGCGGACTGCTCGCCGCTGTAACCGGTCGAGAGCATCGAGCAAATACTGCACGGCTCCATCACTAAGATGAGAACAGTACTCCACGCACGAGCGTACCTGAGTCTTATAAAGAAGACATAAATGCTCGGACGTAAAGAACAGTCTCACCATGTTTAGTATGCCAAGTTTCCGTGAGGCCGCCTTAATGATGCTCTCGATGTATTCTCGCGGGTTGAGATCCTGGCAAATATCCATACCTAGTACAACGAGCTTATCCCGTAGTGGCAGTTGAGTGCTCTGAAAAGTTGGGAGGGGATGAAACGAAGACTTTTTGGTAGAGAACGCGCAGATCTGTGTTTTCATAGCGTTGAACTCGACCTGTACTCATTTAATCTAATCTCATCACCCCAGTACAAAGGTTTTGCTTCACGTATTAATATATAGATAGTAAATTTGATTTAAATGAACAAATCTAGGATTTGACCACGACATATGTTCGGAAATATGTATGTAATAGATAAAACTATGAAAGTGTAACTGCGGATATTGTATATAAGTATATGTTGACAAGATAAATGAAGGTCAGTTGCATTTACACGAATTTATTGTGTAAACACGGAGTTATGAGTTTCCTACATTCATTGTGCACGTACAATGACTGTAAAACATGTATTTATATCATATTGTGTCACAGAGACTGCACGAATGGCGCAGTGGTTTAAGCAGTCACACCTTTGTGTGATCCGTTTCTCAGTTTGACTTTTCCTTGTAACCGTTTCATGTCATTTATGATTGTAAAGTCGGGACGGGAATATCTTTTAAATATGATTTTTAATATGTGAAAAAATTTTAAGAAGTCGATAATACGACGTACAAGTCTTTACACAACGGATGATTATAACCACCGATAGATCCGTTTATCAGTTGTTATGAATACCTTTCGTTGCCGCTTCTTGCCTTTTAATCTTACAAAAAAAATAGGCGACATCCTAACTTTCCTTTTCTAAGTCATAGAAGTACCTTTATGTTGTGTATTATTTCATTAAAATTTATTTTTCTAAACGCTTAAATGCTCTGACAGACAGTTAGTAATCTGTCTGTAGATTTGTAAGTTCTTTTATATGTATACAATAGTATTTTTGTATATAAGTAACTTTATAGTTTTCTAGGATATTTATATCAAGAACGATTGTAAGTTTCATCGATTACTATTGTTCCAAGAGCTTTGTTTACCAATAACTAACTAATCTCAATAGATCAAATGTGAAATAGAAGTAATCTTTAATTGACTTTTTAGGTTATCTGTTATCTTTCCTTATTTTTAATAAATAAATATCGTGAAATCCATTCAATTTTCATTGCTCAGATAAGAAATTCAAATTCGTAAGCTGATTCACGTGTCACCATGACCTACGATCTTTTCCTGCTCGTTCTTGTATGTATAATTTATTTGTCACATAAACATCTTAGTTGCTTTGCTTAGTACAATATTTATTTATTTCCGAGTTATGAAAAACCTTGTCTTATATCTAATAAGGAGGTGTGTGTATATATTTTGTTGCTAAGTGGGTATGACTGCCTTCCATTTCTTTATTTATATTCATTCAGGATTCATTGATAAAACTATTCAACTTTCATTGATAAATTATATTATTCGTTCAATGATCGAGTTATTTGCACAAGTGAACAACCTCATTGGCACTTATTTGACAGTTTCGTGTCATCAATGACGTTTCTTGTTTTAAGTCTCATTTCGCCAAACTGCTGTACATTCTAATTTTGGAATGTCATTACTCTTCGGTGTCACTTGTGTATTTTTTTTCAAAGATGTTCTAGGTGTGCCCGCGCGATCCGCACTGGGCGCAGAGCGACCGTGAAGTCGCTTTTTATACCCTCGGTGCGCCACGATAAAACATCGTATTTACATTCTGATAATACATCGACGTTCACATTATATTCATAATTCCTTTTGCGCCTTCGCACATTAACAACAGTCTGTTTATGCGAAACAAATTGTAATTAAATATTACTCAGTAATATCTAAATTTCCCCATACAAGTTCTCGAAACTACATCTTTAGTGACGTAAAACAACACACGAAAGCAGGTGTTATCTAAAAAAATGTACAACAAACACGATACGTGAACTTACGCAAAGAGAACGGAAAACTACGGCTGTTCTGGTACAAAAGAGAGAGGAATGAGCTCTTATTTCGAGAAGTTAAGGTTGAGGATAGCGTGAAGCGGATTAATAGCGTTGTTTTGACGGTGAGTGACGCTAGGTGACGTGACTCAGCACGCGAGCGCTGCGTGCTCGTCGGCTGACGCGCCCACTGACTGTGACTCTGATACAAACCTATTTTCATCGACGAGGTAAAACACGTTTTCGTTTTGAAACGTTCACTCTTAAACTACGTTTGTTCCCCGAACAGTTCCGTTTCGCCGTAATACAGTCTTGGCTAACGAAAGTTCGCAAGTACTTAGTTATAATAAACGTTGGCAAAACCAAAAGTTGCGGTAATTACCACTTCTGTAACGTAATCTGTTGATATTACAAAATAATATCATTTTCTTACCCATTTCCCAATTTTTTCTGGATTTTGCACAATGTATAACATTACAGATACCTAGGATAAAGGCAACAAAGGTCGAATCATGAAAATGGATAAGTCTAAGGAGCTAGACTACTCCACTCTCAACAGAAGACTACTAGTCTCAGCACATGGGCAAATGGGAATATGGATGCAGTAATTCTTAAATAAATCTCCGATGTAGTAGAGCCACGCTGATTTCAGCACGAACGGGCTGGCTCGACTGGGACGGTACTATCCTTGTACAGAAAATCAACATAAAATGGCAACGTTCGCGCTGTCGTGTTTCGTTGGTGAGTGCGAGACTTGAGGCCCAATGATGCAGAAGCATCACTAGGCCGCCATGGTGTGAGTCGCTATGCTGCATTCACAATGACTATGGTGACCACCACTCTTGGATTCTGCTTATGCTTTCCATCAGGCAGACCATACATAAAAAAACCTTGACTAGAAACTAGAAAATTAACTTTGACGGGGCGTAATACAAATCTAATGTGAAAAAGTAATTAAGTACTCGTAAGTACATTTGAACGAATCAATGAAAAAAAAGGATTTTATCTCTCAGTGCGTTGGTGTCAAAAGTGTTTTGAACCACAAATCAGAGTTCACAGATAATAAAAAATAACAAAAACCACTTCCTAAGTAAATATTGCCAGAGATATAAATACATATACGTATATAATACCTATCACATAATTCGTATGTGAGGCACGGAAAATATATCTAAGTTTTTTTCGATATAACTTTTAAAACAGTTAGTAAACGACTAAGCTACAAATAGATCTTATTATTAACTGGTGTAACTCGAAATTCTTATCATAGAATTGGCCTCATATACAGTAACACATACACACATAGAGTCACGCTTATTGCCAGAGGGGTAGGCAGAGGCAACTAATTCCCACTCACTAAGGTCCTGACACACCTCTATTCAAGCTCATTTGAGCTCGCTTAAACTAGAGACTGATAAATCATCAAAAAGGATAGACATAACGCTCGATTTTAGCATCAGATTTTAAAGAAAAACTATATTTTTATTCTATTTAAATACCGTGAGTAATATGATACGGAAGTTTTCCTAAAGTCTCTTGTAAACTAAACTGTTTGTGCGTGTTTACATTTCATAAAACATCAAACATTCAATTTGAAACCTTAACTGTTTGACTTACAAACGACTTTTGAACTTACGAAACTGTTACGTCATACTTCGAATGCCACTGTCAAATTCCTTTATGCTATATTTATCTTTAAAACCGTAGCACTAAAAGTTAAATTGGTTTAATCTTGTTCATCATTTGTAAGTACAATATAGTACGTGTGTCCTTTTGTTACAAATGTTTCCTACTGTTTAAGATTTCGTGAAGTGTTAAGGTCTTCGGAACAATTCATCCAACCATATTAGGTTTAGCAGTAAAAATTGTAGTTGCGAAGACAAATTGCAGGAAAATCCTTGAATACTGTTATTTTCGAGTCATCTTAAATACAATGCGTATGTGGTTGTTTTTTATGGTCCCGGACCGCGTTAAGACTATTTGTATTATTTCTTTCCTTTGTGAGCATTAAAAAGTGATTTTACTGTCAGAAGTAGGGAGAGGAGTCAAAAAAGGTTGAATTATATAAAAAATTCATATAAATTTAACATAAAAAATGTCCATACACTCTAAACAAAATCTAGTTGAAATATGTTGACACGCGTAACTTTGACGTTCATATACCAAAGACTTTCAGAAGTATCAGACTCGATTTGAACTGGTACTTTGAAAGTTGGCATCCAGCCAAAACTTATTGAATGTTTTTTTTATGGTATAAGGGACAAACGAGCAGACGTATCGCCTGATGGTAAACGATTACCGCCGCCCATGGACACATGTAACACCAGAGGTGTCACAAGTGCGTTGCCGGCCTTTGTCGGGATAGGGAGAGGGATAGGGGGAGGGATTGGGAAATGGGCCTCCGGTATCCTCACTCACTCGATGAAACACAGCGCAAGCGCTGTTGCGCACCGGTTTTCTGTGAGGCCGTGGTATCACTCCGGTCGAGCGCACGACGCATTCATGCCGAAGCGTGGCTCTCCCACATCCATTAAAAAGTGACAAATTACACGTGAAAATAAATAAGTTCCTGATCACAAATTATGTATCCAAGAATATTTTTCTTAGATTAAGGCTTTAATTTGTTTAATATACTAAGGTAAATCACATAAATTTTATTAATGAGTTAAAGGCATTGTATTCCTGTGGTATCGTACTTGACAAAAACAAAATAATTATTTTTATATGTGCGACGATGGTTGTTAGCTGTAGATGGCCTTGGGAAAGAGCATTATCCAGATGAGCATCGAAAGCTCCCAACCGTATAAAGTTGAGGAGCGGAACACAGTTTTACTAATATTTTGGGGGGGATTACTTAAGAGATTTCGATTTAAATAGAAATCGACATAGTAGTACTTCGCCGCAACAGGACACAGTCATGATAATATATTCTTTACTTCGTAATTACAAAGTTACCATTTTAAAATTAATATTTTCATAATATTAAATTGTCCAATTGTAGAATATTTATGATTGGATAAAACTAGTGATCCGATTCGGCCTCGCGTGGAGGTCTTTAAAATTCTCGGAATTTCTATTACATCAGCCATGTATTCTTCCATCTATTGAAGATAACTGGATCGAAACCCATTGAGTCATTTAAAAGATCTAAGCTAACAGATAGCGGTAGCGAGCTAATTTTATGCTATATAATTTTTTTTTTGATGTGAAACTTCTTGAGCACTTGTTAGGTGAATAAAAATCATAAAATAGTACTCGCGTCATCGTCACCGAATGCTTTCCATGAGATGTTTTTGAAGTGAAACTTTTTTAGGCGCATGAGGGTAAAATTTTTACAAATGTAACGTCACGCAAGTATGCAACGGAAGTGTCGAAAAAGAGAGAGAGAGCGATCGAGACCGATTGAGGGAGAGTAAGACAGGGCGAACGTAGCATGAAGCAACTAGCGATGGAGTGAGAGTAGGGAGCAAGCAAGTGAGAAAGATCGAGAGAAAATATGAGATACAGCGATTGTCGTATCACGCACAGTACTATGGAGCGAGAGGTGGGAGAGAGCTAAGAAGTTTCACTTCTGACATGTGTACTTTGTACGCACGGACTTTTTTTTTCTTCTTTTAATTTTGTTTAAAGAGCAAAGATGTTCATTTCAGATGAGCTTAAATAACTGTTTGTTTATAAAATATTTTAGTTTTGAGTTTTTACTTCTGTCGGTAGGCATCATAAATACTTTGTGATTTTTTTAAATACTATAGGGGGAGAAATACTGCAGGCTAGTCGCCTGATAAAAACTGACTACCATCCCATGAACGCTTACAACAGAGGAGTCACAAGCGCTTTACCGGTCTTTACTAAAAGATGCAGTTATATTTCTGGAGTTTAAAATAAAAAAAAATAGACTTACCCTTTAGTACTATAATTTTGAAAAGCAACTAACAAAAGAAATTTAAAAAATGTAACAATGCTTTTTTGAAGGTTTACATCGATCGGTCTAGTAATACCGCAAGCCCAATTTTAACGATGGGTTATACGATGGGCTTAAAACAAACTGTGTTAAATAAAGAAGTAATGGGAAAAAGAATTTTTATGTGAATATAGTAGCTTCGGTTAAAAATAGGGAAATCGGTTAGTTTTACGGCGGGGCGACTAAAGTCCAAAGTCTTGAGGTTACTTCCTCTTCAGAGGCGAAATCAAAGGTGGACACCTGTTACGATGGCCTTCAGCCCTATTACAAGACACAAATATGTTAGTAATGTATTTGTTGATTGACTGCCTTGGAGGCGCAGTGGTAGCGTATGCGACTGCTGTGCTTGAAGTCTCGGATTCGATACCGGGGTCGGACCAAATTTAATGATCTGAAAATTATTGCAGATTTTGGGCGTTTTCTAAGTATAACATGTATGTATTTGTTCTCATCGTCGATCCCACAGTGCCTAAAGACGAAAGTCTTCAATGCGTGCGTCCTACTCGTAAAGACATACGCAGCCGAAACGTGGACACTTACGGTTCGACTGGTCCATAAGTTCAAAGTCGCTCAGCGTACTATGGAGAGGGCTATGCTCGGCGTTTCTCTAAGAGATCGCATCAGAAACGAGGTGATCCGACAAAGAACCAGGGTCATAGACGTAGCCCACAGGATTAGCAAGCTGAAGTGGCAGTGGGCTGGCTACATTTGCCGAAGAATCGATAACCGTTGGGGTAAACAAGTTCTTGAGTGGAGACCGCGTCTTGGCAAACGTAGTGTAGGACGTCCACAGGCCAGGTGGAGCGATGATTTGCGCGGGACGGCAGGCAGGAGCTGGATGCGAGAAGCCATAGATCGAACTAAGTGGCGTGAAATTGGAGAGGCCTATGTCCTGCAGTGGACTGCGATAGGCTGATGATAATGTATTTACAAAAAAAAGAATGGATGTGTATTTATATTAAATATCTAGAACCCATAATACAAGCTCTGCTTAGTTTGGTACTAGATGGCGTTGTGTATTAGGCATCTGAAATATTTATTTATTTCTTTACACGTTCTAATCTAGAAAAGCAAGTAGAAATCGAATATTTTCGTGTTTAGATACAGTCTTCATCAGCAGTCTTTAATAGTCGACTAATGAACTTAGGCCCCTTCTTAGAAACCAAGTTTTGTTCTTATATACCTCGCTGACCAGGCGGATTGGTAAAGAGTTTGTTTTTGCTTTAGTTTTAATTAGTTAGAGTTTTTTTTTTATAACGGGGGAAATCCTCATGGATGTCCTCCGCTCTGGGGAGAGAGCGAAGGGGTCTGTCAGACTTTTTCTGACTAAAACCCCCCGGTTTTCCGTCGCTCTCCTACGCCAGGGATCACGGGAACTTAAAAGGCATCCGCAATCCTCGACTGGTGCCGGCCCACTGTTGCGGACCACATCTCGTCAGTGAGAGGAGTGAGGTATTTGACTCCCCTCGAGACTTCAAAGAGGGGCGCACAGCAACACTAAGCACCGCCACCTCGGGTCCGGTTGGTTGGGGGTGACGGACATCCCCAAGTCCACCGCCCCTGGACCCAGTTAGGGACGCCGGTGGAGGTCAGCGTATGCCCTCCTCCGACGCCCGGAGCGCCTTCTGCGGACTGAGAGAGAGGTCAGGATCTCCCTCTCCCTTTCCGCAGCCTCCTTTTGCGAGATGACGGTTTCGCAGAAGGACACCACCGCATCCCAGGACTCCTCGCCGTCAACCATAGAACGAACTACGTCTGGCAGCGAGAGGTCACTGCCTACTACAGAGATGAGGGCATGGCGCGGCCCCTCCCGAGCGGCACACTCTGCCAACGTTTGCCACGCCGTATCCTCCCGACAGTCGATGCAGTGGTGACACCGAGCGTCCGGCTCCCTGCCTATGCGACACAGGAACCTCCCGAAGCAGCCATGGCCCGAGAGGATCTGCGTCAGACGGAAGGAGAGGGAGCCGTGCCTTTTCCCGAGTCACAGGTCGAGCACTGGCCGAATGGCCTCGACAGTGACTAGGCCGGCGGAAGAGCTTGAAANGACGGAAGGAGAGGGAGCCGTGCCTTTTCCCGAGTCACAGGTCGAGCACTGGCCGAATGGCCTCGACAGTGACTAGGCCGGCGGAAGAGCTTGAAAGCCTGTCCCGCCATTCCGCCACCAGGACCTCGCGTAGCTGTGACCGACGCAGCTCTATAACTCGCTGCGTCAGTCCTTCACCGCGGGCCCGCGCGTCCTCACGCCACCAATGTAACGACGCGAGGACTTTTGCCTCCAGGTCCCAGGGCGGAGATCCGGCCAGCACACAAGCCGCCTCATAGGAAAGTTATGTAACTCCTAACTCAAACCCCAGAGGAGTGAGGCTGTGATAATAAATGTCGATTAAACTGTTGTTTAATCGACATTTATTTATTTGCTGTTGCAAGCGGTAACTACAACTAGGCTTAATACTTTAGTCATGATTTTCGTAATTGATGGAAAAGTTCCAAATATACAGGCTGTTGTAAAAAGGTATAGCAGCACATTTTAGAAAAACAAAATTTGTTAGGAAATCTTCCGTTCCTAATGATAAAGAAATGAGGATTTGATCGTAAAAATATATTTATTACTTATTTCAATATTTTATTTTAATATGTAAGTAGGAGTATGCTAAGTTCTAAGTGCTTATTATCACGCATAGACACCCAGAAATAAAATCTGACAAGTGCCTTTGAGGTGAAATTACACTCTTTTCATGAATGTTTCACGATCATATCAGTACAAGTAATATTGCAGGTAATAATTTGTTCCAAAGGTAGGTAGAAAGAGGTTCTGAAATGCGCACAGTGGTAGTGTGTCAATTGTCCAAGTATAAGGTACAGAAAATAATTTCAGTATTCCTTACAAATTGCTTAAAACTATTTTATTTACCTAAACAATAACTAGAGAGCAACCCACCTTTGAGGTTCTAGACTGATGTAAACTGTCGAGTTATTGTAAGATTTAGTTCAGACTATAAACATAATTGGGCATAATTGACAAAATAAGTTCAGACTTACCTACATATGAGTATGATTAAGAATATTGGTTTTTTAAACCAAAAATATTGAAATGATATTTTTTCTTTGACTTAAATCTTTGTAATTGGTGTAACTGTTATGAACAAAGTATAAATGATATTTTGAATTTTCTGTAATTTATACTTTCGATTATTGACACTTGATGGAACTTGTTGCAATGCATTCTAGAAATAAATTCACTTATACTTTTTACTCTATTTATGAGTTTGTATGAGTATATCTGAGCCCAAAAGGCGATACCGGTCAGGTGTAAACATATATACATAAAATACAATACAACAATACAAGTACAAGTGAATTTAATTCTAGAATGTATAAAAATTTTGAAATTTATTCGAAAATTTCTGAACAAAGCAACTGAAATTGGCATAAAACAAGTTTTTTTTTTAATCTTCTGTTTTTTCTTTTTGATTATTAGAGTACTTAAAGTTAATCATTTTCTTTCTTTGTATTTTTCTTTCGAAAAAATATAACTACATCTTTTTACAACACCTTGTATAAACATATTTTAACTACCAATAAACTTTTCCGTTTAAATAAGCAAATTAGGTGAATAAAATCACATTACAAAATTATCGCTTTACTTATATTCCGATTTCTATGTACATAAGTATGAAAACATCGTGACAACTTATTATCATCCCGACTAATAACAAGTGGTGTAAACAGAGAACCAGTTGGAGCCGGCTGGCAGATATTCACGATGATAAAACGTGTTTCGTATAGGTATTTAACGTAAGTAAGCCTTCTGGTCCACGTGATTTACATTATACATGCATCAATAATGCATATTATTAAAATGGATGTATGTACTTATTTGTTTACCCTCTATAAATACCTCCACGGTTAATTCACGGTTGATACAAAAATAGTATTATAGAAATAGTAGGATAAAGTAGTGGAGTATACATGTTTAATGTCTATTGATGTTCAATCAATAGACATTATTTCTGGTTTCTTCGTGCTTATTACCGTGGCTCCACCCGTGTGTATCAGTTATCGCTGTAAAGAGTAGAGTATAAGTAATGACATAGGCTGGAGCCTATCAAAGGAAGGCCTCAATAAGCAAAGTATATATTTTCATTGTAAGCTTAAAAAACAGACAGAGTTACTTTTGAATGTTAATATTAGTATGGATAAGGTCTTTCCAGTAGGCATTTAATATAACTGAATACCGCCGCTCATAGACATTTGAATTTGCAGCTCAACTGCCTAATAATATAATTATTTTCTTTGAACTGCCTCATTGGTCCAGCGGCTGACGTATATGACTGCCGATCAAGAGGTCTCGGGTTCGAATCCTGGATCAGGGTAAAAGTGTTATTGAGTTTTTTGATTATAGACATACTTAATTTTTTTGAAGTTTGAAAGTTTGGGTCTGGACCCCGTGCCTCAGAGAGCACGTAAAGCTGTCGTCCCTGCGCCTGATCTCTCGTCGGTCTGTCGGTTAACTGTCTTATCGGATTATGAGAGAGAGGGATCGTAGTGTGCACCTGTGTTTGCGCACACACTTGTGCACTAGTATACCTCCTGCGTAGTTGGTTGGCCACTAGGACAACATCATCATCATTATTCTTCCTTACGGCTTCTCCGTAGCCGAGTAATATCTCTTTTGATTATAGCTCTTAGTTATTATAATGCCTCTGTGGCGCAGTGGTAGTGTAAGAGACTGCTATGCTTGAGGTCTCGGGTTCGATTCCCAGGTCGTACCAAATGTTTATCTGATCTGCAAATATTTGTTTCAGAGTTTGTGTGTTTCCTATGTAGAATATTTATGTATACACAAAATATGTATACAATAAGTATTTATATCTGTTGTCTAGTACCCATAACACAAGCTCTGCTTTGCTTGGGACTAGAGAGCGTTGTTGTAGTTAGTCCGGAATATTTATATATAAAAAAGTAGGGTTTTCACTTTTATTCAATGCAACAGTCGCAGGAAGTATGAAGTGAACCAAAAAATAACATTCTAATAGTTCAAGAAGCTTGTTCTGAGAATCGAAACATTGACCCTGAACGTGGTTAAAACAACAGGGAAAGACTAGAGATATAAGTCAACAGATACATTCAAGAAGGTATGAGTTATCAAGAAATCGCCTCCTTTCAGCAATATAAGTGAGTTTTATCAACTAAAAACATTCTGTCAAACGAACATACAGCTCAAGCCATTAAAAACTTGTTAAAAACGAGCAGGCCGTGAACTAAATCCTGGAGTAATCTTCTCCACACTGATTAGACAGCAGACAATGTAATAATGAGCATGGTGACCCACACTATGGCCGCCTATTGCAATGCTTCTGCATCATTGGGCCTCAGTCTTGCACTCACCAACGAAACACGACGAATCTTAGCTACTTAATATGTCATTAATATCTCTTTTGTCCTTCGCCACACACACAAAAACAAAAAAGTACCTACATCGTCATCGACGGAGTTCAGTTAAAATTGCAGTCAAATAGTCACTCTTATGGCCGCGTAAATAACCTAATATTCATCCTGACTATAGGATACCTGAAATAATCTAATATGGAACCGGATACATAAAAAAAATACCTACAAATGAGCAAGTAAAGGTTACCTGTACGTAAACAAGTAATGAATTACTAAAAAAAAAACCAACTACGTTATATATATTCGTAATCACCGTTAAAAATTCTTTATTTTGACAGCGCACTCGATGTATTTTGAAAATTTTTTGGCTCAGAAAGTCCTTAATTTTCTTTTTATTGATTTTGATGTACCCAATGTCACTCTCATCTATTGACACCACTCACATAAAAATACGACAAGCCGTTTAGACTCTAGGGCGTGCCAAAAAAATATACAACCATACTTACCTTCACTCGAAAAACATAACCCTCCTCCTCGCAGTCGCATAAAAAGAAAGCATTACTACATTAATGTCGAATAGTAGAATATATATATTTTTCTTAAGTAATATCTCTGTTGCAGCTTCTGCTTGTTCTATCTCTGTATATTTATTTATATAAAACTAGCCGACCCGTGCCCACTTCAATGGGCGTTAACCGCCCGCTTTTCTTCGACTTGATTCATAATTACTATATTTTTTATTTGTTTTTTTTTTGTTTAATCATAATAAAATATGGCCTATGTCACTCCTGAATAGCGTCGCTTTCTGTTAGTGAAAGAGTTTTAGGACCGGATCAGTACTTCTAAAGATTGCCCGTACAACCATACAAAGTTAGAAACTTGACCTCTTTATAATATTAGTATAGAGTATAGATAAGCCCTTCTCCCTTAGATTATGGACTCAAACTTGTCACTATCGTCTTATTTAAGTAACTCCTCTGATCATTTGCCCTATTACAACAAAAAAACAAAAACATTTTAGACATCTGTATCCATTTATCAGTAAGGTTCCTACGTAGAATAAATCTCTGAAAGATTTTTGTAGTAGCGCTTAAATTAAGCGCTTAAAAACCAAAAATTACAAACAAATTAAAATTAACCAAAAAAGTGAAACGGAGCGTAAATACGAAGGCAAACCTCCGGCTAATAATACCAGAGACAAAAGAGGAGTGACCCGCCTCCGTAGTACGTGTCGTGTAATCGGCTGAGTCACGAGACTGGCCTTTGTTGCATGTTCATTGTGTGTAATATTAAGTAGGTACTCAAGGTAACCCAATGATTTGAAATTGACACCTTATAGGATCATTTTATTTGTAGATAAATAGACAAAGACTTACTACCGCGTTTTTCCTGGTTTTGTCAACTTATTTTGATTCTATTATAAAAACTTCAAAGGTAAAGCATTATATGTTTTAATGTTCCACAAATTCCTTTTTTTTTAATTAAATCAACACGAATATTATTCATATTATTATAAAGTTACTCCGTTTGTATGTTATGCTTTCACAATTAGACCGCCGTACCGATTTTAATGAAATTTAGAATGGAGAAATTTTTATTTTTGAGTAAGAAAATAAGCTACTCTTTACCGCCATTACCGATATACATCCGAGGGGAGCATGGATAAAAGATAGATAATATAACACTATCGAAATATGAGACAAAGACCAAAAATGAGGTGAATTAAAGTGGAGTAGTAGATTACAGTTTTTTTGAAGCTTATTAGTAGATCTTCATGAATCTGGAAATAAATTAAATCATATTTAAATACCTTATTTACAAATAAAAAAAGTATAAGCCTATTTTGAGCGAGTGACGTTTATGTATTCAGTGGTAACTGTTACAAAATAAATAAAGTTTATTTCATAAAATAAACACGAGTGTTGCAATCGGCAACATCCTATGTTGAGTGATTCAGAGCCGAGCGTTATCACAACAATTACTTGTTTACTTATATTTGTGTAGTGAAATATGGCCGCAAATCCAAGGTCTCGTCGAGTTAACCACATGCAGGCCGAGCAGCTGGCAGAGGTGATAAAAATTACCGACCGCCTTTGTTGTGTTTTTGAACGATTTCTTTCGATTCTAGTATCGAGTTTTAGTACTCGTTTTTAATCGATAAACAGAAGTGAAAAAAGCCAAAACTATAATTTCTATAGAAATCATCATATTCTTTTCTTTTATTTTGGTATAGGGAAAAATTTCTTCGTCTATTTCTTACTATCACGCATAAATTCACTGCTTACTCCCTTTCCAGCTTTATCCTCTTTCACACCTCTTTTACACCGTGGGAGAGCCACGCTTCGCCTCACAGAAAACCAGTGTGAAATAGCGCCTGCGCCGTGTTCCACTGAGTGAGTGAGGATACTGGAGGACCAATCTCCAATCCCTCTCGAAAAGCCGGCAACGTACCTTTGACGCCTCTGGTGTTGCGGGTGTCCATGGGCAGCGGTAATCGTTTATCCGATTAGTCTTCTTTTAATATTATATCCGTCACCAGTCACAGATACAAAATCGCCCTTAGGCAATTTAGTAATAACTTTGTGGATTTATTTCAATTCAATAAACAGGAAATCCCTAGAATAATTGTTTTAATATTGCCAGTTGTCAAATTATTTAGTAAACAAACACATTATAAAATATATTACAAATATTAATGGAAACTAATTGCAAGGAAGTATAACCTCGATTGCAAAATTGGCAAAAGTAAGTCTAACGATTTGACTTAGTCTATAAACTCTTTTGAAAAAAACCATTAATGATTTTTTTACGAGTATCTGTGTTCTTTTTGTTTTTTTTTTTTTTTTATATATATTTAAGCTGCCAAAATGACTCTGCCCTGCCTGATGGAACGCATGTGCAGAATCCAAGAGTGGTGGTCACCATCCTCAATGCGAAAAAGAACAATGCAGTATGGTGACCCACACTATGGCGGCCTGGGGAGAAAGGGGATGGATCCCCCTCGGATAGGGAGCGTTGGATTGGGGTATGGGCCTCCGGTATCCTCACTCACTCGATGAAACACAGCGCAAGCGCTGTTTCACACCGGTTTTCTGTGAGGCCGTGGTATCCCTCCGGTCGAGCCGGCCCATTCATGCCGAAGCGTGGCTCTCCCACGGTTCTTGAAGTTACCTATTTAATTTGGGTCTAAGCAGCAATATATCATTTCTCAGAATATTAATAATGGATCCGCTATTAATGAATGTTGTACATACTTTTAATCAAATACTATTGACCGTTACCAACCATTTTGGTTAGCAAACTTAAAAGGATCTCGATGGCAACATACCTAAATGATTGAAAGATAGATATGACAGTCACGCCATATTTGAAAACACATTAGAATTTTCAATACATAACTTAATTTATTCTGTGGTCCTGTAGCGATCATATCCTAGATTTTGTGGGTATTCGTAAATAGGAAGGCTCTCTAACCATAAAGGTAACAATAAATTGTTATCCTAAAATTGTTACGAATAACTAAAAATGGTATATGACAAGCTAAATGTGTGATTGTAAATAATATTTTTTAAACCTACTAATGATGAATTTTGAATTCATAAATAGTTGAACATTTGTATAGTTTATCTCAGTATTGACAAATGACAAAGGCAGATGTAAGGTCGTTGCAGGACATTACACATCATCAAAAATAAATAACCTTATTTACAAGAAAGTTCTAGTATTCTGTAGATAAGCGTCGTCAATGAGTCAAAAAGAGGCAACTTTTAACACTGTTCCACAGAATACATTTTCGTTTATCTGCGCAGTACCTTCAAAATTTATCTTCATCGCACTTTTATTGACAGATACGATTTTACACATATGCCACGATAAAAAATAACAGTTCTACTTTCTATTACTATTGCTGTCTGTACTTGGATCAAAACTGCATAAGAACTAGCATAACAATAAGCAAAACAAGTACTGCATAATATAAACATAACACGAGGAAAATAAATTGCATTAATCACGAGACGATAACAAAAAGGCACAGGAACAAAAAATGACGCGTAGTTAATTTTAAATCAAGTTAATCTAGTTTGAACAACTCGTCTATGATTCATATATAGACGTGTGTACTATTTATTTAAATGATTAATAATAAAATTGTGTTTGAGGTCAGTAGCAATCTTATCAGTTAGCAGGTTCTATTTTCAAATTTAAGACTAACGATTTTTTTATCTGTAGATTTCGTTTAGTATTTTTATTATGTACTGTGCCTTCAGAGTTTAGTTGTATTGGTGCGAAAACAGGGGCGTACCACATTTGTGTAATAAAAATTAAATTAAAGTTACAAAATACACATGTAAAAAATATTAGGTCTAATTTCATCAATTTTAGAATTTTTCGTTTCTTTCATAGGTATTAAAACTACTTTTCATATATTGGTCTCTACATTAAGATAATAATGTCCTTAGAATATAAATAATCTTTATTGTACTCCAATTAGACACTCTTATCTCTGAATAGTGATTAAGCTACCTAAATATTTAAGCTACCTAGGTCTTATATAGATATATGTGCAATAGACATGTATGTGTTTATCTACATCAGTTATACCTAGATCGTTAACACAGTATTTCATTCAATGATAGGTAAATAAATATACTTATATATAACTTAGCAACAACTAAATCTGCGTCGCAGAATATACGCAGTAATATATTTAAATAAGTGTAGGTACCTACATTTAATATAACAAAACAAGATTTAAAATAATATACATTCCACTCCCTCTTTAGTCATCTATATTTTTATAATGTATTTTTTATTTCATATTTTATTACGATTTATATGGACGACATAATCAGAGTAAGAATGCGTGATAGGATGGGTGGACGATGGGTCAGGTTTGACGTCCAAGAGATCGTCATCCAATATTCAGTCAGAGTACCTAATTTGATTTTAAGCCCACCTACATAATGTAATATTAAATACAGGCAACACAAATTGGCACAGCAAAAAAGAAAAGAAAAAAAGAAGCGCGCCAAAATTCCACAGCGCAACAACTTTGCCAAGAATTCAAATTTGGAACGCGAGACGCATCGAATACACAACACGAAGTCGCACGCGCATTAGGGCGTGGTTCATAGCTCTGGTTTTGCAAGGCGCTAAAGTATTGAAACTGACCAGTTTACTGTTGACCCGTCCACACCTGTGACTTACTACTCAATTGTCTTACTTGAGTGTACAGTGAGGAAGATCAGAACAAATTGGTGGATTTTAAACCAGACACTAACATAATAACACCCATTTTAACATTGACCTGCTGCTGTCGAACTAATCTCTCGCTATTTCGCCCTCATTATTAGATTAAAGAGGGGTGTGGTGTTCCAGATTACATTGGTCGGACATGTATCTATTTTAAGGGCGTCGTTGTGCGATAGCCACGCGCTCACCGCGTGGCTTTGTTTTGTTCAGAGATTAAATACTACTGTCTTTACAACTCATCGTCACTTAGGCCACATATTTACATCGTGTATGTGTTATTGTTCTGCTCTTATCGCGGCTGTGTACCTATACTGACTAGTGAAAGTGTTTACGTAAAAATGTGTTTTCGCCGTGAGTTAATTAGGTAATCAGGTATCATTGAGATGACTTTTTGTTCTATAGATCATGCAAGTAGGCATTGACGATTATTTAAAATAATAAAATGATGAGTTTGGATGACGGGTTCCTAAATACAGTAACATCACATATTCTTACGCTTGAGTTCCTGAAGTTGTAAGTTGAAATTTAAAGCCGTGTAATTGGCTAATTGTAATTAAAACGTTTTTGAAACAGGGTCAAGCGTTTTCTCATGAATCGATCAGTTTAAAACCTAAATTGAAAGAGTTAGAGTTCATTAAAAAGAAAGAATGAAAGCCAGGTATTAGAACGAAAAGGAATTAGCTGATACGGAAATATAAGCAATACTTCTAACAGGTCATGGCCAGTGCGTACCTCACGCTGGTTGCCTACTAATCCTAGACCTCTAACTCATATTGTGTTAACTTTTAATGATATCACTCGCCGATACAATTAGAATAAAAACATTTCATTGACATAAAGTAATGTGATAATAATATGGCGTCAGCTATTAGCCAACTTCGTACTGAATAATAAACAATAGTAACGCATTAATGTATTAATTCTATAGGGATTAAAATATTTTACTGGAATGAGACTATGTGTCATCGGTCTTCTGCCGCCTTTAGTTAATCATTGTTGGACATAGTTCTCAACTTATATAGAAGGTTTTGACCCCACCACAATTATAGTTTGTATCAAGACTTTCCCTCTCTTTTAAGTTTGTTTGTTCTTGGATCTTTATTGGTTTAGTTAGCTCTTCGTCACCCACAGGGTTAATAGAGGTGCCGACACCATTTGTCCGGATGGCGTAAGAAAGCGGTTCCCGGTTCTCTCCCGTCTCAGGCGCAGAGTGGCACACCGTGGTGGTTTAGTGGGTTGTCTGGCTGGTGTTAGTCGGGAGTCCCACACAAAGCGAACCCCCTGTCCCCGCGGGGGGGGGGGGAGCGAAGTGCGTAAAGGCATTCCANCGTCAAAAAAAAAAAGTCAAAAAAAAAAAAGGTGCCGACACCATTTATAGTCTACAAAGAGTTTGGGTATTTTCTATATAATATGTATAAAAAAGGAATATATGTAATTATATCAGTACTCATAATACAAGCTCTGGTTAGCTTGGGACAAGATAGCGTAATGTGGCAGATGTCAGTATAATTATTATACTATTACTTTTTATTAATTAACATGTCGAAAGAAGCTGTTAGTACATATAATATTTTAAGCATAACGCAGATTGCTTGACATTGTCAATACCAAGGTCCCTAAGTTTAGAGTATAAGCGTGTGGTCTTTAACCTGTTCATTGTTTTAAATTGATATCATAAAATTTGGGGCTATTTTGATCGAACTGTTTGAATCACATCCTATTCTGCTATCTTTAGTCGTATTATGAAACTCATTAGTTCTAGTACCGATCATACTTTGCATAACTAAAATTTACAGAATTTTAAAAACAGTTCCCTTAGGCGTCCGTAGTCGGCGACGATCCATCACCGACTGGCTACATTCAAATAAAGAAGCCCCCACGTTACCTATTAAACTGATATCACTAACCAATATACATAGACCTGTCACCCTCCCCGCACTATGATAAAAACAGATGTGAAGAACGGATTTAGTGCAAATGCACGGGCCAAGTTACGCTGTTATTGATAATGTGCTTACGCAAACGCCACTTATATTGTGATGATTATATGTCAACACTGATAACGTGTCTGCCAGTCGAGGTCACGGCACTGTTTTTTATGTTGCTATACTTTATTTATCTGACCAAATAGTATTCGCATATCTTTAACCGACTTTAAATAAAGAAGGTCTTAAGTCGTGGGAAGCTTTTTGTGTTAAATATTCTAATATTACTGTAGAGCTGCGGAAAATCTGTTTTTATTTGAAATGCCTGTTTGTATACTTATACATCAATATATGCATTAATACTTAAATGTGTATATATATATTCATTATTGAGTGGAAAAACTCAATAAAATTATCCTACTCTCCAAATATCATAGCCTTAATTTTAATGGCTTACGCTCAGCGATGATGAATCAGTCAGTCAATCAGGACATGTTATTTTATAAGTATGGATAATATGAAAAATATATTTTCTTGTTTTGTTTACGTTAAACCTTCATACGTGGCCGTTTGTGAAAATTCTCACAGATAAAAAATAATAACAAACAATAAACGGAAACTATCGATGTTTATAATTATTTTGTTTAAATAATAGTTACTTGTAATACTCGGATAACCTTTGGTTATCTCAGGGACACCTTATTATGAAGTTTAGTATGAAAGTGTTAATTAGCAAGCTCGGAGCTTATCTTTGAACTCACATGGAGACGACAAAAAGAGAGTGAGAGAGAATAATAATAACAACTTTAGATCCCTTGGCCAAGGTTATCTAATCTTAAATTAGAAGTATATTTTTTTTTACGTCTGGAAACCCCCTCGGGCCTTCACCCCACCGGGGTTTGCGGCGGGGCGTAGTATCGGAATCGAACCGACTAAAACCACACGGAATGCCACTTTGCGCCTGAGACGGGAGAGATCCGGGAACCGCTTTATTACGCCATTCGGACCCTGGAGTACACTACCTATAGTAAGGAGTAAACTCCATGATTTCAAACTTTGAACTGCATATTTAAAAAGTTAATAAGTATGTAATGTCGTCATCGCGTCTAAAGACATTTGTTTTGACAGTTCTTTTTTTAAATCTTTTTTTAAATAGTAACTAGTGCGAAATAGATAGGTTAAAACGGCGAACGTGGTTGGGAAACAGATAATCTCAGTCAATGTTATTGTGAAGACGGAATCACAGTTAACAAAAACAATAAACAAGGTTGCCACACCCAGCCATTTAACGTCATCGCTCATGAATACAGCATTAAAAGGATAATAACTTTATCACTTGTATTGTAAATGCGTAATAAGCAATATGTTCTATAGTTTATTCTTTTATTTTTGATTATATATTATTTATTTTTCTAGTACATTCTTTATTTAAAATCTTCAGAAGTAAATGTTACAATCCGTATATTTGAGCGGTTGTACATCTGGCCCATTAGCTCAGTTGGTTAGAGCGTCGTGCTAATAACGCGAAGGTCGCGGGTTCGATCCCCTCATGGGCCAATTTCACTTTTGGAATTTTTTCGTAATTTACGATTATTGTATTCAATTTTAAAATATTTGTTCTGTTTTTGCGATCATCATACAAATAATGTTCTTCTTTTGATGATATGGCAATCAGCCGGATCAGCTATTTCTGTCAATGTCAAGTATTTCAAGTCTTCAATTCTAAGTCTTCGAGTCTTCAAGTCTTCGTCACGATGCAATTAATGATAAAAAAACATAAAAAATGTGGATGACATCTACAAATAATGTTAGAAAGTCACAATGTGTCATATGTCATGTTCTTATGTTATGACATCTCTTTATGAAAATCTCTTTAGATATTTATTAAACAAATCCCATAATTAAATCATACATCGACCAGTGCTTGCACATCATCGAACCGGTTTGAATCTGTTAACTATCTCAAGTCGCGAACTTTAACTGCCCCCGCGCAGAATAAACACTAATACTATGATTATATTAAGTATAAAAACTTAATTACGTTGCGTTTGACGGAACAGACCCCAACGTAGGGGTTATCTGAGGAAAACGAACGATTCGTCGAAAGGTGACATTCTGTTAAATTAATGACTACAGACTGCATGAACCGTTGGTGAATTATGATATCACCATCCCTATACCAACAGGCTGCTGTTGTCCACTGCTGGACATAGTACTATGTTACGGTAGTACGCGGCTCGGTATTGTCTTTGGCAGTTATACTACTCTTTGCACTATTGTTTTCGTTTTAAGTCAACCTAATTTCTATTTGAAGACACTGAAATTTTTTGTGGTTGAATACAACTAACTATTTACATTCTTCTATCGCCCATGGACACCTGTTCACCTCCCTCCTTTATGAAATAGGTTAAAACTGACTCTACTCTGTCTGAGCGAAAGCATAAGCAGAATCCAAGAATGGTAGGCACCTTACTCATTTCGAACGCAGACAATGCAACAAAGCAGCATGGTAACCCACATCATGGCGGTCTAGTGATGCTTCGGCATCATTGGGCCTCCGGTCTTGCAGTCACCAGCTAAAGGCGACAGTATGAGTCATTTTACGTTGATCTGCTGTGCGAGAGTAGCACCGCCCCAGTCGAGCCGTCCTCTCGTGCTGAAATCAGCGTGGCTCTGCTACCTGCTACTAACTTAGTTATTAAAAATATATAACATCAAATATTGTATTATATTGTGACGACAGCGCAACAGAAATATACTACAGCGCCATCTACCGAAGATAAACTTAACTATTGTACGAAGACTAGCAATCCTGGATCGCGCAATAGAAGTTCTCGCGCCGGTTAGCATATATACAACATCCCAACGTCAACCGTTGGGCAGTGGCCCACCAGCCATGATCACCTCGCCTGGTCGGAGGATCCTCCCTTTGTGTTGGAGAGACACGATACTCGTTCCTCCACAATTTTTAACTTTTAAAAAAGCGAAGCTACCCTTTAATTAAATACATAAATTCTAGTTTTTATCCGACTTATAAAAACGAGGAGGTTCCAAATTCGACTGTATTTTTTTATGTGTGTTACCTCAAACCTTTCGACTGGGCGAACCGATTTTGATGGATTTTGTTCTTTGAAAGCTGGTGCTTTCCTTGTGGTCCCATTTCACCCTGATCTTAAAATCGTTTTTTTTTGTTATATTATTTCTGCCTTGAAATAATTCATCGACCGGTTGCTAATGCAATATGTTTTTGCTTACGCGCTCAATTTATTTTTGGACTACCCAAAATGTCTAAAAGTTATGTGATAATTGTGAAAAGAATTTCACGAAGTCTATGCCAGGAGTGGAATGCAGTAAATGCGAGCGTTTGGTTCACCTGTACAGCAAGTGTGCAGGAGTGATGAATAAACAAATCGCAGCAGTCAAAACTGCACCCAGCCTGGAATGGACTTGTTTACATTGCCAGAGTGCGATGCCAAGAAGAAACTCGTCAATCATCGTACCGAGTGACGACGATGACAAGGATGAGGATAAACCTGGTGGAAGTCAACTCAAAAAAGTTACCTGGTGACATAGCTAAGGAAGTTGAGAGGGCGATAAGAAAAGATATGAGGGAGTTGAACCAAGCCCTAGACTTTCAGAGTTCGAAAATGGATGAAGTAATGGAGTACATTGAGGTGTTCAAGAATACCATCAAGGACTTGGAACAAAAAAACAAGGCCCTATCTAACAAAAATGCCAATCTGGAAATTCGTTTAGGAGCCATGGAACAGCGTATGCAAGAGCTTGAGCAGGAAAGTTTTCAAAATTTCATAGAAATATGTAACGTGCCTACTGAAACAAATGAAGATCGATGAAAACCTTACAACGGCAATCGATCAACCAAAGGAAGGAATCGAGAATACCAAAAGGCTGGAAAGTTGCAAAGATCTACCATCTAAAATAATGGTAGAACTACGCGATGCAAAGACCCAGGAAAAATGGATCATGGAGTCAAAAAAGTTTAAACTCTGTGTAGCAGACATCCATCCCACCCGCAAAAATACCAAAGATGCAATATACGTCAAAGAAGTTATGACGCAGACAAATAAGCAACTACTTTGGAATGCCAAAGAAGAGCTTAAATTTAAAGAAAACTTCAAATACGTACGGTTTAAAAAGGGATATGTTAAGTTAAGAAGAGATGACAATGAGAAGATCTATTCCCTCGCTCTCTATTCCCTCACTCTCATAATCCGATTGGACGGCTAACCGACACGATCAGGATGAGATCAGGCGTAGGGCCTACAGTTTTACGTGCTCTACTGTTATAGGCTTTTGATGTATGGTTTTATAGTACTTTGTAATTACTGCATGAACTCACGATAAAATAGCAACAAAATCGGGTAATTTGCCTAGATAGAGTTTATTTTATGATACTACTGCATAGAAATCAATTGTTAGTCTAGCGGTTGACGTATGCGACAAGCGATTAGGAGGTCTCAGGTTCAAATCCCGAGTCTGACCAAAAGTTATTGAGTTTTTCTGATTAAAGAAATACTTAATAACAGCTCGGAGTTTGGAAGCTGGGGTTGATCTCTCCCCGGTCGTGTCGGTTAAATGCCCCATCGGATTACGAGAGATGCAACAGATGCTGCCTTTGTTTTGCGCACACACTTGTGCACTATAATATCTCCTGCGTAGTTGGCTGTTGGCCGCTGTGGCTGTAATCGGCTAGGAGAACATCATTCTACGATTTTATATCTAAAATTTACAAGTCAGTCAAAATCCAACCCAATTTTTCAATTTGAACCAAAACTTCTAAAGGTAATTAAATTCCACCACCACCCCCACAGTATATATTTCACAATTGAGAGCCAATACAAGTAGAAGGAAAGAAAGAAAAAACATGTATTAGCCACACTCACACACAATAAACATTAAAATGAGAAAAAAAAGTCATTTTATTATTAAACAACAAACAAATACGATACAAATAAAAATAAACATAATGAAATATCTGGCTGTGTGCCTAAAAAGCCAACAGCTGAGCAAAGGACATCGCTGGTGTCTTACCGTTGGATGTTTTTAAGCCCTCCAAAGGCCTCCAACTAAACTTCACGAATGCTATCCTGTGATAATAACCGAGATTGACGCTCATGATATCATGTCCCCAGCGGTCACCCATCCAGATACTAACCACGCAGTCGTTGTTTATTCTCGGTGATTGTATCTTTTACCGAGTGCAATTGGGTTATGGGCGGTTAATTTCTATAAAGCGTAATAATTATTTAACAAACTATATGAATGATACACTGGGTTATTATCAGAGCGAATGTCCTCGATGCTAAAATTAGCAAGCGCTGCAGTTCCAGTCTGTTAGATAACTAGTGTTTGTATTATTGAATAAACATGATAACATACAAGTTTGTAATCAGGATCAACAATGTTATTCTCAGGATTTTTCTCGAAGAATAATTACATTCACCTTTAACAAAATAAATAAATGAAACCTTATGAGTAACCAATTTAGCAAAAACTATTCTATTTCTATATTCTAATATAAGTAAAAATAGTGTAACTGATAATCAAATCATCAACGACTTTTAATAGTCAACTATAGAACATGAACCTCTACTTCGATAGGAGGTTTTGGCCTACTTAACCACAATGACCAGATAGATGTTTATTGTGGTACATTCTGTACTTATGAAGTCACTCTGACGGGTCAACTTTTGGCCCTAAATAACCCATATACTGACATGGCTCATAGCGTCAAGGGTTGGATCCCGAAAGATATCATACCCAGAATTAAAGATATATTCTATCTGACAGAAATCTCCGTCAAGGAATATTTGAAAGAGTTTAAAAGATGAGATTCCCAAATTTTTGCAGTAATGTTGTCCAGTGTAGTTTGGTCCCTTAGTCGCTTCTTACTACACCAATATCTATAGGATGGTGACACTCTATATTCTTAACCCGTGACCACACAGATAAGTTAATTATAATATAAATGAAATGTATCATATCAGAAAGAATCAAATCAAATCAAATCAACAACCCATAATGTCCCACTGCTGGGCTCGGGTATCCTCTCAGGAGAGGGCTAAGGCCATACGTCCCCACGCTGGCCATGTGTGGGTTGGGGACTGGCAAGACAACGTTGGGGGGCTACGTAATCTTACCGTTGGATGTTTTTAAGCCGCCCGAAGGCCTCCAACTAAGCTTCACGACTGTTATCCTATGATAACAACCGGGACCGACTGCTTAACGTGACCTCCGAATCACGAAGACGCTCATGGTAACATGCCACCAGCGGTCACCCATCCAGGTACTGACCGCGCCGTCGTTGCTTGCCCTCGCTGATTGTTTGTAATCACCGAGTGCAACTGGGCTATGAGAAAGAACATCATTGCTTAAACAAACATTCAAAATATTTCGACAAGTAACACAATTCCAGTGGAGTGTCTTTATGTAAGAGGAGATAGACCAGCAGACGGTGACCTGATAGAAACCTACTATCAATTGGTCTCTCCGTGTATTGAAGGATTAAGATACTAAATTATCAGCATCTCTATTCAACCCGTGGGTGTCGTAAATGGCAACTTGATGACCAAACTGTGCATTACTGCAAATAGAACTAAAGCTTTAAACAAATTCTATAGCAATCAGTCTGGCCAACGTGATATAGAACACCAAAATCTCCCATGTTACGAGAAGCCTATACCCAACAGTGGAGTACCTAAGTCTGTTTATGAAGATCGTATCGCTACTCAAGAGTAATTCAAACTCAAGGTATTAGTTATTGGTCATTGTTGTTGTGTGTTACGCAATATGTGTATTTATGACATTTTGTGTTTGTTTATATGTGTAATCATGTGTGTTTACTGTAGACACATGTATTAAGTTTATATATTGCTCATTACTTAGATTATTTCTTACTCAGGTACATCTTAGGCTATCCAAAATCAAATTACACAATATCCGTACAAAGGTTGTCTGGAAGAAATTGCCGTGAGCGATAAGACCACCTATTGTTATACCAAATTTAGTGTTTAATCTAGTTATTACAATAATTATTTTCTAATCTTAGTGGTTTTTAATAAAGCTGTATAAATAAATAAATAAAGATTCACATATGATTTAGGGGACTTTGAACCCCATCTTCCCAGAACTTTCCAGAAAAGAAGCCGTGGCCGCGTTCCGGTTGAGCCAAACCACTTGTGCCGAAGTATGATTGACATTAAAAAAAACAGCACAAGAGTATATTAGAGACATAAGGGCTCGAAGTCCAATCCAAAAATAGGTATTTAAAGATATACTTATATAGGCCACGTGCGTTTCTTAACCAGGGCTAAATTATTATTACTTTTTGAATGCCCGGAATCTGGACACGTGCATTAAACGGCATTTGGCTTATTTCCTACCACGTTGCGGCCAAGTAGGAGGGTAGCCAAGTTAGAGCGGTATATGAATGTAATATAGGTACTGTAACACTTTTATGTACAATATGTGTTATTGGTACCGTACTATGTATTGGAGATTTGTGAAGTATTGATTCATCTGACAGTAATTCACTGACGTGTTGGTCAGGTGGTTGACAATCCTAACTGCTGGGCCAGAGGTCAAGGTCTCGATTCCTAACCGCTTTTGTGTCTGTGTGTAATTTAGTGTATTATTATTGTACATTCATCATTCCTTCATATATATATTGCGTTTCGAACTATTTCAATGTTTACATTAAATAGACACATATTTACCGGGTGCTTTTGTATTTGTGTTGTCAGATAGTCATTTTATCTTACATTAAGATTAAGATATATATCAATGGCTCAAGAACTAGAATTGACTCTATATTTACTAGAATAGGGTTTTTGACTCATTAAATGGTGTTTATGTCATAACAGTATGATAACTAGAATATATATAGCCTACATTATTGAATCATAATTAAACTAATAATTATTGTTTAATGTAAAATATATCCTTTTTCTTTATTGAATTGAGGGCAAACGAGCATACGTATCGCCTGATGGTAAGCGCCGCCCGTGGACACCCGCAACACCAGAGGCGTCATAAGTGCGTTGCCGGTTTGGGGGATGGGAAGGGGGATGAGGGGAAGGGTTGGATTATGGGCCTCCGGTATCCTCACTCACTCGGTGAAACACAGCGCAGGCGCTGTTTCACACCGGTTTTCTGTGAGGCCGTGGTACTCCGGACGAGCCGGCCCTTGCATGCCGAAGCGTGGCTCTCCCACGGTAGAAGTGTGGCTCTCTCTTTCTTTGTAATTATTATTTTCATATTTAAGAATACGTTTTTGAACAGTAACACTTTGTTATTTTAATGGGTGTAAGACGCTGACGATTGTAAAACAGTTTATATTGGTACAGTTATCAACGGCAACCTCTTCTAATGTGTCATTGTTTTTATGTAGTATCAGTATAAGAGAAACCTGTAAAATTATTTATTGATTTCAATAGATAATTTGTAACTTCATGTTTATTATTATTATGATGCACAGACGCTGTATTGTAATATTTCTGACATGTTTATAAATACTCACCACATTTTCCTCTATACAAGAACCTCGTTTTATTTATGTTGTAATGTGTACTAGTTATAACTGTTCATGTGTATTTAATTACACAAACTATTTCTTGTCAAAGTTCACAATTATAATCAGATCTATTCCATTTGATTTTAGGTGCCTTACGTCCGCAAGATCCCGATCATAAAAATACTTAGTGACAACTATTTCCCAATCAGATTATAAACATATTCGTGTAGTTACGGACTGTTATCGTTTATTAATTATTATTATTTTTAGGTTTGTTTCGTTGCTATGAATAATGCCTAATAATGTGCAGTAATGTACTTGATACAAGAGTAAAAGTTCACAAGATCTTTTCTGAACTGATACGACCCCCAAAAAAGGAACACCAACAACAAGCGCGTGGCTTGTGAATACTGAGTTGCAGGTATAGTCCATTCGTTATGATAGTGTCAGTACATCCGCACGCAATATTACATAATATACAAATAAATTTACTGCTGAGCTCATTTCGTCGTCATCTTCTTGATTTTTAAACAAACAAAACGATGTTTTCTCAGCAACATAGGCAACTATGTTCGATACAATCGAAAGAACGAATCCCAGATATAGAGGTTTGTTACATCCGACTAGCAGAGGTAATCCAGTGCCAAAGTGTTGGGACAGTTACGGAGGTTTCTCACTTATCCAAGTCCCTTTAATCGTTTAACCAAATTTCACTGTAATTCATACAACGGGGTAAAACTGACAAATCAAACTTATTTACTTGTGGGTGAACGCCGCAGGCGGGCCCTCTCATTTTGTGGTGACTTTCTGACCAGCAAGTAACCAGCAGGCAGCGCCACCAAAGTTACTGTATCTAAGCGAATGGACTATATTCATATGCGGTGGTGGTTTCACCGGGCAACCCGTCTTGTTTGCCTCTTATATCTTAAAAACATACTAGACGGTATTATTTTTCATTTATTAATATATGTTTATATATTTTAAATGGTTTAAGCCATTGTTTTCTAATAAAATGAAGCTAAACATTTGTATAAATTAGTTTAATAAAGCTGCAATTAAGCAAATGAATGCAAGCTAGACGGCAATGGCCGACAAAACGACTACATGACCCCGGCCTCCAACAGCTAACGCAGTCTCAGTCCTATTTTCTATCCAATTTTCCCTATATGTTACCTCTTCGCATTTCCCACATTGCTATTATGAACTGTCATCTGTCTGGCGGCCAGCCATAAAAGAAACAAAACAGTTGCCTTTAACTATTGCAATAGCAATTGACGGAGACTCAATTTAATCCGTAATTCTTTTATTGGTACTTTAGTCTCCAAAATAAGAACCGTCAAGGAAAACATGAAGTGCAATTACATGTAGTGTTGAAATGATACAGAAATGACGTATAAAATGATGCCTGAAAGTATGCATCTTCGTCATTTGACTCGGATGTTTGTCACGCCGAGGCGACGCGTCATCGCGTATGACGTTGACGTTGACAAAACGTAACACGCGTCACTCGATAACGTATCGTGCGACTAAAATTATTGATTTTTTCCCCATATTATTGTTATTTAGGCAGTGGTACGATTACATTGTGTAATATTTTGGCTTATGTAATTCGATACGTTATGTCGCGTTATTGAAATTCTTTGTCAGATTAAACGCGTGATTTTGTTTTTAGTACATTGTTTTTAATATTTATTACTTATTTGTAAAATCTCTTTAATTGAGACTAATAAATTCTGAAATAATATAATAGAATATTTAATGTTTTTTTTAATGTATACTAATCAGTACTACTACTAATGTAATATTGCGTATCAGAATATTAATTATAAAGTTGACCTTGGCCATTTCAAGTTTCGTTCTTGTCATAAAATCTTTTAAATTGCAACTATTTATAGAGGAAATTTTCATCACATTTAAAAAACTGGCGCTAACACAATAATTTTAAAACTAATAATTATTTGAAAATGTTGTAACTTAAATATAATTTCATGTATACAAAGACATCTACGATGGCAGGGTCTAATGTGCTAGACTCAATAATGTGTTAGTTTACTTTTGAACTGATGGCCAACTTTCTATATTTTTGTAATGAATAAGTGGCAAACGAGCTGTCATATCGCCTGATGGTAACCGATTAACGCCGCCTATGGACACTCGCAACACCAGACACGTCACAAGTGCGTTGCCGGTCATTGGGAGATGGGGAGTAGAATGGGGGAGGGGTTGGGATATGGGTCTCCGGTATCCTCACTCAAGCCCTGTTTCAGACCTTTTTTCTGTGAGTTCATGGTATCACTGCCGTCGAACCGGCCTGTCCATACCGAGGCATGGTCTAAGCTAACCTCTTTTACTTAAAGTTGTAGTTTTGTTTGGTCTGTAGCGCGTTGTAGGCGAGGACTCGGAATAGTTTCAGATTAGAAGATCAAAAGACACTTTAAACGACACGGAAAAACTGGTTCAACAAATGTGTTTACTTTCTCTTCTCGTTGCTCTAAAAATAAAGAACTGTTTAGAGACAGAAGAAAAATTCCACAAATACAAAACACAACAAAGACTTGTTATTATATTTTTTATCAATATATATGACAGCGTTTGCGCAGCAAGATATCGACGCGCGAACGTCGCTTCGGTCACGTACGCTGAGCCCTTGGTAAAGCGGCTTACGCATTAACTAATTACCATAATTAGGTATTACTTTATTATATTCTTCGACATTTGCTTGAAATGTGTGTAAATTTCTCATGTAAAATGGATTTGTGACTCATTTGTAAAAGCGATTATTAATCAACCTTACCTCTTTGACAAATTCTATCATCTCCATTTCACAAAATATCTGTTTGATTCAAGAGCTCTCAGATGGTGAAAATAATGAATTTCGCAATGCAATAATTTTTGAGGAATGACATTCCTCGCGATCACTAAGCCGCCTAAAATTATTGAAGATACCGTGGGAGAGCCACGTCTTGGCACGAATGGGCCGGCTCGACCGGAGTGATACCACGGCCTCACAGAAAACCGGTGTGAAACAGCGCCTGAGCTGCGTTTCACTGAGTGAAATACCGGAGGCCCATAATCCAACCCTTCCCTTCATCCCCCTCCCCATTCCCCAATGGTGTTACGGGTGTCCATGGACGGCGTACGTCTTCTCGTTTGTCCCCAACTACAAAAAAGAAAAAAGAAAAGATTGTTGCCGAGCATCGTTATGCTTTTTCTTCATAAGAATCAGTCTAATTTCCACTAGATCTATTAAAATTCTGCATATTATGTTTAGGAACCGTTAGAATGGCGAAGGGCCTGCTTTGAATTCATTTATCTCATCATGAAGTTGACAAATAGTTTTACACGATATTTCAAGTATATCTATCCCTCATACAGGGTTTTCTGGTAAATAACTTTTATATCTTTTCATGAAAAGCTTACATTCTGTACATATGAAGTCACTCTGACGGGTTAAGTTTTGGCCATGAATAACCCAGTTCATATCATACCCAGAATTAAAGATCATGTGGATGTAATCTATTTGACAGAAACCTTCGTCGAGGAAGATTTGAAAGAGTTTAGAAGATGTGAGTACTAATATTTGAAGCTGTTCATCAAGCAAGGCCTTCTATTGGGTTATATTCTCTCTTAGGATCTTTTAATCGTGGGAGAGTCACGCTTCGGCATGCATAGGCCGGCTCGACCGGAGTACCACGGCCTCACAGAAAACCGGTGTGAAACAGCGCCTGCGCAGTGTTCCATCTAGTGAGTGAAGATACCGGAGGCCCATAACCAAACCTTACCCTCGTCCCCCTCCCCATCCCCTAAGGCCGGCAACGTACTTGTGACGCCTCTGGTGTTACGGGTGTCCATGAGCGGCGGTAATTGCTTACCATCAGGCGATACGTTTGCCCATTTGTACCATATTACATTAAAAAAAAATAGGATCTTTACAACAAAGCATGAAAGGGACGCAAAGAACATCCAAATTTTACAAACGATTGTTAATCACGCGAAGCGTTGTTGCATTTATTCATATATTTTACAAAAATAATTTAAGCTTACAGTTCATACACCAAGATGGTCACATTTTATATCAAAGTTATAATTTTTGAATATATTGGATATACACACACAGCAAACATACACACAGCAAAATAAATTCAAAATCTAAATTTAAAAAAACACAATTATTAAGAGTTAGATATGTCACTACATTAGTACAGAATACAGCGGTCTTATCAAAAAATATGTCTGCAGTAGAGCTAGGTTTCAAAAGATCATTTATTATTATTTTTTTTTTTTTATATTTAAGCTGCCAAAATGACTCTGCCCTGCCTGATGGAAAGCATGAGCAGAATCCAAGAGTGGTGGTCACCATCCTCAATGCGAAAAAGAACAATGCAGCATGGTGACCCACACTATGGCGGCCTGGGGGGAAGGGGGATGGTGAGGGAGATAGGGAGCGTTGGATCGGGGTATGGGCCTCCGGTATCCTCATTCACTCGATGAAACACAGCGTAAGCGCTGTTTCACACCGGTTTTCTGTGAGGCCGTGGTATCACTCCGGTCGAGCTGGCCCATTCATGCCGAAGCGTGGCTCTCCCACGGTAAGTATTAAATTGATCGCTGTCACGGTTGGGCTATTACTAGTTCTTGTAATATGCCAAGATGGTGGATACGCCAGCCGAGGATGCTGTCTACGACCACAACCACGCAAGTAATTGTCAGGCACGTAGAGATAAACAGACTCACGCACTGATGGATTGTCCACTTTCTTATTTAATAGCATATAGTAGTTAGTAGTAAAGTGTCCTTTTTTTACGAGTGGAAACCCCCTCGGGCCTTCACCCCACGGGGTTTACGGCGGGGCGGTGTGTCGGAATCGAACCGACTAAAACCACACGGTGTGCCACTCCGCGCCTCAGACGGGAGAGATCCGGGAACCGCTTTCTTACGCCATCCGGACCCCTCCCAGCGCTTGCCCGCACTTAAGCCGTCACCGTCTGATGGTAAAAACTCTCAATTTAGGCAGTAGTAAAGTGTCCAAGCCAGCCAACCATTCCAGAAACAAATATTGACGGATATAAAAACAGATAATATCCATACCAACGCTTATAAACATACCAAACAAATTCACGCTGGAATCTCTCAAGCGTCCAGTATGTATATTTTTTCCATGTAGGAATTGAATCCACAACACTTAAGGAAAAGGTCAGTAAGGTGAACCACTTAACTGCAGTCAATCTTTTAGTCTTGAAGGCTTATTATACCACACCTATACAACGTATTTTTACCTATACGCTTTATAACTTTAGAGGGATTAAATTACACGTGTAAATTTATCAATGGCGTGTTTATAAGGTTCTGTTGTCATAACTTAGTATACGATGACATGTATCGATAGCACTTGTAGATAATGCTGATAAGAAAATAGATGTAAGTTTAAAGTGGTTATGTATTTTCGATCTCAGGTGATTAGGCTAAAATTATTTATGTACTCAGCTTATGATAACGTAGGGTTTTAATATTTTTTTTGTATTCGTGCTAACTATATTCTTGGTGAAATGAAGAGTATGATGTTAAGGATTAAAGAAGGTTCTATAGGCTTTCGCTAGCTCCTTAATCGTTGCTTAAACGTCGTCGCCACATCTAAGATGAGACGCTGTAGAACCTCTTTTTGTATAGAATGCATACTAATATTATAAATCTGAAAGGCGTTCATAGCCCAGTTGCACTCGGTGATTAGAAAAAATCACACCGGGTAAGCAACGACAGCGCAGTCAGTACCTGGATGGGTGACCGCTTATGGCATGTTACCATGAGCGTCTCCGTGAATCGGAGGTAACGTTGAGCAATGGTTCCCGGTTGTTATCAAAGGGTAACAGTCGTGAAGCTTAGTTGGAGGCCTTTAGGCGACTTAAAAACATCCAACGGCAAGATTACGTAGCCACAACGTTGTCTTGCCGGTCCCCAACCCGCACTTGGCCAGCGTGGGGACGTATGGCCTTAACCCTCACCTGAGAGGAGACCCGAGCCCAGCAGTGGAATATTATGGGTTGTTGGTTGATTGATTGAACTCTCTTTTTGTGTTACGCTTTTTCGTTTAATACACTGCACTGATATGATGAACATATATATGTTATGGAAATACTTTGATTCTAGGGAAGGGACATGGGCTACTATTTGCTGCGGTAATCGAGATATAAGTTGACGGAGCCGCGAGCAAATATTAGTATTAATATCCTCACATATCTTACACACGTCTGATCCCATGCTAGGCAGACCACTAGACCATTGACCAATAATGAGTGGCGCAGCGGAGCGTGGCGTCCCGCACCGAGGGTGATTACACTGACTACGGTATGGTGAGTAAAGCATTACTTACGTAAAAAACAAGATTACATAAGAAACCTCGGTACATTTAAGAACAATATGTGAAAGTCAATAATTAGTCTGTCTCTTTGAAAAGATTGAAATAAGTGAGTATAAAGAAATAAGTTCGCCCATACCATACCACTTTCCCTTTATGCCCCAACATTTTTTTTTGTAGTTTTTTCATTTGTTTAAATAAAAAATGGATAGGTTTTCCACTTAGATTGACCCACGTAGTGTGTTTCAATGACAATGATACTCAACACAAAAGAATACTATTATACCACTCGATTGACGACCTTAACATCGAGATTCAGGAACAATCTGTATGTTAGTCATTGTTATCACAAACAAATGAACTCAGAAAACAAGAGAACTTTATTGTTACTTCTTAGACAACTAATCTATTTATTTATACAAATAAATGGAAACTTTAGTATGTTTATCGTTTATGCCTTCAATAACTATTTATCTAATAGTTTTGGAAGATTATATTTCGTTATTTATTTTATACTTTATGTCGAATTGCAGCAAATAGCGGGTACGGTTAAGGACGTATAAATCTCTTAAAACAAAGTGATCTATAGGAAAAAGTATTTAAGTAAAGTAGACCCTCCCTTTTACATCACCATAAATGAAGTAGATATTTTTTATTCGACAAATAACGTTTTTGTTTGCTGCCCGTTTGTTTTTCCTTATATAGAAAAAGGAATTTTATCTATGTGGAGGAACGGGTCACATGTTCCTCCAACACAAAGGGAGGATCCTCCGACCAGGCGAGGTGATCATGCCTGGCGGGCCACTGCCCGACGGTTGATGTTGGGAAGTTGTATATATGTTAATCGGCGCAAGAACTTCTATTGCGCGATGCAGGATTGGTAGCTTCTTCGTGCACTACGTTACTCCGTAGTTCAGTGTATCTTCGGTGGATGGCGTTGTCATATATTTATGTTGACGCTGTATGTGGAAGTCGCCACATCACTCCCCTCCAAGACCGGAGGTTGATATCTGGATGAGTCAGCTGTCTGTGCTCTGTTGCGGAGCTTGCCAGTGCCAGGATTGAGTAGTTCCAGTGAGTCGGAACTGAGTGCCGCAAGTTCCAGTGAGTCGGAACTGAATGCCGCTAGTCCCAGTGAGTCGGGGCTGAAGTCCGCTGATCCCAGTGAGTCGGGATCGAATGCGGTGCGCGGTGCTGCGGTGAGGTCCCCAGTGAGTCGGGGCGATTGCTGCGTAGTGGCTGGCTGCTGCATAGACGGGAGAGAAATGCTCTGCTTACATGGACCGTAGTTGCAGTGTGCTGTGCCTAGACGCTGTTGAGGCCGTAGGGGTAAACCAGGCTGGAGCGGTCGCTTCCTGCATGTGGTGTATCCCTGTTGAGGCCGAGGTTGCTGGCTGGCTGAGACTTGCTGTGGGAGTGAACATGATGGTGGCGCTGCTGCTCTGCTTTATTGAAGGCTGCTTCCAATCACGTCGGGGTCACCACTGTGGAGGAACGGGTCACATGTTCCTCCAACACAAAGGGAGGATCCTCCGACCAGGCGAGGTGATCATGCCTGGCGGGCCACTGCCCGACGGTTGATGTTGGGAAGTTGTATATATGTTAATCGGCGCAAGAACTTCTATTGAGCGATGCAGGATTGGTAGCTTCTTCGTGCACTACGTTACTCCGTAGTTCAGTGTATCTTCGGTGGATGGCGTTGTCATATATTTATGTTGACGCTGTATGTGGAAGTCGCCACAATCTACATGTACATAACTGTTTATCTAATCAACAAAGTCATATGTATTTTATCTTTAAATAAGTCATAGCTCTGCGTCAAGATTACAGCAATAATTCCGTACGAACAAGCAAAATCATTCGCAAATCCGGTTTTAATGTACGTACACTGTCGTATAGGGCGTTCCCAAATGATAAGCGCCTATCTGTCGTAGTGATATTATTATTTAATACACACTGTAGTGATCACGTATCTACCACGCGATGACTAAGGTTTAAAACAAGTAACTACAAAGTAATTCAAATGATCATTTATTCTTGTTACTAAGAGAATCTGCTACGTATGTCTACGATAAGTGAACATCGTAGCATTATCGTAGCACCCGTGAAAGTTTTCTGTGGAATAGTTTATATTTCTCAATCAGTTAAGTTCCTTATACCTTTTTAAACATGTAATTTATAAAACATTTGGAAACTGTAGTTAACAAATAACGTATTAAGTTTTTTTTTATTTTGTTGGACCCAGCGTCACTGTCACGGCTAAGACGAATCTCACCGCACACATAAAAATACAACATTCCGTTTAGGCTTTAGGGCGTACCAAAGAAATATTCATACATAAGAATATAATAAGCCCCTGTGCTAAGCATTTGTGGACTATGATAAGGCCTTTGTCTCGATCGAGATCTGGTCTGTTCAGACGTCTCTGCAGCGTTGCCAAGTAGACTGGCTGGCTGGATTCCAAGTGCTGAGATGTCTCTACGAAGCCGCCACCATGACCGTGCAAGTACAGAATCAGCAATCAAGGCCCATACCATTGAATCGAGGAGTGAGACAAGGGGATGTTATTACCCCGAAATTGTTCACAAATGCAATGGAGGACTTGTTCAAGACGCTACACTGGAAAGGACGTGGCATAAATATCATTAGCGAATACATCTCTCACATGTGATTTGCGGACGACATCGTCATCATGGCGGAGACGCTACAGGACCTACAACAGATACTGAACGACCTGGCTGACTCTTCTGTGCGCATCGGCCTACGGATGAACTTGAGTAAAACCAAGGTCATGTTCAATGAACATATACTACTAGAACCGGTCGCGGTACACGGTGCCATTCTTGAAGTTGTTCAACAATATGTGTACCTCGGGCAGACATTGCAGTTAGGTAGAAACAACGTTGAGGATGAGGTGAACAGAAGAATTCAGCTGGGTAGGGCAGCGTTTGGGAAACAGTCGCTCAGCGTGCTATGGAGAGGGCTATTCTCGGCGTTTCTCTGAGGGATCGCATCAGAAATGAGGTGAACCGGCAGAGAACCCAGGTCATTGACATAGCCCACAGGATTAATAAGCTAAAATGGCAGTGGGCCTGCCATATTAGCCGCAGAACTGATAACCGTTGGGGTAAACGGGTTCTTGAGTGGAGACCGCGTCTTGGCAAACGTATTGTGGGACGTCCACAGGCCAGGTGGAGTGATGATCTGTGTAAAACGGCTGGCAGGAGCTGGATGCGAGAAGCCGAGGATCGAACTAAGTGGCGTGAAATTGGAGAGGCCTAGGTCCAGCAGTGGATTGCGACAGGCTGATGATGATATATATGCACGCGAAATAAATAACTTTTCTTCTTTCGCAAAAAGATAGTTTAGAAATGAAAACTAACTTAAATATTTCTCGCATTAAAAACTACATAATCTCAAAAATAGACACGCTTATGTTTAGTTTTGATTGTTATTAAATACCACTTATATTAAAGACTAGTATGGTATAGTCAGCGAGTGAGTTAGGTCAGTAATGACCAAAACCTCCACCCCCCCCTTGATACAGGAGAGGGTTCTCTAAGGGCGAAAGTACTCTAGTGTCTTTTTAGTTACAAGTGTCCGTGGGTATCACCTGACTGCTAGTTGACCCTTTTTTAACAGTACAAGAATTCTATGATATTTGGCTCCAATAAAAAAAAAAGTTAGCTATCACAATCCCGAAGCATGATCCGAATATGGTAAACAAATGTCATGATGCAATCTTAGTACCAAATGCCACTAATTGGTGCCACTGTGGGCTCTATCGCTGAGATAAGTACACTATTCAAAACAATGATCTGTAAGATTTCCATCACGGTCCGTTCACGTGATTGTATTGCGTCACTTAGTGGGCTATCGTTATCGTTATCAGTACATTGATTGTGATAATCAGACATTAAAACATAGTTTAAATATAGATCAGGCTGGTGGTAAAAACAATACTGCAGTGGTGACTATTCAAAATTAAACAAGGGATGTCACGTTCCATTTCGAATATATTTCGAAATGGAACATTACATCCCTTGTGGATAGAATTCTGGTTTCAAGGTTTCGCTTGCGTAACAGTATATTTTCTATCTCGAGCTCTTTTCTCACGAATATTTCCCTAACTTATCTGGAATGTAGGAGCGATTTGATGAATAGAGCGTTTTCAAATAGAATTTCACAAATCTCACTTACAATATGACACCCAACTCTAGCAAATGAATGATGGTACTATAAGTCATATGTTCCTAGGTCCTAGGCTGTATCAATCTCAAAGTATTATTATAAGTATAGATATCATATAACTGAGTGTATATTTTTATAGTTGTAGTTCAAATGAACGGTTACTTTATGTGTAAAGAGCCTATAAAAATATTATTAATTTTAACTACTTATGGTTTTAAACATCGTGTATTTTAAGAACATTACTCCTGTAGAGCTTTGTGTTGAAATGAAATAATTGATAAAAAATATAAATAATAAACTATGTAAATTATTATATTAATATTTTTATTTTTTATAGATACATTATCTATACAACTATACAAATAAATAAAATTGGACCGATTTTGACGAGATTTTCGCTGGCAGATAGCTGATGATATAACGAGTTACTTAGACTACCTTTTTAGACCAGCTTCGACCCGCGGTTTTACCTACGGTTGATGTTATACTGCGGGTAATACCACAGGGCTCAACTAGTTTAGACTATATTAGTTTTACATTTAATACGTCAGTTGTTCTGTTTAAAGAATGATTGTAATTTCATATTATCTTCATCCTCTTAGCCTTTATTATTCTCAACATTAATTGATGTAGACTACTAGTTCAACCGGTTTTATCTGAATGTCCACGGAGCTTTGACGTTCTTTTCTCCATGGAGCGACTGCCTTCGGACCTTCGCTATCCTTATGGAGAACTGAATTCAATGTTTGACTAGTTTTCAGTTTACTTGACTAACTTTTCACTAATTATTGTAATTTCATAATTATTATTAAATTGATTAAAATATTACCACACTACGTAAAACAGTTTATTATAATAATTCATGTAGTATCTGTATGTCATTGTATCCGTTTGTCGATCTGTGTTAACGGATAAAATACAGAACAACATTAAATAAATAGCAATTCGTTTTTACCCGACTGCGAAAGAAGGAGGGTTATGTTTTTCGAGTATATATGTTTGTATATTTCTATGGCACGCCCTATATCAAAATTAAAAAAAAATCTTATTTTGGTTCTTTTCATCATTTCAGATCTTCAATGAATTTAATAAAGATGGCAGATATTGAAGCAGTCGAGTTTTTTTTAATCAATCGTTACTTGATATCTTATAATGCAAATTGCTTCAAAGAATGAATTCAAAAATTACACTACTATATGTTGTTTCCATTAATTTAACTTTTGTTTTTAATTAAAATACTATACCAGACAAAATATGATCCCAGCATCGCGGCCCTACGGTCTCAGCCTATAAGCCCAGTGCGTAAAAGGTCACCGACCGCAATCTTGTCTGGACCATAATATTAATACAAACTGTACATATGTAATAAACCAAATTGTATATACAATTTTATCTGTTACAATATCAGTTTATTATTCGCACTTATTTCTAGATATTACAATATAAGTTTGATTATTACTAGAAATGTCATCCAACTTGTTTCTAAGGTAACCAATTGCAATATATAAATTGCTGATTAAAAAAACTTGTCTAGTAATCGTTGTATTATGGACTCGATTGATCTCTATAAAAATATTACAACTGTACAAATAATTACGTTTGAATATAAGTTGAGGATTCATAAGGGTATAATACTGTCTGCCTCGGTTGCGCAATGATAGTGTTTGCGACTGCTAAGTTTGAGGTCTCGATTCTATTCCCCCATTGGACCAAAAATGTTTGTATGGTCTGCAAATATTTGTTTCAGAGTTTGTGGGTTTTCTATGTATAATATGTATCTATTCACAAAAATAAGTATTTAAATATTCTATCAGTTCATCTAGCTGTCATAATACTAGGTCTACTTTATTTGAAGCTAGATGTCGTTGTGTGTGAAATGTTCGAAATATATTTTAAAAAAACTATGTATAGAAATCTCAAGCTAGAAAGGGTATATTTATATTTTTTCACATATATATAAATTATACCCATATTCTTTTGTTTTTTCTTGGTTTCAAATGAATATAAACCTTTACACAGTAAGATGTAGAGGTCTCTAATATTGGGTTATAGGGACAATTTAATATTAAAAATATTCTCGTGTTGCTAAACCAACTCGATCCGTCCTATTTCTAGAAAATTCATCAAATAACAATAAGACCAGAATTCGTTTATTCTAGTCTTATTGTTTATTGTTGAATTTTGTTGGTTTTGAAGGTGGCATACAATGAGATTCTTTTACTTCTACAGTTTTCTCTAGAAGGGTTAAATTCTCCTAAAATATGATAACTATATCGACAAATGCATCACGCACTAAGCTAATGCTTACAGATAACTGATAACAGAAGCTACTGACTGACCCGTGACTAACACCACATTAGTATGACACTCCCAGTTGTCAGGCAGCTAGATTTGATAAAATTATAAGTACCCACGTATTAAGTGCCTACTGTTCTTTGAAATACGTCAGAAGTTCTAGAAAGAACCAGATTTGTATATTCATAAAATAACTAGCTGTTGCCCTAGACTCCGTGTTCGTCGGTTATCGCGGTAAACAGTAGGCTATGTCTTGCTTCGACAATCGAAGTATCTCCATGCCAAGTTTCACTGAAATCGGTGCAGCGGTTTAGCTGTGAAAGCATAACAGACAGAGTGACTTCAATTTTCTAATATTAGTATAGATAGTAAGTATAATAACCTTATGCATCTTACACACATGTTGTTGTTCCTGTTTCCTGTTCCTAAAGTCGGCGTAGTCTTTATCATGGTAAACAAACTGCTCAAAAAACATACCTTTATATATCGAAATAGACATAGAACACATGAACGTACTCATTACACAAACATTTGTTTTAGGTGCCTACCTACAACCTACGACCTCCGAGTGAGTCAGTCAAGATCTCTAACGACTAGGCCAATAGGTCAGTCATATTCAAACTGTTACATTCAGGCCAGTATAGTGAACGTTAAGCGATTGGTCCTAGTTGCCATATAAACATCTGTAGCAATCTTTACGGGTAGTTGGAGGCCTTAAAAAGTACGTCTACAGTCTTTCTACGGAACGTCGATCTCGCTTAGTAATTACCTGGGTTGTGGGAGTCTGGAAACATTAAATTTCCACTTTGTTGTTAAAAGTTCGGAAATATATTCAGGCTAGTAGATGTCCCTATGTGTTATTGACCTCTTTAATCACACTTTATAGCCTTGTCGGTCTAGCGGTTGCCGTATGCGACTGCCGATCAAAAGATCTCGGGTTCGAATCCCCGGTCGGGCCATAAACTGCTATTGAGTTTTACTGATTATATAATTACTAAATAACAGCTTGGAGTTTGGAAGTTGATGTGTGAAGCCCCATGCCTCGGAGAGCACGTAAAGATTTCGGTCCTGCCCCTGATCTCTCTCCAATCGTATCGGTTAACCGTCCCATCGGATAATGAGTGAGAAAGAACAGAGAGTGTGTTTTGCGCACACACTTGTGCACTATAATATCTCCTACGCAGTTGACTGGTCTCCGTCGAGACTGGCTGCCGTGGCCGCAATCGGCTAGGAGAACATTAATCACAGGACTTTAATTTCTTTTCCCATTTGAGACATCTGTTCATTTTACCCCATTCTCCGTCTTCTTTTTTCATACCTGCTTAGGTACTTATATATCGGTGTCTAAAACCAATTATGTTAATATAGAGGTAGTGTTAGTTAACCTTAGGGCGGTCGGCCATAATAAAACCTGCCAAAATTCTTTGCAATTTTATATACTGCACCTACCGAATAATATAGGACATGGTTCTGAAAATAATATATTTATTATTATGTTGCCTATCAAATTAAAATGTTATGTCTGAAATAAAAATGTCATGGAGGTCTCTAAAATTCTCGGATTTCCTTTATTTATTTTATTTCAATTTATTCAATAAGTACAGATACAGATGACACATTGAAAAACTATAATTGATACACAGTTACAAACTAAATATATGTAGGAGAATGAGCGGTGCATTAAAATTAAAGTCCGCTATAACGGAGGAGAGAAGACCTCTAATCTCGGGAACGGTTAGACCGATTTTGACGGGACTTTCGGCAGATAGCTGATGCTATAAGAAGTAACTAAGGCTACTATATTTGGACTAGCTTTACCCCGTGGCGCTACGCAAATGTCACCGCGGGGCTCAGTTAGTATATAATATAAATAATTTAAAGAATATATCAACCAATCGCCGTCCACTGCTGAACGAAGGTCTCCCCTTAATGAGCGGCAACTATCACAACTTGGGCAGTCTGCATCCATTTTTACGAATAAAAAATGATAAATAATAAAAAACAAGTAACGAGGTGATCCGGCTGAGAACCAGGGTTATCGATATAGCCCACCGGATTAGCAAGCTGAAGTGGTAGTGGACTGGCCATATTTGTCGTAGGAACGTTAACCGTTGGGGTAAACGGGTTCTTGAGTGGAGACTGCGTCTCGGCAAACGTAGTGTAGGACGTCCACAGGCCAGGTGCAGTGATGATTTGCGCAAGACGGCTGGCAGGAGCTGGATGCCAGAAGCCGAGAATCGGACTAAGTGGCGTGCAATCGGGGAGGTCTATGTCCAGCGGTTTACTAAGGTAGGGTAAAGATGGTGATGATGAAAGAATAAAATAGTTTATTAAATTTTCCATCACCATACGAACCGTCATTTTTATTAAATTTAAAAAAATTATGATTACCTTTTGCTTTATTTAGTGTATCTCTATTCTGTGTGTCATTATGTATCTAGTTACTTTATAACGTCCGATGCCTGACGATATAGCTCAATTTAGTTACCTCTTAGTCATTATTTACAAATAGTTTTTCCAAGTATAAACACCTCAAAATTAGACGTTTTTAAAGTGTTTCCTAGCTGAACCTGGCAAGTATTACTACTTGGTACTGAAATCAAACAAAATATAAAATTTGTTGATCAGATAAGAAGCTTACTAATGGCGAAATGACCATAAAAGTTGGTAAAGAATTTTTATGGCTCACGAACTAGAAACACGCTTCTACAAAATTAAAATAGTATATTAATAGATTTATAATTACATGACAAATTATTCTGAATTTGGACCCCCGTGAACTTACACCATCAAAGTAATACTAAAAGAGTTCAACACCGCCATGACACATACATACGGACTGAGGGGTGACCTAATCGAAGTTAAAGTACATTCAGTTGAGGTATTAACAGATTGGTTACTCATTGTATTTAGTACCTACGTGTCTAAAATGTTTAAAATTTTATGGAAGAGATAGTTCAACTGCATACAGCAACAAATTAGGTATTCTGTAAAATTAAGATCAATCTTAAGTATAAATGAACGTGGTTATTAACCATCCTCTTAGTCTGTTTACAAACAAGTTTGGGTTGGTTTTGAGTTTACTACGAAGACAAGAGTAATCTTCGATTTTTCGCGCAGAATGACTGATATCAGACCTTCACAACCCAAGTATGTAATATCAGCAATATCGTCGTTCTGAAGATACCATTGCAGGACTTTTTAGAGTCCCAACTACTCGTATTTACAACCACACTTTCTTATAACAACAGGGACTTAAACTAATCTCCTAACCTAAACCTTGGTCTTGCCATTCTCAAATAATCTTTTCTTTGCCCTAGTCTTTATTTTTCCCAATATTATTAAAATATGGGCTCGGCTACTTCAACCGGTTTTACTCGAATACCAATTTTCCACAGAGCGACTGGCATCCCTGATGGCAAACTGAATTTGAAGGTTGTATATAATGCTATTGACAATTTACTCTATAATCTCGATGCTTCAGATACCATGATCACGATCAAGTGCTTTATTTACAAACGTCGAGTGCTTATTTAACATTGAGCAACTCATGGAATAAGATCAAGGGCCATGATTATTAATCTTATTAATGTTAATTATCAACCACTTTACCTACATTATTAGAAATCTAGAGGTCGAAATTATCTTTTCTAAACAAATCGCCCACTTCAATTTACCAAAGTAGTACAAGTACTACAATGTCGTAGAGCCACGTTAATTTCAGCACGATCGGTCCGATTCAATGGGGGCGGTACCACCCTCTCACAGAAGATCAGCCAAAAATGGAAGCATTTGTAATGTCGGGTTTCGTTGATGAGTGCGAGATCCAGAGGCCCGATGATGCAGAAGCAGATAACAGAACGTAATAATATGGATCGGCATGCTAAATTATTATTTTGTCTGCATTCGCAATGAATATGGAGACCGCTACTTTTGGATTCTGTTTATGCTTTTCATCAGGCAGATTCAAGTTATTTTGGCAGGCCCATCATAAAAAAACTTATGTCATGACGAAAATACCACCATAATGTTACATACAACACATAGACGGAGTCGTTGTTGTCAATATTACACAATTCTAAAAGTCTGAGCATTCTATCTTAAGAGAAAGGTTAAGGTTAAGGTTTTAGCTGAAAGGTTTTCCAGTAATGGCTTCCGTTGGGCATTGAGACGATAAATACTGTGTTGATTAGATGAATCCTTCATTTCTATAAATTTAAATGAGGCAAAAAGAGAAATACTCTCTCTTTGTGTCAACCAATCGCCGTCCATTGCTAAACATAGGTCACTCCAAGGAGCACCAACTATCCCGGTCTTAGGCAGTCCGCATCCATTCACTTCCAGCCACTTTCCTGTCACGTGTGTGCCGTGCCAATATGCCGCATGGTGCCCTACACATTTAATAGCGAAGTCCACTCAAGCACGTTTCGGCTCCACCAACCATAACTTAGTAAGTCTCTTAACTTCGCTCTATTAACTGAAGAAAGGAATGATCCGAATCAATTCAATAATGGTGTAGAGGAACGGATGACATGTTCCTCCAATACAAATGGAGGATCCAACCAGGCGAGGTGATCATGCCTGGCGGGCCATGACCCAACGGTTGATGTTGGGATTTTGTTACCTATATGCTAATCGGCGCTAGAACTTAAATTGCGTGATTCAGGATTGATAGTTTCTTCGTTTCTTTCGTTACGCCACAATTCGACGTATCTTCTCGATAGATGGCATTATAGTGTAATTCTGTTTGCTTTGCATCTGGAAGTGTGTGTGAAAATTGTACAGTAACAAACACAAATGAAACAATCTGGAATGAGATCCAAATAATGAAAGTTTTAAGCCATATCAGTATGTAAGTAAGTAGATATTACCTAATTAGAACTAGTCCGTGTGGTGACGGATTAAGAATACAGAGTATCACCACCCCTTCTCATCCCATGGGTTTCGTAAAAGGTGACTTAGGGAGAAAACTAGCGTGGTTTTCTCTCTAAGTGGCTTTTTACGAAACCCATGACTGCAAACAGAAGGAAAGCATAAAATCAATCCTATACCAGACCAGCGCGGTATAGTAGGCCAAAATTGTTTTTCTAAGCAGAAGCCTATGTCCAGCAGTGGCTTGTTAAAGGCTGTTGTTGATGATGATGATGACCTAACTTGAAAAGAGAAAGAGAATTCACCGAGACCCGAGATCGATCACGATATCTATCTAAACATGTTCGTTTGAAAGAATTGATGATCGACCAAAACTAGTCAATCATAATTCAACCAATTTTGAAACTTCAGGAAAACTGCTCACGTTTTCATGTGGTCTTTTATAGGCGCTCTGGATTCTTTATAGATTTTTCAAGGAATGGTAGTATACACAGAACATAGTGGAGTTACCACCTGGATAATGTATTACTGATTCTAAATAAATGAAACGGTAGAAATTCATTAAGGTACTTATTTTACTTTCTGATTAATACTACGTTGGGTATTTGGAAAGAAGTGCTGATTATACTTTTTTTAATAGAAAGAAATTGAAGAGAGGCTCCCTTGTTATTTACCAATTTTATCAATGATTTTATAATTGATAAAATTGGTAAGTACGTTCATACTTCAATACACCCTTAATTTTCCCTTCATTAATTCCGAATCGCTTAATTCCAGTAGGCTTGCCCCCTATAACGTGGGTGGGACTAAATCATTGCTGGGAACAAGTGGGTGTTTAATGACCTCAATCTACTGGTTCGGAAATATAGATGTGATTTCATACTGTATATGTATTAATACATAAAATATGTATCAATACCTAACAAAGGATTGAGAAAGTAGGGAAGAAGAAGAAGGAAGGTAAGGGCACATGATGCCACTATTTAATAAACATATTTATGGTTACTTCTATTTCCTAAAGAAATCTATTTTCATGAGGTAGAAAAAAGTTTTAGGTTCATACCTATTTTAGGCTTACTTAATGTCAATAGTAACAATAATGTGGAGTGTTTCGATCATCTAGCACCAATGTAAGTGATAATTGTATGTAAAAACAAATTAAGTGAAAGCTATTCTTTGAAACCCGTGATTCACGGCCACAACAGAACCATGACGCAAACAGCCAACTCCCCACTCCGTTCAAGTGCAGGGCTGCTAGATCGATGCAGCAAGTTCAAGGCTGCACACCCTGTAGCCCCGCTGCCTCTAGCGTCCCTCACCTCGAACTGGCGTCACCCCTCGCTCCAAACCCAGTGACGTCAAAGCGCCATTCATGCTTACGGCAGGTCGATAAATCTGCCTGGTTCGGTGTTTGGTACAGGAGATATCTTTTTTATTAATCTGACCTTTGTTAACGAAAATGAAAGTAAAAATTTAAAAAAGTTTTGAAAGGGAATAATAGAAAAACGATTAACTCGCTATCGTTTTTTTTTAATAATCTTCTCCTGTTAGATTAGAACCATATTACTATGTTCTCTTATACTCGATTCAAAAGCCATCAACATCTCAATTGAAAAGAGAACTGATATGTAGTTTTTGATTTCTTACAATTTTTCGTTTGTATGAGTGTTTTTCATATTATTTAATCAGTATGATAGAGGCGGGTAAGCTAAAGTTTCCTCCAAAAACATATAAGCAGCGAGGTTTCTATTAAATCGCCCAAAACTTATAACCTACGGCTGACAAACTGCGCCGCAAAAGTAAACGCGGTCTTGAGTTCTGTATTTCAGGAAAATGTAGCATTCGAGTCAATGGACATGGAATTTGAAATTCTGAGAATAAAGTATAACATACATAGAATGAAGCAATATCTTACCGATTAATTGAATAACTCACGACATTTACTTTTATCAGGTTGACTTTCCAGGACATGAGTTATATTGGAATGTGTCCAAAAGTAACCATACTCAGTAAAAGTAATCCATTAAATGACAGTAGTGGAGTCCTTGTGAATCATACTTAATTTTATTTAGCCTTCTACATAACGTCTCTAAATAAACTTAAACAGTGACGAATGTTATATTCCTCCGTTCGATTAATTTGTGTCAAAAGGAGTAGAAAGTTTTAGCTTTACATTTATTGATTAATCATCATCAGCCTATCACAGTCCACTGCTGGACATCAATCAACAACCCATAACATCCCACTGCTGGGCTCGGGTCTTCTCTCAAGAGAGGGTTAAGGCCTTTCGTCCCCACGCTAGCCAAGTGCGGGTTGGGGACTGTCAAGACAACGTTTTGGTTACGTAATCTTGCCGTTGGATGTTTTTAAGCCGCCCGAATGCCTCCGACTAAGCTTCACGTCTGTTATCCTATGATAACAACCGGGACCGACTACTTAACGTGACCTCCGAATCACGGAGACGCTCATGGTAACATGCACCAACGGTCACCCATCCAGGTACTGACCGCGCCGTCGTTGCTTACACACTGCTGGACATAGGCCTCTCCAATTGCACGCCACTTAGTTCGATCCATGGCTTCTCGCATCCAGCTCCTGCCAGCAGTCTTGCGCAAATCATCACTCCATTATTAATTAAGAAAGTTAAATTGTATTCGAAATCTCCTGTATATTTATATTAATGACAAATAGTGGCTAGAAGAACCAGGGTATAGAATTCAAATATTTACAACATAGTTCTTGGAAACAGGCAAATATTTCACAGATATTTATTTGTAGGCAAGATTTCACATTTAAAAAACTTTAGTACTATTTAAGATTCTATACATATATAATGCAAAAAGTGAATATTTAATTGTATTAGTGGGAAATGAATTGTGAGGATTTGTGGGTTATTATTGACGCAGCGATTGCAAAGTCTGTTTGTCAAATGTTTCACCCCTTTCACTCAATTGATAACCAACTAAATTTAGTCACAAATATTAATTTTCTATGTAAAGAATATGCCTAAGTATGTTTTTTGCTTACTTATTTCTATATAGCTTCCTAGCAGCAGGTGTGAACAGTTAAATCAATTTATTTAATTGCACCGAGTTAACAACTAATCAAAATTAAGAGCAGCTTAAGGGTTATTTTTTAAGTAATCTAATTGTATAGGCTTGCCTGTAGAAAAAAAAGGAATCTATAAAAATATTTTTAAGAAATAGTCATTACAATTTTGCGATAGATAAGCCATCAGAAATGGGTACATTAATAAAAACAGTTAAAAAAGAAAATAGTTTGACCTGGTTATCAGACGGGTGTAAGTCAATCTAAGCCGAATAAGATTAAAAACTATGACGATTTGCCAATTACACCTCTGTACAAAGTCATTTTCTCTACATCTCTAAATAACCAATGTTATCTTAACACACCAAAATATTGCTGCCTAAGGAGTGACGTACATTGGTCTTCCCCAGGGAACTAATTTATTTTCTACCATCTTTGGAATTTGCTGTCTCTTTCTTACATGAGATGACCTTGATACTGCTTTTTCTCATTTTTTTAACTCTTACACTTTTGTGCTTAAAAATGTGTTCCTTAGCTTTCCTGGCGAGCGCACGTGGATCATAACTTTAAAACACACACACACACACTATTGGTACTACCAAGCCTTTTGTTTATGACCGCAATGAAATGAATAAAATAAACATTACAGCAAGTATGTTGGGGTTCCATTTCATCCTCACACGTAGTCTTAAAAAACCTAAAGGTTAGTTAGATCTTCTGTTGATGTATATGTATAGGTTAGAGAACCTGTTGAGAACGAGATTGGGCACCGCTGTATGAAGGGCTTATTTATTTATTCAAAACTTATTTAATCTAGAAAAATTATAAAAATACTACCTGACCCTTTGAACTTCTTAAAGGAAGAGCGTACTCCTTCTTAAAAGGGCGGCAACGCACGGCATGCCTCTGGTATTGCGGGTGTCCATGGGCGGCGGTAATCGCTTACCATCAGGCGTTTCGCTTGCTCGTTTGCCTCCTACACCATAAAAAAAAAACTTTGCACCGCCATATAAATTTTCATGACAATTAAGCCCATGTTAACTTCCCTCAGAAGGCCGCAGTGTATACTACTAAGCGGACTGAGAAAGTATTACACCTGCGGTTTTTTTTAATTTTTTTCTATACAAACCTTGTTCTGACAATAACAAACACTTATAAAAAGGATTATCCAATTTGGTGCAGTCGATCGAAAGTAATACGCGTCTATACATTTTTGTGAATTATTTATATTCATATCGATGTATATTGAATATAAAATGAAGTATGCTGATAGTTCATCGCTATAAACACCCTTTTGTCAAAAGGTTAAGAAGTTATACCCGATCCAAGAAACTGAACAAAATAAATATTATTTTCCAAACTATTATATCTAATACTATTTAGTGAAAAGCAATTCGTAAGAGAAAAATAACACTTAAATTATTTTAATATTTCAAATGGGTAGCGTGTGGGATATACATTAAAACAGAAAGGCCCAGCGTGATCTCGGCGTTCTTCAAATATATTTTTTCTTTATTTGGCTCAGCAACAATTGAATACACTGATACTGATAAAAATAGATTCAATGAACTTGTAGCCTAGTGTATCAACTTCTTATTGGTAAGCACATCTATTTATTTGTGAACATAATATAAAATTATAACAATGGATTGAGGATCCCAACCAGACACTGAAAGTAAGTATCCTATACCTGGTGCAATATATCCACTATTAACACAATTATATACGATCTCATGTTTGATTGTTCAAATATTTCAAAACAAGAGTAGAGAAAATGTTCCAAACCTGAACGAAGCACAGGCGGAGGCAAATATACTGCGCACAGAAGCTGCTAGGAAGCTATATAGAAATAAGTATTTGACTACACGGTTGGCCTAGTGGTTTCAGTGGTCGCAACGCCACTTCCTACTGCGCCAAGTGTTGTGGGTTCAAATCCTACATGGGACAACACTTTGTGTGATCCATAAATTGTTGTTCTAAGTCTGGGTGTACTTTGTGTCCGTTTCATGTATGTTTGTAAAAATCCCCGCGATACAGGAATGTATATTCCTAATGGGGAGTTTTTTCTTTTAAAGAAAAAAAAAAAAAAAAAGAAAAAGTAAGCAAAGGTACTTAGGCATATTCTTTACATAGAAAATTAATATTTGTGACTAAATTTAGTTGGTTATCAATAGAGTGAAAGGGGCGAAAGAAATATGTTAAAATTTAATTTAATTTGAAAATAGTCATGACAGTTTTTTGATAGGCAAATCATGACAGATGTGTTTATTAAATAATGCAATTAAAAAATTGATTAATTTTGTTTGATTTGGTTATCAGATGGGTGTAAGTCGATCTTCACCGGCTCTGGTACTACGTTTTTATTAATATATATGTCTTTATAGTGTTTAAAATTCCTTTTATAATGACAATAGCTGCCCCGACAGACTTGGTTACACCAAAAGTTAGTTATTAAGGCCCGTTGCTTTGTCTTTACCATTTTCTTCGCAATTGCTACTTTTTTTTTTCATATAATCATTTGATTTCTCGCGGACTGGGTTTCCGCAAACGTTGAATCAAACGCGCATATTTCGCGTGATTAATATACATAAGAACCTTCCTTGTGCCCTAAGATATATATACAAAAAAAACAACCGAATTGGTACAGCGATAGATGGAAGACTACCTGACGATCGCCGCCCGTGAAATGTAAAGAAGATACAAAACAAAGAGGTCATTATTAAAAAGTCACAAAGCTACAACGTCAACTTGGTAATTCCCTAGAAGTTTTTTTGAAGTTTAGTTTTTAATACAAGTTCATACACCACTTTTCTAAAGAAAGCCCAATTCGTAATCTAAACTAGTGTAAGTAATTAATTATACAAAATTAAAGCCTCTATACTTTGTGTAATCACGTGTAATGAACCTAAAAACTATATATGTTGTTTTAATAACCTCATTAATATCCGAAACTACATAATAATATATATGTATAAATCAAGTTCAAATAAAGCTTCACATATTCCAAATTAAGGAAAACTTATGAGAGAGTTTTGTGATTGAGTTATCGTCAGCATAATTTTTTACAATTAGTAGACTTTTTACACCACTACCTTAGGGAGCAGTACAATGACCATTAAAACACATGAAACTGCGGAAAACTGCTGTTTACGTATGCATGAAACACAAAAGCGTAATAAATTCTTGTTTTTATACATATATCACGCCAACACGTTCTTAACTGTAGCCAAAGCTATATTTTACATTGTTATTCAGATATATCCTATATTATTCTCGTTGGAACAAACCAGAGCTTTCCCCACCCGTTATTAGCGTGGGCAAGTAAGAAACAATCGTTACTCATGTGATAAATTCTATTTTCTAGAAAGTTTTCGAAGAATTCCTACGACGGTAATAGGTATTATAGGCGGATTGGCCTCAATTCCTTGTCACGTTTCTGTGAAAGTCTTGAAACAATCAATGGATAGTTTATTTGTTTCACAGTACGATTTCATTGCAAGAAACTATTTCCATATTTTGATGATCGTGTATTAGAGCTTTGTCGTTAAGCTCAAAGCTAATCCTGAACGAAATGTGACCCCGATGTCTACTTTAGCAGGGATTTGACATTTAGAACAGTATCGAACAAAATATCATGTCTGTTAATCCTCTTAAAAGCATTTGGAAATTTAATAAGTGAACTATATATGTTTCATGCTAATTAAGCTTCATTCATAATACTTCGAAAATTGAAGATAATCTCGCAGTGTTGGTATAAGCTGTTTATATTTTTGATAATAATATACTATCAGCATGCAGCATTTTCTCATCTATATTAAAGGGCTCTGTAATTTTGTACTTGCATGATATGGAACACACCCAATTAATAAACTGAATACTTTTGAATTAAAAAAAGGTATAATAGATATTATGTTTATGAAGGAATTGAGCAAGACGAGGGTTTTGGCGCCCTACCATTTAATAATTGTTTATTCAGTAACTATTATAATTGAGGGCATTGCTGCAAATGTTGTCCCTTTTCAACCAGACATATTGATGAAAATAATCCTCTCCTGAATTTTAAGCAACATTGATATAATTAATTTAATGCGTATGTATTTTATTTTAAAATAGAAGGGGCACATGCTTGTTAGTTTTAAATACAAAGTCTAGAGGCCAATCTCATGACTCCACAGTTTTGACGATAAACACGCTGTATTTAGTCTGTGGTGTAGTGAAAGCGATATAATATCTTTATTAGTTTTTGAATGAGTGAAGTTTTTTACGAGAACTACTATGAAACAAGTACTCTGCTTCAGACTTATGCTAGCTCTCCCCCGTTCATTTCTCTTACTCTTCAAAAAGCAACGAAAAAGAATTTTTTCTATCTATCTTCTTCTATCTCTCAAATCGAGCCGAGCCATGTGTAGCTATTCGTAGCGAGTTCTACAAGAGCTACGACAACTTGAGAATGTAAGCTTTACTAACTTAAAGCTCCATTGTTAGAGTCGGTTACAATTCTTATTTTAATGTATCAAATACATTATTGGAAGTACCCGCCTCATCCTTACGCGCGACTTTTACTGACATTTAAATCATGAGCTTATCGATGTCGCTTACTCATTGCACTAGCTGCATAAAAGATGACACGCCTATGTTCCTTACTTATTGAGGCACTTAGTTCTCGAGTGTACCAACAATAATATAATACAGAACAAAATATCTCTCGCTTCGCTGTCTATCTATATAGGCCCTAAATCCACGCCCTGCTTCCACCGGGTGTCGCGTGGGCGTATGACGTCAGCAAACCAGCTCCCCTCCCGCCCCTCAGCTTCTCCCCAGCCCCCTTCAACTTGACATTCGGTGGGCTGTATTGATTCGCGGGAACTCCGCAATGCCGAGGCCGGTCGTGTTTACATTCTGTTTTGTGAATGGACCTTAGCCGGTCTTACTGTTCATAATAGTATTTCAATTTGAGGTGCTATAAGGTGAGGTATAACAATGTATACATAGATATATATATCAATTGTAGTACTGATAGCGTATAATATTTACTAACATAAATGATGACACTTCTTTCACTTAAGCCTTTGATGAGAGTTAACTTAGGACTATAGTATTGATTTATTTTTATTAAGTAGTTTGTAAATAAGCTAAGGCTGAATTTTATGGTAAGTGACAATCGCCGCCTATGAGAACCACAGGACTCCCAAAAGCGATTTAACGCCTCCTTACTTACCTGGTAAAATGTTTAGAGCGTATATTATGTATGCAGATTAAAAACAACAATCTTTTTTAATCTGCTTTAACATGTGGCTGTGATATCACACCGTCTGGTCCCATGCACCGAAGCATGTGCCATGTGACTCGCCCACAACACTCATATAGTTCTTAAAATATAGGTCGATCATTATGACAGATATCATTACTGTCATTTTACAAGTTAAATACCCCGTAACTTCTAAATGGGAGATTTTTTTTGTTTTTGCGAAAGACGGTCCCCATTTCATGTCATCCACATTTTTTTATATTTTTTATCATTAATTCCATCACGACGAAGACTTGAAGACTCGAAGACTTAGAATTGAAGACTTGAAATACTTGACATTGGGAGAAATAGCTGATCCGGCTGAATGCCATTCATCAAAAGAAGAAGAACTTCTAAAATGACACAACATATTTTTGATACGCCTCACACTTCATGTGTGATAGAAGTGACATTAACAATATAGGTAAAAAAATCGGTTAAGTACAGTCACACTCGCGCACCTAAGGTTCCGTATAAACCTATAGGTATATGAGTAAAATTTATGCTTTTTGCAAATTTTCCTTTATCTGTGCTATTAAGCGTTGCTTCATACCAAATTTCAAGATTGTGAGTTCACGAGAAGTGCCCTATAAGTTTTGATACCCCTGCGAGTGTCGAAAATTTGCAGCATAAACGCTGTATCTTTTGATTGCGTTGATTTTTTCACGGCTCTAAGGGACAGCAGACCTGAGTATTTGATATGAATTGCAGCTTGATACCTTCATGCGTTTCTGAGAAAAAGGGTCTTGACAGATAGACGGACAATAGTGATCCTAGGATTCCGTTATATTCTTTGAGGTAGGGAACCCTAAAAAATGATACGCTTGTCAAGTGACGTCGTCTATTGCGAAGCCATCTGAAACAGAGATGAAGCTATATTTTAAGGACTGCAATTACTTTTTTTGTCATTATTCTCATTAATTCAGATCAAAATTCAGATATATATATATATATCGTCCAAATGTTGGTATTTGAGAAAGTTCGTTATACAAATAGTTATATTAACTTAATTACTAGATTAATAGTTGGGCGTAAAATTGGAGTCGATCGACTAGGGAGCAATGTCCGCGCTACAGCGAATCACGGTTAAACCGCACTATTAAGGTGATTTATATTCTTACTGGGGAGTTAGTTTCTCAAGACACCATAACGGAGAACAAAATGGGTATGAAATAAGGTCACTCTAAGAACTATGAAGTGTCAATTGCTTTAATTAAAACTTTTGTGTAGGTGGACTTAATGTGAAATAAGGTATAACATAAAGTAACTCCTTTTCAGTATTTATATCTTATACCCATCATTATCAGCCTATTGCAGTTGATTGTTGGGCATAGGCCTCTGCAAATACATAAATAACCTTGGTTCGATTCTCGTCTTCTTCTTGTCTTATACTGTAGAAATGTCAAATTCTTCTTTTAATATGATGACAACCAGCTGGATTAGCTATTTCTGCCAGTGTGAAGTATTTAAAGTCTTTAAATCTTAGAGTCTTCAAGCCTTCGTCGTGATGAAATTAATGATGAAAAATGTGAATGACATGAAGCGGGGACTGTCTTTCGAAAAACAAACAACGATCTCCTTTAAATTTCTTACTTTCTTGTATATAACTTCATATTCTTTTATCTCTGAATAGGCTATACTCTATAGTGTGAGATAGATTTTGTTAAACTTATATTTAAGTATAAAACTTACTTTCACTTATTGCATATACGACTGATGTGCTTGACGTCTCGGGTTCGATTCCCGGGTGAGACCAAAACTTTAAATGATCTGCAAATATTTGTTTCGGAGTTTGGGTGTTTTCTATGTATAATAAGTATGTATTTACAAAAAAAAAGTATTATATGTATTGTTGTCATGTACCCATAACACAAGCTATGTTTAGCTTTGGACTAGATGGCGTTGTGTGTTAAATGACGGAAATATTTTTATTTTTATCAAAATCCAGCACATTCCATCAATTATTTGATCTCGTCAGCCTTTAGTAATCTAACATAGTGTTTTTTAAAACGTTAACCCCATATTCGAAACATTATTATTGTTTCTATGTCATTTTCAACTTAAAACTTACAGCCTTAAAGTAGAAAAAAGCACCATTCCCTTGATGAAAGTTAATTAAAGTTTATGCATAAGGGAGTATATGTTATAACAGAAATAATTTCAGTATATTCTGCTACTATTTCTTACGCTCAAGATACAAGTGTGAGTGGGCGTTGCCTCTGTGTTGGTGATTTGTGTGGGCTACGGATGCTATAATGATGTTCTCCTTTACAAACACGGCCACCAGTCTCAACGGAGACTAACTAACTACGCAGGAGATATTATAGTGCACAAGTGTGTGCAAACACAGGTGCACTCTCTGTTCCCTCTCTCTCATAATCCGAAGAGACGGTTCACCGATGCGACAGATTTTTCACCGTGGGAGAGCCACGCTTCGGCATGAATGGGCCGGCTCGACCGGAGTGATACCACGGCCTCACAGAAAACCGGTGTGAAACAGCGCTTACGCTGTGTTTCATCGAGTGAGTGAGGATACCGGAGGCCCATACCCCAATCCAACGCCCCCTATCCCCCTCACCATCCCCCTTCTCCCCAGGCCGCCATAGTGTGGGTCACCATGCTGCATTGTTCTTTTTCGCATTGAGGATGGTGACCACCACTCTTGGATTCTGCTCATGCTTTCCATCAGGTAGGGCAGAGTCATTTTGGCAGCATAAATATAAAAAAAAAAAGGCGCAGGACCGATGGCTTTACGTGCTCTCCGAGTCACGGGGTTCAGACCCCAACTTCCAAACTCCGAGTCGTTTTTAATTTCTATAATCAGAAAAACACAATAACACTTTTGGCCCGACCGGGGATTCGAATCCCAGACCTCTTGATTGGCAGTCGCATACGTCAACCGCTAGACCAATGAGGCAGTAGCAGACAGCTCACACACCTCTTTTCGACTTTTGTTATGATATAATACCAACACGATTTGAGCTATGTGATGACGCTGAGGCTAGTTTTTTAGTATACCTAATGGTATAGCTCTCCTAAAAGTAAATAATTACTGCTTTCATGCGTGAATTTAGTATCAAAGGTCCCATATGTGTGAAAAACTTTCTGAGAACTAGCATTAGTGTAAAACAACTTATATAATAAAACACACACATTTCTTGGCAAGACGTTAGTATTAGTACCTGGATCGCCGAGTTTTGCTCGGTATTTTTTTTGTACATTTTCTAAACATAGATCCTAGTTAAATCGAATTAACGCCTCCAAAACCCTCTGCGTTTGGAAAAAATATGTCCCTGTCGGTCCGCCTATACATTGCCGCTTTATATTAGAAATTATGAGAGCTAGAAAAGAGAAAATTAATCAGGCCGACAAATAAACATAATGAAAATTAGAAAACCTAGTACCTAAACAGATTTGGAAATATTACATCTCCCTGGCTTTTCAAAGAAGCTCCTTCATTCTAGGACTGACATTAAATAATTGTAGTGACTGACTGACATAAAACACTCTTCAATATCTTAAGTAACAATACAATTTTTCATAACATATCTGGTTAAGAAATGAGAAATGTTGCTAAATTTGATAAACTTCTAAAAAATGTATTAACCAAAACTGGCAATGTATGGTAAAAAGGTGATTCCCCGGCTGATGAAACAGCACCTCCTACGCAAATGTTTAAATACTTTCTGAGTAATGCAACAGGTAATAAATTACCCACGTTTACGCAACGGCACTAATGGGATTAAATATATGAATTAGTTTTTCGTGTGACACGAAATTCATAATTGCAAAGACATGACCTAAAATGAATTGGAAATAAAGTTGTGCCAACGTACTTAATTGTGTAAGGCTGCAGTGTTGTGTGGGTGCTGTGTTAATTCTTTTTGTTTTTGTTTAATATCTTGGTAGCAAGAGATCTACTTGATAGCATAGCAAGAACTGTCAGGAGTACGCTAAACACACCAACAACCTAAAGGAATAATATAAGAAATAATATGTTCTTACACTGCTTACTTTATATCCATAATAAATACATACAAATAAACGAAATTGACGTTTGACATTTTATATAAACAGCTTTTTACTTAATTCATATGATGTAATGGTACAGCAACCACCACGAGTAATACACCGCGGTGCGCAGTTAGTTGTAAATTTACTAGTATAGATGTTATTAACTGTTGACAACGCCTTCATCATCATCATCATCATCATCAGCCCATCGCAGTCCACTGCTGGACATAGGCCTCTCCAATTTCACGCCACTTAGTTCGATCTATGGCTTCTCGCATCCAGCTCCTGCCAGCCGTCTTGCGCAAATCATCGCTCCACCTGGCTTGTGGACGTCCTACACTACGTTTGCCGAGACGCGGTCTCCACTCAAGAACTCGTTTACCCCAACGGTTATCGGTTCTTCGGCAAATGTGGCCAGCCCACTGCCACTTCAGCTTGCTAATCCTGTGGGCTACGTCGATGACCCTGGTTCTTTGTCGGATCACCTCGTTTCTAATGCGATCCCTTAGAGAAACGCCGAGCATATACCTCTCCATTGCACGCTGAGCGACTTTAAACTTATGGACCAGTCGAACCGTAAGTGTCCACGTTTCGGCTCCGTAAGTCATTACGGGTAGGACGCACGCATTGAAGACTTTCGTCTTTAGGCACTGTGGGATCGATGATGAGAAGACCCGACGAAGTTTCCCAAACGCTGCCCAACCCAGCTGGATTCTTCTGTTCACCTCGTCCTCAAAGCTGTTTCTACCTAACTGCAAAGCCTGCCCGAGGTATACATATTTTTGAACAACTTCGAGAACGGCACCGTGTACCGCAACCGGTTCCGGTAGTACATGTTCATTGAACATGACCTTGGTCTTGTCGAAGTTCATCCGTAGGCCGATGCGCACAGACGAGTCAGCCAGGTCGTTCAGCATCTGTTGTAGGTCCTGCAACGTCTCTGCCATGATGACGATGTCATCTGCAAATCGCAAGTGAGAGATGTATTCGCCATTGATGTTGATACCGCGCCTTTTCCAGTGCAGCGTCTTAAACAGGTCCTCCATTGCATTAGTGAATAATTTCGGGGATATAACGTCCCCTTGCCTCACTCCTCGATGCAATGGTATGGGTCTTGTATGCTGATCCTGTACTTGGACGGACATAGTAGCGGCTTTGTAGAGACATCTCAACACTCGGACGTACCGCCAATCTACTTGGCAACGCTGCAGGGACTCCAGAACAGACCAGATCTCAATCGAGTCAAAGGCCTTTTCATAGTCCACAAATGCTAGACACAGGGGCTGATTATACTCTTCGGTCTTCTGTATTATCTGCCGCACTGTGTGGATGTGGTCTATGGTGCCATATCCGCTCCGAAACCCAGCCTGCTCCGGTGGCTGGTATTCGTCGAGTCTTCGCGCAAGACGGTTCGTGATGACTCTTGAAAACAGCTTATAGACGTGGCTCAAGAGGGAAATGGGCCGATAGTTCCTCAACATGGTTTTATTTCCCTTTTTGAAGAACAGGACGACCACACTCCTACTCCACGCCTCTGGAGTCCTCCCTTCGAACAGGACAGCGTTGAAAAGCTTTTGGAGCGCCTTTAATACGGGTTTACCTCCAGCCTTTAACAGCTCTGTAGTAACGCCATCCTCTCCAGGGGCTTTTCCATTTTTCAGCTGTCTAAGAGCCATCTCGATTTCGTCAATGCTGACTTCTGGCAGATCTTCGGTGAAGTGGCGTGTTAATTTGGCCCGAGGGTCCTCATTTTCGGGATCAGGTCGAGATGCATGCGAAGCGTACAAATCGCCATAGAAGCTTTCTACTTCCGAAAGGACAGCCAGCTTGGAAGCAACGACTTCTCCGCTTACTGTGGTCAGCTTCGTCAAATGGCTTCTTCCAAGAGATTTCACAAACACTTTTGACCCCCGATTCTGCTCGATTGCTCTTTCAATCAAAAGAGTGTTGGAGCATCGGAGGTCGTGTCGTACACGCTTACTAATCTCTCGGTTTAGAGTCCGTTTTGCCGATGAAGTGACTGGCGGGTTCTCACGTCTTTCCTTCATTAACCCTAGTGTCTTTTCTGAAAGCTTCGACTTCGTGTCTGTACGCTGCATTTGACAAAATCTCGTACCTTCACTCCTGAGGATTCGAACCACATTTTCAAGGTTCTGGTTTACGTCTCTTGTGGTTTCCATGGCAACAAATCGGTTTTCCAGATTTGACTGGAATTTTTCAGATCCCATCTCGACTTGGAGCAGAGTTGGTCGGAGCCTGGACTTCATCATGCGGACACGTTCAGCCTTGAAGTTGATATTCAGAGAACCTTACCAGACAACGCCTTAGAAAAAACAAATTAAACGGAAATATATTCACAAAATTTTAAAACAATAACGATAAGCTCACCCACTTTCCCAGAACGGTAATCCGCTACCCACAGAACCAAGTTTTTTTTAGCTTAATCTGTAAGTAAAAAAGTTAGAATATTCCACAGTACGTTATAAATAAATTTCTTGTAATTAAAATATTAATTCATTTACAAAAGCACGTGGCCTCAGAAAACTGTGACGTAAAAGCTAAAATCGCGTAGGAGGCATCCGCCGTTCCTAAATAACCTTCAAACAGTAATTTCCGTTATCTTTATTATTCACCAGCCATTTCTAACTTTACAGCTTTATAAAGATCTGTGACCTGGTGTCAAACAATCAGCGAGGGCAAGCAACGACGGCGCGGTCAGTACCTGGATGGGTGACCGCTGGTGGCATGTTACCATGAACGTCTCCGTGATTCGGAGTTCACGTTAAGCAGTCGGTCCCGGTTGTTATCATAGGATAACAGTCGTGAAGCTTAGTTGGAGGCCTTCGAGCGGCTTAAAAACATCCAACGGTAAGATTACGTAGCCACAACGTTGTCTTGCCAGTCCCCAACCCGCACTTGGCTAGCGTGGGGACGTATGGCCTTAACCCTCTCCTGAGAGGAGACCGAGCCCAGCAGTGTGAAATTATGGGTTGCTGATGAAGACCTTAAAAATATATTTACCCAAATCTCTTTAGAACGATAACTAATAAATTAGAATTAGTGCTTGTTAATTGTGTAAATAAACTTTCCCATAGAGCGCTATTGATGATATTTTTTTATAACTATTTTACTTTTACTTAAGCTCCACTTTTGTCGATGATCAGTTTATCGTGATACTGACTAAAACTCAAGTACGTGTCTTGAAACCATAAGATTACTTATTCCCAAGGATATCTGAATTAAGTGTACTTTAAGGCTTGTTAAACTCTTTAAGAAAATAAATTACTCCATTTAAAAACGTACCAAAAACTTTAATGTAATGATAAAACTATTTTTTTCAATAGTTGACATTTTTTTTGCTTTGTTTCGATAAATAATGTCGTTCGGTTAGCACAATTTTGTAATTGAAAATATATTCTCAGTCTCATTTACCTTTCTTATGTGTCACTTATAAATCGTTCTGATATCAAATTTAATTTGAAACCTAGTCTTATTTCTAAGACCTCATTAGCAATTTACTACGTTTTGTGTCTCGACCTACCGCAAACTGACCGCAACATATTACCGAGATCATCAAAATATTTACACGAGTAACATTATTTATAATTCAGCAATAAATAATTATTAGTATGATTGATTTAACAAAGAAAATAAGCCATAAATACGAAGCTAAACGAACTAACGCCTAATTTAATATTTATTTATTATTATATATCTGCTAAGCTCCACAAGGAGGCTGCTGAACGAGATTATGAGTGGGCCAATACCGAGAGAAGAAGTTGTCGGCGATAGGCACCGTCAACGGGACCACCTTTAGTGGTAGATTGATTACTGCAGTCGGGATAGCGACCTGAATGCATAAATGTGCAAACGGCGAACCACACCGGTATTGAATGGAGGAAATAATTTCCCCGGGTCAGGGTCCGACAACGCCTGGCATCGATTCAGGGAGGACCTGAAATAACATAATCCAGGTCCTCACAGAATAGAGCGCCAGAGACTGGTCATCGGTATGCTTTTTAGGAAACACCACATATTCTTGGATTCTGTGAGTTGAGTGCGAGGCTGGAGTTGCGAAGAGAATTTACACATTGTAAACAAAAAAGAGACATAGCAAAGTATGATTATTTGAAGAACGAGAATCCTGTTCATAATTGAACAGAGAAAGTGAAAAGGGATGTCAGATATAAACGGGAAATAGGTGAGTAGAGAAAAGAATAAAGGGGGATGGGGAGACTCGAGAGAGAATCAAGTCCAATTCAATTTATGACGAAAAGAGGACACGAGGTCAAATTTATGAAGACACCTCTCATCTATAACTCAATAATCACAAGTTCGTTGCGACCGTTTAAGCGTCCTTTCCATAATCACAGAGAGTTTATTTGGACTCCAATAACCTCACTCACTTAATAAAAAGCGAAAAGAAATATTAGGCTAATACCGGGTCTTTGTGGTCATTTGTATAGTGGTCGATGTGTGCCAAAGCATGATTCACATCCATCGATCATAGCCCTCTCTATAAAAAGGAATTTCAGACGTACTATATATACTAAGGAGATGCCTATGTTAGAGTACCCTTGAAGGCAGTCGATGTGATGATGTTATGTGAAAACAGGTTGCTATAGGGTTTGTATCAAGTTTCTCTTTCATGGATTTTTTAATGGAATAGGGAGCAATCGAGCAGACGTACCGCCCTTGGACACCCGCAATACCAGAGGCGTCATAAGTACGTTGCTGGCCTTTGTGGGATGGGGAGGGCGGAATGGGGTATAGTCCTCCGCTATCCTCACAATAATTTTCTGTGAGGCCATTGTCTCACTCCGGTTGAGCCAGCCCATGCATCCGAAGTGTTGTTCTCATACGGTGCATGAAGCATGGTTATTTCATTCCATAATCAACTTTTAGTACTGCTATTGTATATAATTTTTATTCTATCTCATGACCGTATTAATACTTTGCAGAATGACTAATTTTATGTAAATCGCATACATTTAAAGGGAAACTCCCTGTTAGCATCTTATACTGAAACGTTGACTCATAGTTGTTTGTTTTTTAAAGACTACTCTAGCTTTACGAATGTAGGTATTTTTGTTTTTTTAAATTATCCGATATTTGACTGCATGTTTACCGTAGAAGGTTTAAGCGGTCATCTCAACTTAACTGCTTTGGTGATGGCATTAACACAGCTCCAAGGGACCTGAGTATTTGCTATGAATTCCAGCTTAATACCTCCACGAGTTCCTGAGAAAAAGCATCTTGACAAACAGAGGAGCCACAAAGTTCCGTTTTTTTACTTTTGAGGTTCGGAACCCTAAAAACAGACAAATGGTCGAGAAAGCAGTTATTAACCTCTAATTTTCAACAGAGCTTTTTAAACAGCTTCATAACAAGAGCTATTTCAAGTGTATATTAGCAACTTGTTACCACGCTTACGTAAATTCTTACAAATACATAAAATTGAACTGTCTGTTTGTTATATCAAAATAATAGCTTTTCACTAATTCCAAATGAAACTAAATAAGACACAGGCACCATTTTTTTTTATTTGACAACCTCTCTCCCTTTGTCTTGGGTATATAGAGGTTGGTACTATTTTCACGGGACTTTTACTAGCAGACAGCTAATGTTAGAAAGAGTAACTGAAGCTACTTATATTTTATACAAATAACAGGGTTAAGTGAAAAAACACAATTGAATAGTGAACGATATTCAAAAGCGATTAAAAGCGCAGGTAATTCCGCGGGGCGCAACTTCTAATATATTTTTATGAGAAACTCACGTCTATATATGCTTGTACGTCAATATTATATGACAGGCACTTAACACTTCGTGTATATTATTTCTGAGATAACTCGTATAAACTGGTTATTTTGAAGGAATCCAATAAAATCGTGATCCACGAGTAAACCTTAACTTTAACTTATCATATCATACTTGAAAATTGATATATTTTCGCTCGTTTCATTCGTTCTCGCATTACCTTGAACGTTTTATATACACTTGAAAAAAGCTCCAAGGTTTTTAAAATCTGGTTATACTCAAAATAACTTTATGAAAAGTACGATTAATTGTTTGTTACAATTGTACTAACACAGTCAGTGCTTTAAAAAATGATAATTAATTAACTTAAACTTAATATTATAATTATAATATACCCACTGAGCCGATCTATCAATACGTGCGGGTAACACCACGTGGTGAAACTTATCTTTAAAAAAAATTGACTAAGTTACTCCTTATATTGTCATTCTCCTCTAAATCGGTCCTGCCGTTCGAGAGATTAGTCGTACCAAACAAAAAACCGACAAAAAGTAAATCTATTTTTTGATGCAAGTACCGTAGAAACTTTCATATGCATTAAGTGGAAAGGTGTTGAATTGAAATTATTAACGCTCTTGAATTCTGCTTATGCTTTCCATCAGGCAAAGTAGTCATTTTGGGAAGACCATACATAAAAAATAGACATGCGATTTTATTTATTTGTGTATTTTATGTACAATATTAAATGTAAAATAGTGATTTATTGCTTTTAATTGCATAGTAGTGCAATGATTATACAAAGTGTTACGGTAGATAGATATAAAAGGTAATGAGGCTAAGTAATCTCTGGTACGGCTGGACCGATTTAGACAGGACTTTCACTAGCAGATAGCTTATAATACAAGGAGTAGCTTGGGATATTTTTTAAACTAATTTCGACCCGTGGCGTTACCTGCGGTTGATGTCATACCGAGTTTAACACACTAGTTCAAAATAAGGGATTTCAGCCCCTTAGCCAAATGTCGCATCGATTCTCTGTCTACAATCGTTAAAGCTTCTATTCTCTTGTATTATTGACTAATATTTTGTATGACCACGTGACTAAGCGTTTTGAAATGTCATTTCCATGCATTTATTAGTTTCCTACTAACGTATACGTTTGTAGAATGTCAATTTGGCTAGGGACCTGCTTTGCTTATGTTTATCTATATATTATATATAATTTTATGATAGATATAACCTAAAGTGTAACTGTTACTACAATACATTAAACAAAAATAGCCTAAAATAATAATTATTATTATTCATTTAACAGTATTTTACATAGTACATGTTTAGTATTAGGTGCAAATGATACATTTAACTTGGGACATCTGTGCCTGGACTAGATTAGAAAACTATATCCTAGATATCAGTGCTCTTTACTTAATAAGTCGCACTATCTGTATTTTAGAACAAACCTGGAAATTCCATACATTATACAGCTTCTATAATATCACACTGCAAATTGAAAACTGTGGAAATAGTGTTCTGAAAAATAGTCTCCCCTCTGTGAGTGGAGTGAGGATGTGAGTGTGTGTATGAGAGAGGGTGAGTAGGAAGGTTACTGTGTAACATTTAAAACATACGTAATATCTTGATATCTATACAAATAGCTTTACACATATACACAAATAAATAAAATTGATGCGTCTTTTTGCAATTTTAAATAAACAACTTTTTAATAAAAACATATTGAGCTACATAGCTACGTACATCAAAAAACATTTTTTTTTCTCTTCTGTTTGTTCCAGATAATCTTTGGAGTAGCTCGATGGATTTTGATGGGAATTTCACTGGCAGATTCTGATACTGCTGAGAAACAACTTCTTCAACAACCCATATTGTCCCACTGCTGGGCTGGGGTGTCCTCTCGAGGGGGGGCTTAGGCTATACGTTCCCACCCTAGCCGAGTGCAGGAGCAATGTAAACTAATACTACTACTACTACAGTGTTAACCACTTATTGTTGTAAAGATACAAAAACAACCGCGGCTAACACCCCGAGGCTTAGTATTTAAATAAAAACTAACCAAGCGTAAAGGTAGTTATGAGCGGATAATCAGCACACGGATCAGTCCACTTGTCGAGGCACCGTCACGTGACCACGATGACGTCAAACGGAACCTGCCCGAGTGGCTCTGACACGACACTAACACGCACCAAGTACCTGCACACACTTCAGCTATATTTAATCAATAATTTTATAAGGACTTATCCCACAATCAAACTAATCTCAGATCTCACTTTCTTATTTGATGTGGAAACTTGTAAAGGTAGGCATGGATGGGAAGTAAATTAATATAAGTCGTCATTGTGGACGATCATTATGGTCACGTGACGAGATAACGCTTGAGCAAGTTGTGAATGTGTAGATATATAATGGGGATCCTATTGTATACGAAAAACTTCCAAATTAATTAAATAGGAAATCAAAATGGAAACGAAATCCAAAAGGATCCCCAAGTAGATCAATATGGACAAAAATCCAGATTAATCCCTGAGTGTATTTAAGCAGGGGATCCTAGAGGACAGAGTCTTCTGAACGCATGGCAATATCTCTAGGTTTAATAGGCTTTCTAGGGATACTCGACATGTAATTTGAAGTAATCTAAAACACGTAGAAGTTTAAAAAAAATGTTTTACATACAGGAGAACATAACATCTCATCAAAGCCGAATCGAATCTTGCATATAATCATTAAGTATTTTTTTTGGAAGAACTTGACCTAGTACCGACTTCATTTCAAACAAAATAAAAAAGTACTGCCTATTCACTCTGAAGAAGCGAGTAATAGATGATACATACATGTTTGATGCGAAGAATCAACGCTTTAAAATAGTACACTTGCCTTAGACACATACAGTGCAAGCGTCCCCTATTGTTCTAAAGGGTACGTGGAGTTTTCGTGACAAACTTCTAAGTTTTTAACTACTGTCAACGCCATCTGTTGTTGATTAGCGGATACGTTACGAACATCTTGTAACTAATAATCTTGCTCACTAAGCACTTACCATATATTGTATACAAGATATAATTTCAGATTCAGATACAAATTCAAAAATACAGATTTTAAAATAGTTAAACTTACCAGTTTAACTATTCAATTGTAATTATATTGATATTGCTCAAAAATTTGGAAAAGAAATAAAATTGGTGATTCATTGAATTAAAACATTACCTATTATTTCATGTTTGATCAAATTCTTAGCATCAATTACGAATTATTACACGAATTACACATTTCCGTTAATAAATTTTAAACAGCTTATCAAGACAAGGCTGAGCCTAGTCAATTTATGTGTATGTTTGACAACAATAAAATACGAAAATTATCTATACCTGGTACATGACATATAACTTTTTAAATTTTTTTTTATTACTTAATAAGAAACAAAGCTTATAATATATTTACTTTAAGTTCCAGTCAAATTACATAACTATACAAAAATAATTTAAAGAAAGACTAAACTTTTATTTCGCACGTTGCCACAACGGCCCATTAGCTCAGTTGGTTAGAGCGTCGTGCTAATAACGCGAAGGTCGCGGGTTCGATCCCCTCATGGGCCACTGTTACTGTTTTGTCAAAATTACATTTTATTATCATTTCATTTATACTTTTTTTAATTGATATACTTCTTAAACATTGCGCAAATGTAGAATGAATGCCTACGACACTTACTGAACAACAATCCAGTAATAAAATATGCTAGAAAAAATGGAAGCTATAGAAAATAGAAAATTTATTTATGAAACTACACTGACATTTTTTACAGTGTTTGGGGCAAAAGAGCAGGTAGGTGTCCTGATAGAAGAGACTACCGGCGCCTATTGACACCTGCAGCTCAAAGAATCACAAGTGCGTGTTACCCAATACAACACTATTTATTATCCAGAAACAGAGGTTGGGGATTTTGGACTCCAATCACTTTTATTCTATGGTTTATTTTTGTTCTGTGCAGAGTAGAGTCATTTTGGCTTAAAAGGGCGAGGCCAAGCTATAATTATATATAATTTAAGTCACGGAAGGAGTTTCACACATTAATGTTATGAGAATATCAATAAATATGACAACAGTGCACCAAGAATCGCTAAAAATATTTAATTTTCTGAAATGAGGTTTGTAGAGTATGAAAATCGCAATAATATTTATATTAAGAGCCGACAGCTATTAAACTAATTATTTTTCTGTCAATAATTTGAGTTTGCAGTTATTTTTATAAAGTTGATTAAATTATATTTGTTTTTATAAAATGAGTACAAATGAGTAGAAAAGTCGATGGTAAGTGAATACCACTTCCCATGATCCTCCACAACACAAGAGCCACAAGATTTTTGAGATGGAGTACGTTCTTTTCTAGAAAGTTTTGCAGTGATAACGTTTCGGAAATTTGTTTATTTATTTATATAGAGCTTGTACAAGTGACTAGAATCCAAGACGAGTGGTCCCACTCTTGAATTCTACCACCATTGTGGTGGCCACGAAAACAGGCAATGCAGCATTGTATTCCACATTATAGAGACCTAGTTAGATACTTTTTCACGTGGGATTTGGATCATTCTGATCGACTGATGGCCCCGATTGGTTATGAGAGACAATAACCACTTGTTATTTTTTCCTCGTGCGGAAATCCCCTCGGATAACACCGGTGGTGGTACTCGAACCGACTAAAACCGCACGCCGTCTCGCGTACTACAAGCCGGGGAACCAGGTACACCGTAGCAAGGAAAACCCCTGGAATCCCGACGTACCTCGGCATCCTACGGTTCGTATGGCCCCCTCCTGTGCCGGAGCCCCGATGTCCCCGTCACTATCCCTCTAGGCGCGCACGCTCCGCAGCGTCCGCCCCTCCACCCGAGCCTGCTTCTGCTAGCTGTGCTGCTGTCTGCTGCTGTGACAGATGGCCTCATCTGTCACCCTCAGACTTGTGCTTTTGGAGGAAGGAGATCGTTCTGAGATCTCTTGGTAAAATCCCTATCAAGGTGATTGCAATGGATGGCTTCAGGTATATTATCAAGATGTGTTTTTTTACCAGAAGGTGGTGGTGTTTATGTAGGCATTATGAAATTTAATAAATAATATTTGAGGTAAATAGATAATACAATAAATATTGACAAAACAAATTCAATTACATTTATTAACATACAAATAAAAATGTTTTTACAATAATATGTGGAGACTAATTTACTTTCATCATATTATGCTTATTAACAAAAGATCCATTATGACACATACCCTAACTAAAATTTGATATAAAGGAATTTTGACGCTAATATAAGTTATAGAATACGAATTTAGTTCAAAATTGAATTTAAAACTTTTATATATTATTACTTTTGATTAATTTACTTCGACACAGAAAAAAAGAATTATTTTTTTTAAACGAAGATTGTTTTGTCTATACTTTTTTTATTTTTAAATTCCCGTCTTTTTAGATTCTATAAAGCGCATTTTTTAGGTTTTCATTTGTATAAAAATATTTACATTAATAATGAATGAACATATACATAGTAATAAAATAAGAGATTTTTTTACAATTAAATTAAACGCTTAATACTAATTTATTTGTGAAAGCAATGCTCAGAGCATTCTACAATTTTTTCATATAATTAAATTGATATAATATCAAATAATTTTGTCCAAATCTAAAGCAATTTTAACCCCCTCTAAGATAAACGCTTGTCTTAAGAAAGAAAGGAAAGGGTTCAACTGGATAGTGTACTAGATGGGATTCGAACCTGGGTCCTGTGTTCAACTTCTAGAAGTTTTCACTTTCTCTTTATTGAAGCCATAGAAGGATTGTACAGGACCTTTAATCAGATAATATAATTTACGTTGAACTAACTAAATAAACGTAGTGAGATATACATAAATTTAGCGAAGATACAGCATCACTAACGTTCCGGTCATCAATCATCATCAATCGTCTAACTAAATTATGAAATACGGAACACTTTTTCAATAATTTTCATCAAGTATCAGTATTTTTACACAATTTCATTTTCATTTCAACTCAATTTATACCTTATCGGATGCTATAAGACTTTGAATTTGTTGATTGTTATCAGTCATCATTGGTATGACTTATTCACATATGCATATGTGTTAACATAGCTTTAATAGTGTACGTATTAGCATAGTTTTTTGAAATTTCATGATTTTAAATGTATTAAACACAGTGGTCGAAATTAGACCATAATTCTTTTTTTTTTATCCTTAGACGTCCCTATCTATACAAACTTCAACTGCGCCAAATTTCATGTTCTTTCGCATAATTTTCGAAAAAAGGGGTACAAAGTTTTTGGATCACGTAATTATACATACTATTTATTTAATATTGATTTTACGAGATTTTTTTCAGAAGTTAAAATTTTTAAAGCTTTTATCCTGTTAAAAGACTATAAATATAATAATTGTAATGTAATATAATTATTGTTAACTTATAGACAACGAGGGACTCGTGTCCGGTGTGACCGAGTAAATTAGAACTTGCCGAAAATCATTCTACTGATGGGTGACCATTCTTAATACATCGAGGCTCCCCTGGCCTCGATTAGCAGGCCAAGCTATCGGCCCCGGTAGGCATATTATTGGTACCCCGATAACCCGACCCTAACCTAGGGGGATGACTTTCGAGACTTATACACAAAGTTTTTGCTGCATAACGGAACTTTTTCGCGTCTAAAAATGTTATGACCTTGCATATATTGTTGCAAGTCCTTTATAAAGATTATGCTGCATTATTATTATATCACTGTCCATAGACAAAGAGATGTATAAAAGCTATTTCACATAAGTATTTGTAATCACATAAGGAGCGTAGGATATCAGTTTCAGTTGTCTACAACAAGCCAACGATGCTTCGAGTTCTCAATCTGTTGCTGCAGTAGTGGCGTGCGCAAGCGCAGTTTCACCTCCAACGAGCCGCCCGCGGGACGGCGGCCGTCCATTAGCTGGGGAAATATTAAATTATTTATTTATAACATTCAATAATTACTACAGAAAATATTACCGAGGTCGAATTTCAATCTCAAATTTTCACATAAGTGGTTTTTTAACCAACCCAATCTAAAGTTTTTGTTGATGAAATTAACAATACGCAAATGCACGCATACGGACAATCTTTTCTAGCACTGGGCAGGGCAGGGCACTATAAATACTTTTATGTTATATTTTAACCATGTTTTATCCTATCAATGACACAATAAATTATTTTCTGTTTCTTTCTAACTGCTTACATGTAAAAAGTACAGACAAAATAAACTTTTTATACATATGAAACTTTTGTGAACTTGGTTCATTACTATGCGTATAATGTATGCTTCCAGATATCACTTAATAATTAAATAGTATAGAATAGTAAGAATACATATCAAAAGTTAATACATTTAATTTTGTATTAAGGCTGTGACAGACTGACATACACCATTTTACAAATAGATTTTTTGATTTGAGTACTGTATAAAGAAATGCATTTATTGAAAAGTAGTTAATGTACAAATACTTACGGGGAATGCTTCATGTAGAGTTATTTGTGTCTCTAGTGGCGCCAATTTGACGTTGGCTGTTCCAATGAGTGTATCACTCCTGAACCAGCCGCTGCAACACGAGAACGCGTCAGCCAAACAGCAACTGCACCCAACACAAGCTAAACTACACGACATGCAACCTTACAGTCCACAACATAAGGATGAGAATATAATGACAATATACCTTTACAATAGCTAGCGTAATGATACAAGGAGTGAAAGAAGGAATAAAATGTCAAAAAAATTAGGGTAGTTGACTGTATCGTTAATATCTATCTCCTTCCTTAAAACGAATATTACAAAACATCTTGGAGAATACAATTATTACAGCTTTTTATTTCCATTACACATTTTAATCAAAAAAATATTGAAATACATTGCTAAAATGAATAGTCTAAAACAGTGACGTCACAAGTTTGTATTTATTACATTTTTCACACAAACTTATCATATTGACAAATGATAAAAGTAACTGATTTGTCTAAGGTGTCAACTAGCCTATTATGAGATGAATGAATGAATGAATGAATGAATGAATGAATGAAATGAATGTACAGAGTAATAAAGAACATGTACTGCTTTACTTATACATATTATTACATGGTTTTTGTAAGAAATAATTTTGGGATCAAAATCAATACAAGTCAAACTAAAAATGAGTTTGAGTTCAAGTGCAAAATAAAGCAAAAGAAAAAGCATTATTTATTACAATCAGATGCTACAACTATACATACATATATATTTATAATGAATAAAAGAATGACACATGAATAGAGATGACTTCACTCCCATAGGCATAAAGTTAAGTGGACCAAAAAGCAAAAGTACCTAAATCCTTCTCTAAAGTAGAACTTTTAAAAACTAATATTAATAGGCAAATCTAAAGGACAATCAACAACCCATAATGTCCCACTGCTAGGCATGGGCTCCTCTCAGGACAGGGTTAATGCCATACCTCCCCACGCTGGCTGAGTACGGGGGCTGGCAAAACAACGTTGCGGCTACGTAATCTTGCCAAGGGATGTTTTCAAGCCGCCAAAAGGCCTCCAACAATGCTTCACGTCTGTTATCCTATGATAACAACTGGGACCGACTGCTAATCGTGACCTCCGAATCACGGAGACGCTTTTGGTATCATACCACCAGCGGTCACCCAGCCAGGTACTGACCGCGGTCGTTGCTTACCCTTAGTCATTATTTCCAATCACCGAGTGCAACGAGGCAATCAACGCCTCTATAGGACAATGGCGGGTTTGTATGAGACTTTTGCACCGCCTTCTGTGTCTCACAGTAGGAATTGCTTTTGTATTTATTAAGCTCATCGATATTATCATTTAAAATTTCCAGATTTTTAGAAGTTGCCAATCTGTTACACAATGCCATCTAGTGTTGAAACTAAATAAGCTTAAAGTTTGAACATGTAACACACAACGCCATCAAGTCCCAAGTTAAGCAGAGCTTGTCTTATGGGTACTATATCACTGATATAAACACATTATACTTTTTTTTGTACATAAATATCTACAAGTTATTTATAAGAAAACACCCAAACTTCGAAACAAATATTTGCAGATCATATATACATTTGGTCCGATCCGGGTATCGAACCCGAAACCTTAATCACAGCAGTCGCATGCGCTACCACTGCGCCAAACAAAGAAAGTGAAGACACTCTAAATTCATGGAATATAACTACACTATTTATAAATACTAATGCCATTTACTATTAATTATAAAGAAAGGAACTACTAAAAACATTGTTAAATATACTGTATGTTGTATGTGCATCTAAGTACATTCACTATTCTATTAAGTTTACTAAAAAAACTACAACTTTTTAAAGTTACCTAGAGTATTAACATAATATAGCCAGGTGTTATCGGAAACAAACAGGAAGGGTAACAGTTTTAGCAGTCCAGTTTGTATGTTCCACCGTAATGCCTAAACTACTGAACCGATTTTAATGCATGAGGTGTCAATAGACATATAATTTTTTTACGCAGTCGGTTATAGTTTTAAAAAATGTTATATGTAGTAGACAAAAATTAATTTGTACAATGAAAAACAAGCAATTAATTATTAATGTTTTCATTAGTATAATATAAACAAGTATTTTATATTTATATGGATAAATGGTAAACTTACCCTCTAGAGTAAACTTCAAACTTGATCCCGTGTCTCTTGAACACCCTGAAGCAGGCTCTGTTCCGTTGTATGGGGAGGTGGAACACGCCATTGTACTCGGGGTTGTTCGTGTCCTTCACCAGAGCCGTGCGATCTGACACTGGCGCCTCCTGATTGTACAATACGAAGCATGTTTGAATATAAACTTAATGTAATATTTTGATGGCAGTTTACGTTTATTGATCTATGTTAATGGTTAATAATAATACATAATTAAACGACGGAAACCTTGAACACTGCGATTTAGTTTTATAAGAAACTGGTACAATGCCATCTCTTGACCGTAACATGTACTAAATTTATTAAACATTATCTCAAATAGACAATGGTGTTCCTCTTTATAAACCGTCTCCCTCGGTGAAAAACCATAAAAGATTTGCTTGATAAGGTTTCTCTGAGGCAGTGGTGTATGTGTATAAATATGCTTTTATAACATTTTTTATGGAATAAGGAGCAAACGAGCAAAAGTATCGCCTAATGGTAAGCGATTACCGCCACCCATAGACACCCGCAACTCCAGTTGCGTCATAAGTGCGTTGCTGGCCTTTGGGGATGTGGAGAGAGAGGCGGGGAGTGGATGGGGGAAGAGGGTTGGTGTATGTGCCTCCGGTATCCTCACTCGCTCGGTAAAAAACAGCGCAAGCGCTGTTTCACACCGGTTTTCTGTGAGGCCGTGGTATCACTCCGGTCGAGCCGGCCCATTCGTGGCTCTCACATAACCGAAGGTTATAATAATAACTTCACACATCCCACACACGACTACGTACTTTTTTTTTGTAAAAAGAAAACTCCCGCATTAGGAATATACATTCCTGTGTCACGGGGATCTTTACAAACATACATGAATCGGACACAAAGTACACCCAGACTTAGAACAACAATTTATGGATCACACAAAGTGTTGTCACACGAAGGATTTGAACCCACAACACTTGGCGCAACCGTGTAGTCAAACAAAGTCAAACTATCGTAACCAGACTGCTGATAACATACTTAAATATTTCTAAATACAATTATCTATACATATATACAAATAAATAAAATTGGGAGAGTCTGTCTGTAATATTAAAATAACCGCTTTTTACTAAATGCATATTTATGTATGCACGGTACATATACAAAACATTTTTTTTACAATTTTTGTGTCTGTTTGTTCCGGCTAATCTCTGGAACGGCTGTACCGATTTTGACGGGACTTTCACTGGCAAGATAACTGATGATATAAGGAGTAACTAAGGATACTTTTTTAGACTAGCTTTGCCTTGCGGTCTTACCCGCGGTTGTTATCGTACCGTGTAGTAAGAATCGAACTCACGATTTATTCCACTTTTCTAAACCTAAAAAAAACAAAATAGACCTTTGGCTTTCCTCATTTCATCTTGGAAGTATTTTACATAGGTGATATCACCCAGATCAACAACCCATAATGTCCCACTGCTGGGCTCGGGTCTCCTCTCAGGAGAGGGTTAAGGCCATACGTCCCCACGCTGGCCAAGTGCGGGTTGGGGACTGGCAAGAATACGTTGTGGCTACGTAAATCTTGCCGTTGGATGTTTTTAAGCCGCCCGAAGGCCTCCAACTAAGCTTCACGACTGTTATCGTATGATAACAACCGGGACCGACTGCTTAACGTGACCTCCGAATCACGGAGACGCTTATGGTAACATGCTACCAGTGGTTACTCATCCAGGTACTGATCGCCCCGTCGTTGCTTATCCTCGGTGATTGATTTTAATCAGCGAGTGCAACTGGGCTATGAGCGCCCAAGAGCGCGAAAAATACACCCAGTCTGGGCCGGAAATAATTCGACTTCAATTTTTTGTTTGTTCAACTTAGAATTAATTCACCCGGGTGAACAAAGGTGACTACTACAGACTTTGCCTTGTTCGAGATCAGACTTTGTATATTGAAAAAAAATACATATAGTGGAACATACGAACCTCTTTCTTTTTTTAGCTCATAGCCCAGTTGCACTCGGTGATTAGAAACAATCATCGAGGGTAAGCAACGATGGCGCGGTTGGTACCTGGATGGGAGACCGCTGGTGGCATGTTACCATGAGCGTCTCCGTGATTCGGAGGTCACGTTAAGCAGTCGGTCCCGGTTGTTATCATAGGATAACAGTCGTGAAGCTTAGTTGGAGGCCTACGGGCGGCTTAAAAACATCCAACGGTAAGATTACGTAGCCACAACGTTGTCTTACCAGTCCCCAACCCGCACTTGGCCAGCGTGGGGATGTATGGCCTTAACCCTCTCCTGAGAGGAGACCCGAGCCCAGCAGTGGGACATTATGGGTTGTTGTTTGTTTTGTTTCTTTTTTTAAGTTGGTTAACAAAGTAAAATAAACTGCAACCTTCTGCTTAGCAAATCAAGATGACAAAGTACCAACGGAACTGTCAAGTTTAAAAATAATAAGTATACCATACCTGTGGAAACGGGAAATCGAATTTGACATAAGTATCGACATCCTTCGGGTTGGAAACGTTGTAAGCGATGCCCCGCACGATTGTCAACTCTAGCTCGTTCTCGTTAAGGTCGGTGTTGCACTGCACCACCGCGAACTGGCGCGCCTCGTAGTGGAACTTCGGGGGACTTTGCCCGAGGCTGGAAGTGACATGTATTATATAAGAACATTTCTAGATTTACAAAGACAAGACGAAACTAATATACGTTAATGTTTCTTCTAAATATATTCAGAAATTTTTTTATTTAAAAAAAGTAAAATTAATTTATTCATTAACTCTTGAGATTCTTCTGGATTTTCAGGCAATTATAAAGTTTTATTGTATCTTTTCTTTCTCATTTAATTATTCAGGAAATTTAGTCTTAGTTATTATAAGCAGAATATGTCTGAAACCAATCTGCCCCCTTTTATGCATAGATTTGACGGTAAATAAATCAATTATGGCAATTTTTAAACATATGTAATGTGTGAAAAGTTATACGCAAAAATGTGTTGAAGACATAGTTATATATATTAACAGTAACCCGGCCCGGTTTTGAATAGAATTCATTCAAATTCTCGGATTTCCCCTCCTATAATATTTATGTACTATACAAATAAACCTACCTCTGGAATCACTCTATTCATTACTAAAAACTGCATTCAAATCCTTTAAGTTATTTAAAACATCTAAGCGAACCAACAACTGAAGTGATTTTATTTTATATTATTAAACAAGCGCGGTGAATGGTTTCGCTTTCAAATTCTCATGGGTGCAGAAACATAGGATACTCGATATTCAGAAAAAGTATTATTTTCAACATAAAAATAACTTAAACTAAAGCAAAATGACAAGAAAAAGCTATTAAACAATACAATGACAAAAAAACAGCACCTTTTAGCCACCACAACAACATCCAAATCCTCCTTGACCCTCACAGCGAGATGCTCGAACCTGTTGGCTTCGGCTATGTTGCCCATATCTCTGTTGTGATCGCGATTTGAGTGGCACATCTTAAGCTGGCTGTTGAGCTGATGCTGCAGACGAGAGAGTACATCCTCGTCTTCTCCTGTAGAGTCGATTGGGGTGTTGTTCTCTTCCGTTGGGCCGCAGTCTTCAGTGGACACTACATCAAACCTTAAAGGAAATGACGGTTGTATTTTAATGGTGGTTCATCGAGCAACTGGTACACACTTACTTACATGAATCTCGTTTACACATGTAACACAAATATATTTACCCACAATTACACTCACACTCACTCACACTCACTCTCACTCTCACACTCACACACACCCTCACATACACTCTCTCTCTCACACACACACACATACACACACACACACATACACACACACACACACCAGTACATTACTTTGTGCATAATAAGAGGCTACACTAAAAATGCAAATGAATAGTGAGCTTGAGTTTTATTTTGTTTTATTTTCTTTCTAAATTTTTTAATAAATGCTGTTTGTTTTTCCAGTTACTTCAAACATATGTGTGTATTGTACGCGAGGACACTGGTAACCTAAACACAAGTTAAATCTTATTCTGGGTACCAGAGTTCATCATAATTACTTTTGATATGTGCCATGTGCTTTTGATTTTGTGTATTTCTGTCTTTGTTTTTGAGAAATAAACCATATTATTATTATTATTATTATTATTATTACTTACTACCCTCGCACAGAAAATCAATCTAAAATTGCTGTATTCGTGGTGTCGTGTTTCGTTGGTGAGTGCGAGACCGAAGGACAAATGATGCGGAAGCATCACTAGGCCGCCATGGTGTGGATCGCTATGCTGCATTCACAACGTGGGAGAGCCACGCTTCGGCATGAATGGGCCGGCTCGACCGGAGTGATACCACGGACTCACAGAAAACCGGTGTGAAACAGCGCTCACGCTGTGTTTCATCGAGTGAGTGAGGATACCGGAGGCCCATACCCCAATCCAACGCCCCCTATCCCCCTCACCATTCCCCTTCCCCCCAGGCCGCCATAGTGTGGGTCACCATGCTGCATTGTTCTTTTTCGCATTGAGGATGGTGGCCACCACTCTTGGATTCTGCTCATGCTTTCCATCAGGC
>PKRV01000615.1:844700-963465 GCA_003709505.1 Hyphantria cunea
ACGGCGCGGGGGCGGGGGTGGCGCGAGCCGCAGCTGCTGGGGACGCTGAGGGCACCTGCAACAACAAGGGATGGTGAAGAAAGGTCTTACAGAACGTATATTCCCGCGACACATGATGTATACTTATAACGAGGGAGTAGCCTTTAAAAAAAAAGAAGAAAAAATAAAAAAAAAACTTCAAGGCAGTAGAGACAAGCTGATTTCGGCGTAACGGGCTGACTAGACAAAGGCGGTAATACCCTCTCACAGGTGACCAACCTAAAATGATAGCATTTGTGCTGTCGTGTTTGTTGAGAGTGGTCGAGACAACTCTAGCACCGACAGTTTTTAAACCATAAACCTCTCTTGAAAGCTCTGTGATACTTTTTTTTAAAATGCGCGCTCATCTTCAACTTTCTATTACATACTTCCGTTCCTTTATACGAAAGCACTTCCACAGCTTACAGGAAAGGGACAAAAAGATGTTACACATAAAAAAATAAGCATAAATATATTATTTTTTAAAACAGTAATAGTTTTGTGTGATCACAGATTATTATATAGACAAAAGATATTGTCTCGAACTGAAAAACCATTTACTTATAAATACAATGCTTTTCTTAACATTAGTTTACCGGGCTTCTTAATACATAAAGTCATCGTAGCAATATGATCGACCATTTGTGCTGGTGCATTGAAATCAGTATATCTCCCTAACCGCATATACCTTACAATAGATATTATGTGTGCAAAACTTCCCGCGATTTCCTGTAAAGCCGGGTCTCCTGCGACACTGTTATGTATTTTCTAACACCTAACAAACAAAATAAGGGGAAACATCCAACAAAATAAGGGCGTGGCCTAACAGTTTTGTTAGCTCGAACATGTTATCCGAAGCGGACGGAAAACATCCTCGCGTAGGCCTGCAGGGGAGGGCTAATTTAATTTCATAGTTGTTTGCGTACATTCAGGTTGCGCTTTTCGTATTTCCTGATTTGCACTTTCTAAGTAACGAAAAAAGATTTCAGTCCAAATCGATCGGCAACTTGTAATTCTGTGTAAATAATAAAAATAAGAGGCGCTCATAGCCCAGTTGCACTCGGTGTTTAGAAACAATCACCGAGGGTAAGAAACCACGGCGCGGTCAGTACCTGGATGGGTGACCGCTAGTGGCATGTTATCATGAGCGTCTCCGTGATTCGGAGGTCACGTTAAGCAATCGGTCCCGGTGTTATCATAAGATAACAGTCGTGAAGCTTAGTTGGAGGCCTTTGGGCGGTTTGAAAACATCCGACGGTAAGATTACGTAGCCACAACGTTGTCTTGCCAGTCCCCAACCCGCACTTGGTCAGCGTGAGGACGTATGGCCTTAACCCTTTCCCGAGAGGAGACCCGAGCCCAGCAGTGGGACGTTATGGGTTGTAGATGAAAAGATACGGAGTCCTTCCTCATTCATGAAAAAGTTAATAAACTGTACAACAACACTTAAAGGAAAAATTTAAACAAACCCTATACCAGCATGGAACAGGAAGAGAGGCGTATCTCCAGCAGTAGAAAAGCTGTTCGTTAAAAGCTGTTGATGATAGAGAGTCTTATCCAGAAAGAAAACTCGTATAAAAACAGACTCACCCCATGGGTAGGTAGGGGTGCGTACCCAGCAGGGGTGGGTAGCTCGTCGGCGTCGATAGGCCGACCCGCCGCGTGTTGTTTGATCGCGTCCTGATACTGCTTCACTATCCGCCCCATCCGTCTCGCCTTTGAAGAGTTACCGTCTTCTTTCGCTTTAGCTTCTTGTTGCTGTTGTAAATTAGTATAGGTATTTAAGAGTTTTAAAGAGGATAGTTAGGATAATACACTTAAGCTGAAATATCAATGTAAATTTCAAGTAGTTAAGTGTTTGGTTGAAGCTTAGGAAAATTCCTCACTTATGGAGTTGAGCTTTATATAATGCAAAACCGGGGAAAAACTTATTTGAGAGATGCAGAATGGAACGGGTAAGTTAGTTTAAATTTAAATTAAAAATTAAGTTTGACACTGCCGGCCTCGTTGGTCTAGTGGTTAATGTAAGCCACTTTAGATCAAGAAGTCTCTGGTTCAATTCCCAGGCCGGACTGCTGTTGGATTTTTTCTAAAAGAAATTTTTAATAGCAATCCGGAGTATTGTAGATGGCGGTGTTTCCCACCTGTGTTTCGGAGAGCAGGTTAAGCCGTCGCTCCCAGTTGTCATGAACATCTATGGCAATCGTTATTGGGAAGTCAGTGCCCTCAAATATACTGACAACTAGTTAAACCTTCTAATTCAGTTTCTTATAGAGTGATAGCATGAACATTAAACTTTGCGAATGTAATAATTACACACAGCAAAATGTGATTTAAGTTTCTCAACAATAAGGTTGCAAGTCCTTTAAATATTCCTTTTCCAATGTGATTGTACGTTTACCTGAAAAGCAGCCAGCCTTTGACGTAAAGCTTCGTCCACGGTCGATGCAGTGATGAGACCGGGACTCTCATTCACCGGTTCCGGAGGAGGTTCTGTCAAGAAAATATCATTAATATTTATTTCTTAATATATACCGACCTTGATTGAATATAACCAATTTATTTATTAACAATTAGTAAAACTTAACCGATGCTGTTCAGATAAATTACCAAGAAGATGTTCAGTCAAAACTACTTTTGACCAACTTGTTTAGTTGTAATTTATTTTATTCTTTAAATAGTGATATCTACTCTGGCTGATAGATAGCATGAGCAGAATCTAAGCGTAGTGGTCACCATACTCATTGCGAATGCAGGCAATGCAAAAACGCAGCATGGTGATCCATACCATGACGGCCTTTAAAATCTTTACAAGCAACTCACCCGCAGATTTCTGCGTCACATCTTCTGTTTTCTGGGACTTGAAAGCTGCGCTTATCATTTCTGGCGTGGGTAATTCGTTCAGATCCATTTCTTGTCCAGACTTGTACGCGTCGACCACTAAGTCAAATTGTTTCACAACCTTCAGGTACTCCAGAGCCAAGTTCTTATCTCCTGCACGTTTTGATGATAGTGCTGCAGCTTTGAACTCTTGCTGACGTCCTTGAAAAAGAGGGTTGGTTAGAAAAAGGAGGTTATTTCTAACGCAGTTCCATAACCAACAGAAACAGAATCAGGAATAGGAACAAGAAAATAAAAACTTGAGTTTATTTAGAACTCCAAAGGCCTGGTGTGAGTTTATTTCACATTGATTCTTTCGTGACTATGAGCGCTTTCTGTCTGTGCTATTGTAACCAGACTCCTTATACCATGCTTATTTGTAATACATATTATAAATAAATTACACCGAGATACAGAACCAATTATCGTGAGCATCGCAGAGTAAGTAAACGACCTCTGGATTGCAGTCAGGGTAACAACCAATTGAATGTCCTACATGGGACAACACTTTGTGTGATCCATAAATTGTTGTTCTAAGTCTGGGTGTACTTTGTGTCCGTTTCCTGTATGTTTTTAAAGATCCCCGCGACACACGAATGTATACTCCTAATGCGGGAGTTGTCTTTTTAAAAAAAAAATAACAAAAAAAATAAAAAAAATTAACTAATTCTTTTCTTAAAAAAATTGTACTACCTATCAATAACTTAACACATGTTAAACAGTCATTTTTTTTTTTTTATATTTTCAGACATCTAACACACCACGCCATCTAGTCCCAAACTAAGCAGAGCTTGTATTATGGGTACTAAACAACTGATATAAATACATATATACTTTTTTTTGTAAATACATACATATCATACATAGAAAACACCCAAACTCCGAAACAAACATTTGTAGATCATACAAACATTTGATCCGACCCGGGAATCGAACCCGAGACCTCAAGAACAGCAGTCGCATACGCTACCGCTGCGCCACCGAGGCAGTCGAATTGATTCCCAACTGTTGATAAACATATTTATATTTCTAAATACACCCTGAGATCACAAATAATCGTACTTATTTCACAACTGTTTGAATTTAAATATTTCATGGCTTCTTATTTATAAAGGACAGGATTTTTTTCTAGATAATAAATAAAACAGATACCAACTGCATATAAGCTGATGTATTAAATAAAAGCAACAAGAAAATCCAATAAAAAAAATTATGGTCTCAAGTAAATAATAAGTAGATATATATAATATTATACACATAATATGATCGGATATCAAACAACGCCATCTAGTTTCAAACTAGGCAGAGCTTGTAGTGTGAAAACTAGATTGACCGATAGTATGATTTTATAATTTTTCTGTATATACACACATATTATACACAGAAAACACACAAACTCCAAAACAAATGTTTGTAGATCGTACAAAAATTTGGTCCGACCTGGGAATCGTAACTAAAAATACAATTTATATAATATGTATATATGTTTATATATATAAATAATCATTTAAAGTGTATGTATTTTATGCATTATTAATTATAATCAACCCGTCATGATGGGTGACTACTTCATATTAAATGCATATGTGATTAATCAAGTGATCAATATGGCACTATTCATAATGTCTGGACAATTTAGAAAATGAGTGTGTGTAGGTAATATAATGAAAAGTAATGAAATAAACAGACCAACCAGATAATGTGAATAATGTCTCTTTCTAATGAGTGAGGGACATAATTGTCCCATTGTACTATGTCCAAAGAGACATAGTCACAAAAAGGTTGGTGTTCAGGTTGTTACTCTTTATGTAAGTTTTGTTGGACTTTTGTTTAAGATTAAATTATTATAATGGTGGCAATTCTGTTGTTCTTATCACTGAACTAAAATTTACTAAAATTTGTTGTTGGATTATATACTTTAATCTCATCCGCTTAGAATCCATTTTTCGATATCTCACATCTGAGCTGTCACTGTGTTTAGTTCAGCACCATATAAACGTTAATTAGAGATACACGCTTGTTTATTACTTGAAGTCGTTAACACTTTGGCATAATCAAAATTAGTCAAATTAGTCAACTTAAGACATATATTTTTTCTTTTACTGTTCTTGTGTTGAACGTTTAAAACGTGTTACGTAAAACTTGACAGGTTGCACTTAACTTAGACGTCATCTAAATACATGTCGACTAAATTACTTACATAATTATTTCTTAAAATCTTTACAATGTGTGTGTATTTCAGATCAACTTTTAGTTCGTACTGAACCAAAAATTGTGAAAGCTTGTGATGGTGCGTCTTCGAGCCCTAACCTGAGTACCATAAATAATCGGCTTACTAACAAGGCGGTTTCGTTAACACCATCAGCAACCCTCACGAGGGGGTTGGGATAGCACTCAGATCCTCTGTGCTATCCCGTGGAATTCGTCGCCAGACTCGTAATTTCTCCAATGGCATTAAGAGCCTCACGCGAATCAAATGGGAGGATCATAGAAAATTAAACACATTGCATTTGGTTAGTTTTGATCACGCTATCTTCCTTTGCGTACCCAGTAAGTGCATTAGCCAATATGCTATCCAGGCCTGGTATTACTGAATACCGAGTGGCATTTAAAAATGCCCCTTTGGAACCCGGTTTGGAACTCGAATCCAATTTCCCCTACCGACGCAACGCCAATAAGGCTTAAACGGCCTAAAAAAACTCCGTGTATCCGACCATTAAAACTCCTAGCACGTAAGTACCCATCCCACACTCCTCTTAACACGCCAACCTCAGTATGAAGCACCACATTGACAAATCACCTAGGTATAATCGTGTAGCAGAACTAAGAGATGATCAGTCGCCGAGCTCCACTCCATCACACCTCCCTTCACACATCTCATCATCATCATCATACATCTCAAATCAAAGGTACCGATAAAACCAATGGCAAGGCTTAGCAATAAAACTATAAGATTAAATCTAGTTATCATCTAGCAATCACTACGATACTCAGACCGGGATACAATTACATATTAAAACTTACTACCTTACCAGGTACTAGATAGAAGACTGAGACTCACCTGTCTTTCTTCAATTTTGTACTTTAATTTACTCAAAATAAAGACAAGACGCACAGACTCGATACGACCCAACTTCTCGAGGTCCGATCTCCTTCGTGGTCCTACACCAAGTGTCCGTTCCTAACCTTCTCTCACCTCAAAACCGTCGATGAATCAGGTAATCGCCCTCTTTCAACGCTTGCTTAAAATATGGATTTTATGGCATCCAGATGTGAGAACTTTCACAAGACAAACTTCATATTATGAGGCAATAATGTTTTGTTCCTACTAATTTATCGCTTTATGATTCAAGTCGTTTATTAGTGTCGTCCGTCCCTTTTTAATAAAAGACCCTTTCGCCACCTGCACATGTAGTCATTACATTTAAACTATTGTTACAAATTAACAAAGCTCACAAGATTGGCAAGTTAGCCGATACTATCACAAGCTGAGATTTGAAATATTTAAAAATGGACTGTAAACAGATGCGATTAAAGTATACGATCCAACAACAAATTTTTGTGATTTTTAGTTTAGTGATGACAAGAACAGACTTACAACCATTACCCAAGATTGTTTTTAGTCCCATACCTGACTAACGTATACTAAGAATCTCATAAGCTATATGAATATCATTTGCAATTTGATTGATACCTAAGTTCAGATGCTTATCTGAACTGATTGAATACATTCCAATTTGATTTATCATTATTCATATTGCCCAGTGTTATATAGTTACAACACTGTATATGATTAAAAGAGGGCAACACTCTCTCTCGCTTTTTGGTATGTATAAGGCAAGTTGTGTTAAAAATAAAGTGTGCATATATTCAATTGGTATTAATTAATTACCTTAAGAAAACTTAAAATACCCATCCCTCTGTTTATAATATCACCTAGATATTATAAACAGAGCAATGTTTAATCACTTGGTCCATACAAACTAAAATAACACTTAATAATAACAAAGACAAAATAATACCAAAACCAAAGGACAAGATTAATATTATCTTGTAACAAAAAAAGCCCCAAAATACGCATTTTATTCAAACTTACTCAATATAATTTGTAATCCGTTCTGTTTTTCATCACTGAGGGCTTCAACTGGAGGAGGAGGCGGTGGTTCCCTAGGTTCCGGAGGACCAGGTTCTGGGCTAGGTTCTGGAGGCCCCAAGTCTATCAGAGGTTGTTCTGGCACCGGCTCAGGTTCAGGTGGAGCAGACGGAGGCTGTGGTGCATCAGCCTGCTTTTTAACGGCCACTGGTGGGGGAATATCCTCTTCATTGATTGGTTTGCCGGCTCTTGCTTGTTTCAGAAGATCGTTCAGGGTTTTTAGACCGCGGTTGAATCTGTAGTAAATAGACTTCTTAAGGTTCTTTATCTAGAGGTAGTGCATGGGTTAGGATACTAATGCTTAGCAGTAGATTACAATGGTTTCATTGATTGTTTAATTAGAAGCTTATATTTTAAATGTAAATAAGTAGCTGCGATAATATACTGCCAAACGTTTTTATTCAACTGCGCTCATACATAAGAAAGGGAAATAGTTTTGGCATTCCTTGTTGTTTATTTGTGCCAACGTAGCGCCTAAACTACGGAACCGACTGTATTGAATGAAGTGTCAATAGATTCGTAATTTTGGTGACATGGGCTGTAAAAACTCGGGTATTTTATTAAACTTTTTACTTGTTGAAACATTCTAATTGGAATCCGTGTAGAAAGATTAGTAGCCAAGCCGAATAGTAAGTCTTTGACTAAAAATACGATGAAATTAGGGATTAAAATAAAAAAAAAACAATGTTACCTTCTTGCTTTACTGCTCTCCCCACTGGCCTTAGCATTCTTCTCAGCAGCTGTATAATTAGTGATCCTATCTTGTATGAAGCTGACTATACTGCTTTCATTACTGGCTGTTGCCCCAGGGGGAGGCGGCGCGGGGCGAGAAGTGCGCGGGGGTGGCTTAGGTGCTTCATCGTCATCTATGGCCAGCTCTCTCAACTCATCCAACAGTTCAGGATCGTCTTCGTCACCTTAGATATCAAAAGATTGGCAAATGAAAAGAGATTAAACAAGTGGCAGGAATTTCAAGAAAATATCTGCAGAAAACCACAATAAATGTATAGATAACTTATTGCTTGATAAAAAAAACTGTAAAATAAAAATAGTAAAAAGTAAACTATAAAGTAATTCATAAAATCCAAATTCATTGTCTTAAACATCTCAAAAACTCTTAGATGATATTTACTGCGACGCGGATGACCGACGCGAATATCCGCGACGGACGGTACAATGTATTACGCCTATACAGCGTGTTCAGTGGTGTATAGAGCTCTCAGCGACCATCCCTGTCCACGCCGCGGATGCCTATTGCTCGTAACGTTATTCAGTGTCCCACGGACAGTCGTGCGTGGCGGATATTTTTTTTTATTTTTTTTTTTATATATATATTTAAGCTGCCAAAATGACTCTGCCCTGCCTGATGGAAAGCATGAGCAGAATCCAAGAGTGGTGGTCACCATCCTCAATGCGAAAAAGAACAATGCAGCATGGTGACCCACACTATGGCGGCCAGGGGGGAAAGTGGATGGTGAGGGGGATAGGGGGCGTTGGATTGGGGTATGGGCCTCCGGTATCCTCACTCACTCGATGAAACACAGCGTAAGCGCTGTTTCACACCGGTTTTCTGTGAGGCCGTGGTATCACTCCGGTCGAGCCGGCCCATTCATGCCGAAGCGTGGCTACTCGGTATAAATATGGATATGAAGTACTGGCGTCGTTGACTATATAATTCCCAATCACGACCTGAACGACGGATTCATCCACGACGGACGCATGCACTAATCCGCACGCAGACGGTCCGCGTCTAGTAATGTCTAGTCTATAATGTAGCAATAGCCAAATCAGATGTCATAACTCATTATTTCATAAAACTTACAACGGCAGATATTATATCTTTACATAGTATAAAATGAATTCACTTTCGTTGCCTATTAGCTTAGACCTTTTAAACCACTCAAAAGATTCAAACTATTATCACTAGAATCACTACCATGGTGTAACCCACTGCTGTTGCTGTACCTTTACAACAAGAAATGCAGGTAGCACCATGGTGCATAGCTAGTTAAAAATTAAAAAAAAAATTATATATTATTTACATTATGCACATTATAAAGACTAATATGACGTTCCTAAGAGATTCGTGAACATACATTCCTCAAAAAGTACTAGTTTGGTTCAAGATTTTAAATTTTATGTTCATTGAGTAAAATTATTCTTGTCAACGAATGAATGTCAACTAATCAAGAAGATTATAGTAAAGTATATGAAATGATATTAAAAATTGAAAGTGGGAGTAACAAAACACTGTTACTCATATCATAATTTAACATTTATCTGCTGTCTGATCATACCAGAAACATCTTCATCAGAAGGTATGTCCTTCAGGCTAGCTGCAATCATTGCATCAAGGTTAGCTGCGGGCATGGGTGCGGGTTTTTTAGGCTTTTGGCGTTTAGGTGGCCCACTGATAGCTGCCAACTCTGCTTCAAGGTCCAAGTCATCATCTGATAGGTCCATGGCCTCATCATTATCATCCAAATCGGGTATATCTATGAGACCAAACTGTAAAAATGTATTTGTTATATTAGTACTTACTTCTATATGATTATTATAACTACAAAAATGTTAAATCTTTTATATCCTATATGAGGTATTTAAAAGTGATTGAGTGAAAGTAGTACTAAATTTGAAATACTTTAAAATTATATCATTTCATAATTTACGGTAATTTGTGTCATGTCAATGAGAGTTAATACAGCAAGAGTCTGCGACAGTCAGATCTTTGCTATTTTATAAAAGCTAAGTTCCTCTGTGCATAACACATAACACAAGTATGCACAAGCCGCGACTAAAGAGTTTGGACTATGGTTACTTGAGCAAGCAACAGGTAGTTAAGGTGTACACAATAGTTCCTACCTTAAATTTGTTAAAGTATAAAGCTCAGTATTTCTTATTGAATTGTAACTCAGAGAAACTTTCAGCTTTTTTAAAATAATAAAAGTAAGGCCTTAGTGGGCTCTTTGGTCTATAAAATTAATTCACATATAAAATATTGTACAAAAATACCCATAGCATTTATCAGAAGTACTAGACTATTACTTATTTAAGTCATTTTGAATCCAGGAATTTATGTTAAAGAGCCCAAATATAATATTAGTAAAGATTCTTAAGGAATTCACAGTAATTCTCACAATGTTCTGATTCCACTTACACACTAAATTCCAATTGGAAGACTTACAATCTTTAGTCAATTTTTATTCAATTATTAGTCAATTATTAGTCAATTTTCTTTAACTGTAGCATTGCAATGCACCTTATTTCATGATACACATGAAGCAACACAAAAACTTCCTTCAATAACAGATAATTACAGAAAAATACATACTTTTTAATTAATCTATGTACCATAAAACAAACAGGTATTCTAAATTCAAATTGCATTTTAGATCTAAGGTAAGGTAAGTATCACAGTAAGATCAATAACCTGCAGACTTTGGGGGTCATTCACACAGGTCAACAAAGGATTGCTCCAGACATTACACCTATTGTTCTAGAATAGGTGAATGTACCTTAGCTTATAACAGACAAAAAAAACTGCAAAAGATAGTCTATATCAATATGAACAAGAATATATATTGTAAAAAAACATTTGACCGTGATAAGGTAAAATCTGTGTACTGTTAGTAACTGTTACCTAATAAATTGTTCTCACGATACGAAATCGTTAGTTTAGTTACACAAAGAATGATCTCTGCCACTCACACTTCTCAATTAACAACTTAAGCACAACATCATCCTTTGTTTACAAAATTTCCAATCAGCTGATAAGAAACTTTTGAGACTAACCTCGAAATGCAATTTACTGAGCTTCCTTAAGAATGGCTTGTTCCTGTATTGCGTTAAACTGAGATTGACCGCACAACTAGAGCCGGATAAGACTTTAATAATGAACAAATAATAATGATCATGACTCACCTGTGATAAATTATTTTTTTTTGGAGGATTAGGCTTTCTAAACATTTTCACTTAAAAGAAATCAAATTCCCTTAAAATATTAATATTCTGCATCAGAATAGTACTTTATCTTTTTTGATATAAGATACCTAAATAAATAGGTCCGCACAATCTCGTGAACGATTACAAAATATTGAAATGACAGTTGTGAGTTGAATAGCTCAGGGTCATCGAGGAAAACACTAGTGATTGCTATTACTAAAAATTTAAGCAAAATATGTTGCTACTGGAGACTAATTTCTATTTGTAACTGAAAGTATTTCACTTTGTTTTCATTTACAGGATTTTCTATATTATCTTTATTTACGGTCGGAAGCAATAATTAATTAAGTTTTCTAGTTAATCGACGATTTCAACAACTGCACTTCATTTGGATTGGATTTTTAAAAAGTAAATCAATATTACCATTACAAATAAATAAACCAGATAACTGTTTTAGGAAACAATAAATTTCTTTTTTATTATTGTAATTATTTTGTATTTAAGGTAATCATTTTACAAAAATCTATTCTTCTAAATTAATTGTGGCTTATAGTGAACAAGTAAATAATTTAGTGTTATTAAATTACTGTTGTTAGATTTATACAGAGTAACAGTATAGATAAATTTATTAAACATAGCAACTCTAACATCATCGCGAGAGTGACGTATGAACGGCAGAAGAGACGAAAACGAAAGAAAAGCCTTTCTGTGCCGTTGTTATCTTCTATCCTAGCTGAAGAATGGAGACAAACGGCCAGGCTAATGGGCTTAAATCAAAAAAGAAAGAAAAGGAAGACGCCAAGGACAATCTGTGGTAACGGTTCACTGTTAATTTTACGGGTAACATGCACTCCCCATATAGGTATCCAATGTGTCACACCTACGTGATGTCAAGCTATGAAGCTGGGAAATATGTGACCTACCTGCGTTGTTTTACCTTTGTATGTAAAGTATCATCAATATATTCTCTCACGATGACAAATCCTCCCATTTGTGTACACTTTCCCGTCATAGTGGCAACCTCAAGCCGTCGATGACAACGAATACTGTATGCTCATAAATTTGCAGGTCTTCAATACTAGAAGAGGTCCAAAACCAAGGGAACACAAAACTACCTTCAAACAAAAATGTTTTAGTTTTGGGTGATAATGAGACTGGAAAAACTACTTTGATAGCGAAATTACAAGGTGTTGAAGACCCTAAAAAAGGGTCGGCTCTCGAATATGCGTATATAGACGTTAGAGATGAGTATCGTGATGGTGAGTACGAAACTTTACTGGCTGTCTTACATAAACTAGTCAATAAACAAACTGTAGACGTTAGTGTACTGTCTAACCTACATTATCACAACACAATAAAATGTTTTGTCTGACAATGTAATGATATGAAATTGTTATGATGAAACTAAATGATAACTATTATGCAGATTTATCTCCCAAAGGAGACAATTTTATTGATAGTATACATTCATACAGGATACATTCTTATTAGAATCTTTTATTACTAAACTGGTCTTTAACAATGACTTTATGAATTATCGCCTAATTTAATTTTAAAAATGTGCAATTTAATACACAAATTATATAAATTTCATATATGTGAAAGTTGTTCAGAAATACAGTCATGCAGGAAGTAAGAATCTGATACATTAAATTATAAACAGAGTGTAATTTAGTTATTTATTAGTATAATTGTTTCTTATTTGATTGGAATATTAGATGTTGTGACTTGGATGCCCACATATTATTCATAATCATGTTATGGTAACCATACTGTTGACAAATCCATATTGCTGATATTATAGATCGTAAGTAAGTCTGTCTGGTTGTCTCAGCTATACAACTGCACCAATTTCAATGAAATTTTTCATGGAGCTACTGTGGTTCTTGTGGTAGGGTATAGGGTACTCTTTACCACAATAACCATAATACCTGCAGCTGGAGCATCTGGCAAGAGCTAGTAGTCTTATAAATTTCTAATTCTAAATATGTATAGGCAAATTACAGAAGTCTTGCTTAGAAGACAGTATCACCAACCACTGACCACCAGGTCTGTCAATATTATTATCCAAGTATGAAATGTAAAAATTTATGGTGGGAGAGCCAAGCTTCGACATGAATGGGTCGGCTCGATCAGAATGATACCACGGGCTCACAGAAAACCGGTGTGAAACAGTGCATGCGCAGTGTGTATGTGTTTCACTGAGTGAGTGAGGATACCGCAAGCTCATTACACAACCCCTCCCCCCGTCCTGCTCCCAATCACCCAAAGATCGGCAACACACTTGTGTCTTCTCTGGTGTTGTGGGTGTCATTATGCGAAAAATAGAAATTGTATAATTGAAGTTGTCTTTTTACTTATACAGTACATAATAATAAAAAAATTCTACATTAACAAAAAGGCATAGGATACTAGGCAACTGATATAAACACATAAATTAATATTTTTTATAAATACATACAGATTATACACAGAAAAATTTTAAACAAAAATATACAAATTTTGTAAAAAAAAACATTTCATCTGACCCGAGAATCCAATCTAAAACCTTAATCATAGGAGGCGCTACCTCTGTGACACCAAGGCTGACTAGCAGGTCATATTAGATTTAGGTTTAACTGTGGTTAGACCAGTTAAATTAAAATCATCTGTATTACACACATATGACTCCAAAAGAGGGAGTGCTGCTCCATATATAAAAATTGAATAATTGTATAGTTCAAGAGTTCTAATGATATATTTTATGACTATTTTGAATGAACATCCAGCAGCATGGTTAAGCTTAATTCAAATAAGATTAGTTAGAGTAAAACATCAAAGAGTGACCTCTGAGGTCGAAGACACTATCACAGTTGCGTGTTGCCTCCTCTCTCGTCCTATTATTTTTATACATTATTGTGAAGATGTATGAATGTTTGTGACTCATTCATGCAAAAACTACAAATGAATTTATATTAAACTTTACAGTAATATACCCTGCATGGTGAAAAAAAGACACTTTTATGAATAAAACAAACTAAAGAGATATTTTTAATAATTCCAGTTGAGATTAGAGTGCTAAATAAAATGAATTATTTTAATGTAAAAAGCATGAGACGACATTATCGAAACATTTTCAGAAAGCACCCCCACAGTAATTTTTTTATAAAATTATCTTAATTATCTTAATATCAGTTGCATACAAACATACATATGAAGCTAATAAAAAGCGTGCGAAAATAAAATTAGATGGATTATTGGATATTTCTAATTTGCACTAAAAAAACCTTTTTTTCCACACAGATCAAACACGTCTCAGTGTATGGGTGCTGGATGGTGATCCAGGACACACAAACCTCCTCAAGTTCGCTCTCAGCAAGGAGACATTCCCGCACACACTGGTCATCCTCACAGTCGCCATGACGACGCCATGGGGTATACTCGACCAGTTGCAGAGCTGGGCGTCAGTGCTCGGCGATCACATAGACAAATTAGATCTCACTCCTGGTAAGTGGCTTTAATAAATCAAAGTTATTTACAATATAAGAAACATTCCTTTTACAAAAAAAACTAACTTGAGACTTGGTTAACATGTCCATAGCTGATAGTGTCACTTACCATCGGATGCTGTCTGCTAGTTTTTCTCGATATCATAAAAAGTAAAACAAATTGATATTATAGTTATTGATAAATTGGATTAATTTTTTAGATATTGTAAATCTGAAGGTTTAGCTAATGAGTACTGTTGATACCGTTTTTTGAAAAAAATATATTTAATTAAATATACACTAAAAAATTACAGTTCTTATATTAATGGTAGTGATTGATATTTATTTTAAATATTATTCTAACAAAAACTCAGTTAACAGATAACGCCATACACAATTTCTTCAGACCAAATTTAGGTACTATTTTGACATCTATTAAAAAGTAAATAGTTTGACTGAACAATAGAACATCCATGTTACACTTACGTATTCTTAGCTAATACCAGTTTTATGACATTCGTTTCACTGTAAAACGAATATAAACAAATATTAATAAAATAGTATCTTATCTATTTACTATTGATTATCCGATACAATTTCGTAGGTAATTGAAGTATCACTTTAACTGCATAGTTTTTGTATCACATAATTTTTTCCGTAATTAGTGTGGTGATTATTTATAAGAAATAGGTGTAAGTATGGTGTTTGGGGCACAAAACTGTGTACACAGTAGATCAATAGTATCAAACTACATAAAATCGTGATAGTGACTATTATGGGAACAGTCACAAAAATCTCACTCCAATAACCCTATAAATATTTAACGTTATTAGGTCTGTAAAGATACTTGATTGATATTAAGTATGGGTAAAAAAGGGCCCAACATACATCCCTGAGGAACATCGCAAGATACTTGAACAAAGACTAATCTGAAACTCCTTAACCGAAAATAGTACCAGAAACCGATTAGATTAATATTAACTGATGCGTCTAAGGAAATTACTTTGAATTTTGGGCCCCAAGTCTTTATAGTTTTGGAATCGAGATATCACGATTGACACCATTAAAGGCCTTTCCTAAGTCTATGTAGATTCCAGTAATCCACACAATCGCTCCCATGTAAAGTTTCTTCTGCATGTGGCTTAGTTAAAGTTATAATATCACGTAAACTATTGGCTACTGAGAGATAACTAAAGAAACCATTAGAAGGTGCGAATAGTTCGCATAATGAAAAACATCGGTAAGAACCACAAGATAGTCCGATTATCTAGTGAAGTTCACGGAAAGCCATTGGATGCGGACCAGACGGTAGCATTTGTCATGGCAAACTTTAAAAATGGTCTATATCCAGCAATGGACGCCTTTTGACCGAGGTGATGTTGATTCGGATATTGAGTACCGACTCTTTAAGTTTTGACTAACGTCCAGATTGCTTCCGGAAGAGGTTTTTTTTTCACTTTTGTATACATGTTGTTAAAAGTGTTATTAAAAAATAAATGTATATTTGTGCTATTGAAGTTCAATGCATTGTAAACCTATATATTAATACGTAAATCAAAATATTTGTACCCCTTTTTACGAAATTACGATCGGAGAAGTATGAAATTTTACACAGCTTAAGTTTATATGCAGGAAGAGTGCAGAGAGCTAAAAAAATATTATGGTTTGATTTGGCCTACCACTAGTATATTAAAATATCTTAATATAAACATTACATAAAAATTCCAATACAGGTCAAGTCAATTCATAAATATTAGACTATAAATTCTGTAACTAAGTAGCCTCAAATAGTTACCTTGCCAGCGAAAGTGCATAAAGTGCAGTTAGCCTGTAATATATTCATAGACATGTCCGTCATTTAAATGTGGTATATATAGTATTAAAGTTTCACGACCTAAGATATTCTCTTAGAACGAGGTCTGGTTGTCCATTTTGACGTAATCGAGAGTCACTATTATTCCCGGGTATGCGAGTTATCAAATCGATTTTAGAGATCGTTCAGTTTTAGATATTCTGCAATGAAATGGTACAACATTATGGAGTCTAAACGTGTACTTGGTATAACACAATGGCAATTATTTTTTTAAATGATTCTACGCTTGAAGTTTCTTTTTAAATTATAAACAACCTATTTGAGCTAAAAAACAATAATTATGGTGTTATCGTTCCTGAAGCCTTTTATCATATTAGCTTTGTACATACCTTTCAATAATTATTAATGACGGAGATCATTAATAATTATTATATACAGAATGTGGATAATAGAAAACAAAAATATCCTTTAAAGCTGTATTAACCACCTTTTAAGTCTAAATACGAAATGAACCTGTACCAAAACAAATAATACTATACTAAATTTAAATGCAAAATATGTATTTTCATAGATTTATGTGATTAAAGTGACATAATATTACGTAATTAGTTTGCCATTGATGCATATATTCTGTCGATCCTATCGACTGTATTATTGCGTGGTCTGATCAATCAATTGATCACCAATGCTACCAAATTGACGATAACTATTTTATTAGACGTACCAATGATACATAAAATATATGTATCTATAAAAATAACAAATACTGAAACACTATTACAGTACATAAAGTTGGGTCAAACACACATGATCATATTAGATCGATTGCTGAGGACATCTCATCTTGTTCGAGTTTTTTTACTCTTAGTTTTTACTTAAAGTTAGTTCTAGGCAAGATCTATCTATACTCACATAAATACAGTGGACCTTCGGTAATCCGACAAACATTATGCAGGGCAGTGTCGGACTATCGAATTTGTCGGATTATAGAGCACTGCTTAAGACCGCTATAGTCCGGAATTTTTTACAAAAGAGTACCTTGTAATCCGACAAATTACATATCCAATAATAAGAATCTATATGTTATATGTACATATGTACTTTGAAGTACAAATCATACTTAATTTATGTAAGTCCAATTCAGTAAATTAAATAACAATTGAAAGCTTACGTTTTATTATAAAATTAAGCATAAATGCACATACATATCTACCAAAATAATCAAGAATTATTAATCAAAATCATGTAGTGAATTTATCAAATTATGAAGCTTTGAAATATTCATCAATTTTTTTTGTTTAAGGTTGTTATAACGCGAGATCAGAGCTTTGTCCCTCAGTCTTCTCAAAAGTAAAAGTTCGTTATAGGATGTACCATTCTCTTCAGCCCATTGTAAACCTAGCTCAAAAGCGTTAACTGCGTCTTGTTCTGTGACTTGTGGAGCAGTTGCAATCACGTCGTCGTTATCTTCCTGATTGTTTGTTGTATAATTAGAAACCTCTTTTATAATATCTTCGTCAGACATTTCATGAAAAACATTTTCTTCTTTATCCATTCCACGGCACCAGATTTCCAAATCTTCCGGACTTATCTGTGTTTCAGTAGTGACTTGTTCTATAACTTCCGAAGTTACACTGATTTGTGGATCGTTGCTAGGAATGGTGACTATATCTGCTGTTTTTCCAAGACGATTTAATAGTTGATGACGGTAACGCCCTCCACGACTGATAAAGAGCAAAAACCAAGTCTTTCATATTAAATTCTTTTAAAGTTTTTTTCTATTGGTTGGTCTTTTGATACGGCTCTCAGAAGTAGGTTTTTTTTATAGTCTTGCTTAACAAACTGAATGATGTTCTGGTCCATTGGTTGAATCAGTGCAGTGCAATTTGGCGGAAGAAACATCGCAGTGATGCATTTATCCTCAGTTGAAACTAAGTAAAACAATGCATACGCGTCGAGCACATTAGCGGTGGCGCGTACGAGTTGTGACCTGTTCAAACCTGCGTGATCTACAGTAGCGAAGATTGTCAAATATAATTCAAAGTTATGTCGGATTACAGGGGGCGCCGGATTAGACAAAGGCCGGATTATCGGGGGTCCACTGTAAATAGTATTTGGTCGAACGCGGTATTCTATATCGATTATCACCATAAAGAGTCGCCTTCCTCAAGAATCAAAGTATTTCAATGCAGGTGCAGCGGTTCAGCTGTGAAAGGGTAACAGACAAATAGATAGATAAATAGAAAACTCTTTATTTGTACACCGTTTTTACAATATTAATTGAATACATAAAATGATCAACATATAATATAATGTACAAAGAGTGGCCTTATTGCCAAAAGCAATCTCTTCCAGGCAACCTTAGGATGACTTAAAAAGTATCGGAGAGACTAGCAGTTGACGGTGCAATTAATTAGTTATTACTTAAAGTAGAGAAGACAGCTACTTTCATGTTTAAAATAAGTTATAAGCGCCGCGGCGCAAAGTAAAAAAAGCCTATGTAAAAAGTATCCTATATCTGTCTCCTGGTTCTAAGCTACCTCCCCTTTCAGCCAAATTTGTTCAGCCATTCTTGAGATGATATAGATGATAAATCATATCATGTATATCGTAATCGTATATGTTTGCGTGACCCTCTCCTACTCTACTTTCTGGTCTCACGATAGAATAGAATAAACTTTAATGTACACCAGTTAATACAGTTCACATTGAGGAGTATAATAATGTAGCAGTTGGTGGTGCAATAATTAGTTATTACTTAAAGTAAAGAAAACAGAGCTACTTTCATGTTTAAAATAAGTTATTGTTTGGATTTATCGATAGGAGCAGAGCTGCAACGAAAGAATTCGCAAAAAAATGGAAAAATTTATTCGTAGTTAGTGACACAGATTAAAATGAGCGCTTAGCTAATTTTTAATAAAAAATATTCAAAGGGTCCAAGGTGCAGCGCTTGTTCTTGAAGACGAATTAATATCTATTCGTAACTGCGTCTTTGGTCGAAGGTGACCGAGAAAATAATCTACCGTTCTTAAATCAAAATCGAAGACACTGTATTGTAGTTTAAAATATTTAAGATGAATTAATACGTATATCTTAATTTGTCAATATAAAATATAAAAACAAATATCTACTAAAGATATTTCTAACAAATTACCAAACTGTCCTCTAATCCTTCAGTCAGTAGATCTAACTAGGCGTATTTATTTTTACATGCATTTACGGTTATTGCTTTTCTTCTTACTTTCCTGAAGAATTTATCCATCAAATGCATTTTTTTTATGACATACCGCAGTTTTTAAGATTATGTGCAACTAGAATACAACATGTGGTAGAGCCACGCTGATTTCGGCACGATCGGACCGCCTCAACCTGGTACTATCCTCTCATAGAAAACCAACCTACAGAATTCGTGGTGTCATTTTTCTTTTGTAAATGCGTGACCGGGGGCCCAATGATGCAGAAGCATCTTAATAGTCCGCCATAGTGTGGGTCACTTTTCCATTATCTGCATTCACAATGAGTATGACGACCACTCCTCTTGGATTATGCTCATGCTTTCCATCAGGCAACGTAGAGTCACTTTGGCAAACCCAATAATGTAAAAAAAAAATTCCCGAGCTCCTAATTACTTTTAACGTCGCTTGTGTGTATAGCTATGTCATTACTCTTTTATCTACCGTCTTTCATTAAGTTATATGACTCACAGTCAGTTGCAACCTCATTAGCTGTTGAAGATGAATATGCATCTGCTCGACGTATGTTATTAACTTTTTCTTAAATCACACACAAGAAAGTAATAATACTGAAAATTAATATCTATCGCATTGTCTTAGTGTTAGTAATTCAAATTTTCCGATAAAATCAGATTTAAATCGAAATGAGTGCATAACGAAATTACACAGACGCACAGTGGTCCGAAATCTCGGGCACTAAACTTGCATATAAAAACGGGCATATTATTCATTTAATGGGTTTTTATCAAGTCAATATAACTTAATACTGGTCCAAACATTTAACATACTCTGCAACCTTTGTCGAATGCGACAGCCGTGCTATTTTTACTTTGAATTTATAAGTCGCTAGCTTATTCCCGCCCTCGCCTATGTTGGATATGGAGGTCACAAGTAGTCTACAACGTGTTATTCTGATTTATGACTTATATATCTGTAGTTTCATATAAATCCGTTCAGTACTTTTTGCGTGAAAGGGTAACAATATTTACTGCCTCTGTGGCGTAGTGGTAGCGAATGCGACTGCTGTGCAAGAGGTCTCGGGTTCGATTCCTGAGTCGGACCAAATGTTTGTATGATCTGCAAATGTTTGTTTCGGAGTTTGGGTGTTTTCTATGTATAATATGTATGTATTTACAAAAAAAAAAGTATATATGTATTAATATCAGTTGTCTAGTACCCATAGTACAAGCTCTGCTTAGTTTGGGACTAGATGGCGTTGTGTGTTAAAATGTCTGAACATATTTATTTATTATTATTATTATTATAATATCTATACATCCATCCTCAAAAGTTTCAATAGCTTCATTTCAACGTGCAACTGTTTTTAAAAAAAATCTATTCTAGTATATTCGTAGTAGCCATGCAAAATACTGTCGAATTAAGGGTTTTATTATGTTTCGTATAGTATGACCACTGTACCAAAACAGTTTTTTATTTATGTGCATAATAAAATACCACAGCATCTCCTTTACAGTGTATGGATTAATAATTCACAACTGACCTCGGGGAGACAATTCGAGTTTTGACCGGCTTTTAATTGCCATCGATAATTTGCTGTGCTGTTGCGTCTATGATGGCTAGGAATAACATTCAAACGCTTGCCCTTGTATCCCCGAAAGGGGAAGGCAGATGTATATTAAACGTTTTTATATATTAATATTTTTATTTTTTTATTATTTTGTTAACCATTCCTACCATACATATTATGCATTCCTATCATTCTAAGGGGACTGGAAGATGTCGCTTCTTCTTATAAGTCACCGATTTTATTTGTGTATTTGTGTCATTGACGTATAAAATTACTTAATTTGCATTAACGAAATATGAGGCAAACCCATTGGCCAGCAACTGAACCCGTAAAGTATCGCAGAACGAAAGTAAAAATTGTTCTTTTTTATATTCTAGACTTAGGAAATAAAAACTTAACACCCAAAAACGTGTAGGAATCCAAAATCACAAATGTCATATTGACCTAACTCAGCTCCAAACTATCATAAGATTAATTAGCACTTTTTTTGGCTAAATTATTTGCTTATACTCAAGTCTCTCCCCCATAGAAGCTATTCTATTTAGTTAGTAATAAACAAGGTGTTTAGTTCATACATACACATCCAGAAATCTCACACACGAATAACTGATTCCAAATTAAGCAAAGCCTAATTATAATCATACTTATTATATCTAAATACGTAAATATTAAAGATTAGCTTCTAGCTGGGTTCTGCTCGTGTTTGCTGGTTATGGCGACATAGGTCCTAGGTTTAGATATATTGCACCTTCTCGAAGGTGCAATATATATAAACCGAAATTCATCCTATTCGGTTCATATGTTCAGCAGTGAAAACGTAAGAGACAAAGTGACTTTCAATATTAGTATGGATAAAGTACACCCAGACACAGAACAAATGACCGTGCTCATCACAGAACCCACGACCTCTGTCATAACAGTCAGTGTCACTAACCACTAGACTAACTGGTTAGTTAGTTTTTCACTTGGTACGTGCAATTTGGTTCTCCTCTGTGAACGCCGTACCACATTCGGGCCGTAATGAAAGTTTTTTACAATGACGGGATGTGAATGTGGTAACGAGGCTTTTTAATTGAGCTAGTTTAAAATGAAAGGCATTAAGATAATGATATAGCTCGGTATTTGTATTTTATCTGTTACAGAAAAAAATCACAAATGTTTCACGTGTGATCCTATTAATTGTTACTAGTAGATAATTGTATGTAAATGTTGTAATTTAGATGTTATATTACACAAAAAGTGAGTGTTTATAGGTCCTTGATTTTCAAAGCTGAAATTTGCTAATTATAACAAAACTAGCGACCGAGCCCGGCTTAGCACAGAAGTTTTTGCAATTCGTGGCTTTTCTCTACTATAATATGTATCACACATCTAAACCTTCCTTTATCTCACATCTAAACCTTCCTTTATCTCACTTTATCTCTCTTACTGAATATTTTTTCAAAAGAACTAAGCGAACAGACAGCGTCTATTCCTGAAACGGTATTAAAATCCGTTGAGTAGTTTAGAAGATCTAACAGACAACGAAAACGACTTAATTTCATATAAATATAAACATTTTTTTGGAAGTATCTAGTTAATTAAATTACGGTTCTCAGAAACTGTCCAAAACCCAGGACTTCAGGGGAGTCTCGAACCATTTGGTTTCAGGTTCTCACTTCCCTTTCACCTACAATCCCAAAACAATATTAAATATTATGCCATTGTAAAACTTGGTGTGTTATTTTCCGGCCATTATTTTTATTTGTATATTGGTTCCCTATATCTGTTGAGCGGTCCGATACTCCCAATAGTATCATAAACTGGATTGTGTTTTAAAAAGAGAAAGTTTAAAACACGGAAACATTCAGTTGATGTAATGTTTATTACTTCCGAATGAAGCTTCAAGTCTTGGAGATTAGATACCTACCGTTTACAATAAACTAGCTGAGCCCCGCAGTGTTATCCGCGGTAAAAAAAATAAATGCCTCAAGCGTCGCGGCGCAAATTAAAAAAACCTATGTAAATAGTTTCCTATATCCGTCTCCTGATTCTAAGCTACCTCCCCACCAATTTTCAGCCGTTCTTGAGATGATATAGATGATAAATCATCATGTATATCGTAATCGTATATGTTTGCATGACCCTCTCCTTCTCTGCTTTCTGGTCTCACGATATAATAGAATAAACTTTAATGTAAACCAGTTAATACAGTTTACATTGAAAAGTATAACAATGTAACGACCATGTACAAAAGAGCGGCCTTATCGCAAAAAAGAAATTTCGTAAACGCAACCTTTGGATACGATACTAATTATTTCATTTTCTTAAATGTTTTATCGTTACACAAAACCTATTTTAATTCCAGTTAGTTACTGAGGATAGTCTCAATTTGAAATACAAAAAATGCATTATTGCTCATTAAGAGAAAAGAACTATGAGAATTAAAACTTGGAAGGAACCCTACACAGACCTGTCTGGCTAGTGCAACGTGGTATAGTAGTGGCCAAAACCTCGTTACTAAGCATAGGTATATGCCCAGTAGTGGCATACTGAAGTGTGATGTGAAGTGATTATATATTACATATTAGTGATCTCAAATCTGAAAGCTATATAAATGCCAAAATGTGCTCTTGAGTCTCAACCCAGAGTCAATACTCAGTCCCTTAAACTTTAAAACCTACAAAAGCTATGATATCACCAGTGACTCACAACTATGATTATACTCAAACACGACATTTTAACGCACTTTGATCAATAGGTATTCATTTATTTACCAACAAGACAGCTAGTTACTATACGGATTCGATTTCATTCGAGTTTCTTTTTGTAAACCTGTACCGAGAAAACCAAAGACTCTATTTTAATAATTTACTATTTCACTTTGCAAATACGTTTGATTGAAAAACTGATTTCCTGCCTCTACGAAGCTTTTGACCTTAAAATAACTAATGAAATCAGCCTGCTAAAATGTGTCTTAATGTAAGGTCCCGATGTGTAAACAGCTGTCGCCCCCTTCCAAGGTTTGTCTGCGACAACAAATCGATCGTGACACGGAGACTGCTTAGCTGGTATCTTACTACAACCTCTAAAGAATAAACTCACGTACATTTTAAATTCTTAGCTACGAAAATTCCGCGAAGTTCAGGTTTTTTGTGTGATTTGATGTTTTCGCTTTTTGTGCTGTTAGTGTAGGTAGTCTGAGGGGTTTCTTTGAACGCGCTAATCTCCTGAGGTTAGCACATTCATACTAATAAACTCTTCAGCTATTGAGAGCTTCAAGTTTTGAAAGCTTCCATTGCGTGCGCTGCGTAAATGGTTAAAGTTTCGCAAAAGTAATGTACTTATAAAAGGATTGTCCCGCTTTAAAAGTTGTAAAAAATGCCCTCGATATCATATCTTATAGTCTATCTTTTAAGGTTAGTTCATTATGAGTTGCAAAGTTAAAATAATGGTTCACCCTTTATAAATCTAGAGAGCAGAGTTCAGATTGCGTTGTTGAGTTAGTAAAATATTAACCTTTGAAGTCTCGTTTCAGTACTTTGATTTCAATAGTCGAATTTAAAGGTTTACATTTGCGTATAATCTAAACAATATCTTCTTTCATATTAAGCTACCTATTTTTCTACATAAGTCAAAAAAGTTTCACTAATAGGTTTGCCTTCTGAATACGTGAGACGGACTAAAATGAGTATATGTATGTAGGTATTAATAAAACTAATGCCACCATTATGCAGATTATTTGATCTACGTCTCAATTATCAACTTAGGAGTAAGTACCTAATTGAGACGTAGATCAAATAATCTTCAACAACAACACTCCTTCCGAAATTATGAGTCAAATTCTGACGAGTGCATTCAATTAGGCTAGCTGCCAACTTTCGCTGTAGTCACACTAGCTTCGATTTTACTAGCATTAGTAAAGTAGTAGATTCTGTCAGTACTACTTGGAACAGTTTTTTTTTATCTTTGTCTTTTCATAATGCGGACAAGGTATTTGGTAGGTGTGTGTCTAAGTCACAGACAGACAGTGTACTTTACACTTTACAGTTTTAAAAGCTTAATTTTCAAACAAACAATCATTCGGATCTATCATAATATGTAGAAACTAGGTTGTTTTCAGAGGATATACACCTGTCCTCGCATTCCTCGTCTTTGTTACATAAATATTTATTGCGTGAGGTCTGCGTCTATTTTAATATTGGTTGTTCTGTGAAGTAAACGTCTCCATTTATTCTATTAATAATGATTTAATGGATGTTTATTTTGTTATGATACTTGAAATTAGGCATTAAATATTTGATTGTAACATCGATCTATGTCTGACAGTTGTCACAAAATATAATATGTGAAGGATTTCATCTCAACCTCATCCTCCTAACGGCAATCTTGAACAGTAGGTTGTTCTCTCTCTCTCTCTCTCTCTCTCAGACGCTCCTTAGAAAGGGGATTTGACCAAACCACGCTGCCTAAGACTAGTTGATATTGTGTTTCTGTCAAGTCTTTCGTCTCTTTGCAGTCCTCTTGTCCTGAAATCTCCATAATGTGTATTGTACCTGTCTACCTAATTCACAATGATATATATATAATTACTTGCAGTTAAAAATACTACATGCAAAATAACGGTCTATTAATTTATAAATAAGATCGAAAACCGATAAAAAGTTCAAGTTCGTGCTGATGATAATCTTATACAATAAATGGTATCCCCACAACTCTATTCTCGATCGTGACTCACTCATTGCGTCACACCGTGGTTTCATAAACTCACATTGAATACATAATAACATACTACAGGTTTATGTTGTATATTTTAATCTTATATATTTATTGTCAACATTTTCTCGGCGCACTGACGATAACAGGTTTAATGTGTATTAATATTCGAAAATAGTATTTTCAAATTTATCAACACGACTTTATAACATGCCATTGAAACGATAGCGATTAGGTATTCTCTTATTTTTGTGTACATTCCTATAGAAAAAGACAATTAGTTGTTCAATCTGCATTTCGTTGTGCTTTTTAGTAAAAGCATTTCAAAATTTTACTGTCCTTAAAAATCAGAAGTTACCCACCATTTTTGATTCGTTTTTCGTTTCGTTTTTTTGGTACTTTTATATTTGTTGGCCCAAGTGCTCTTCGAGGATTACAGTTTATTCTGAATTTTTTGCTTACGCATAGTCGGAAATGGAAGTAATAATCGATCGGAAGTAACTACTTATAGGCACTTATACAAGCGTGCACCAGCAAGGCTTCTTAATAGCGAACCAAAGTTAGATTAATAAAAAATTACCATTACAAATAATCGCATATCGTAGTCCTTTAAAAATGGTGGTCTACTGTTTTAGGCTACATTGTCAGTCTCGACTTTGGTCATTCAAAACTAATAATAATAAATCATTACTTTTTTGCGTGTATCTCGGTTATCGTAATAAAGAGCAGGTTATGTCCTTCCTCAGGAATCAAAGTCTCCATGAAGTACTCCATGACAAATTTCATTGAAATCGCTACTGCATTTCACCGTGAAAGCATAATAGACAACGGGTGTGATACTACGGCCTCACAGAAAACCGGTGTGAAAAAGCGCTTGCGCAGTGTTTCACCGAGTGAGTGAGGATACCGCAAGTCATAACACAACCCCTCCCGCATCCCCCAAAGGCCGGTAACGCACTTATGACACTTCTGGTATTGCGGGTGTCCATGGGCGTCGGTAATCGGTTACCATCAGGCTACATGTCTGCTCGTTTTACCCCTATTTCATAAAAAAAAAACAGCATATTTATGACACACCGACAACTCCTAGTCTAGGATAACGAGTGTTTATTGCAGCTTCAATAGATTATGCGTACTACAAAGCAGTGAAATACTCGTATTTTCTATCAAATAAAACGAAATCTATATTAATACATTTTTGAGCTAAAGATCCGACCCGACTTTTCATGGAAGTCTTTGAAATTCTCGGATTTCGTCTACTATAACTTGTAATAAACACATAAACACTCCTCTTGAATCACTCAATCTATTGTTGAAAACTGCATTGAAGTTCCGTTGAGTAATTTACAAGATCTAAGAGAATAGATAACGGAAGCGATTTTAATATATACTATGAAATGATGTTGAAATTGAAAAGATATATGATCATTCATATATCTTTTCAATTTCAACTTCTTGAGAGATAGATATAGTTCGAAATAAAATATATCCGAAAACCATTTGACAAATTCGACATTACTGAAACACCTCGAGTAACAGAAATTGCAAAGTAAATTTAAGTAAAGAACCAAGTAGTTAAAGTTAAATATTTTTCATTTCTTGTTCCTTAACTTTTATTATTTTTTGTCACGAAATATTTACCATAAACAAATGCATGCTTGTCTGAATGTTTTGTAGATAACATTGTATATGTTCTCATTTAAGTGAATGTACGAATTCTTAAGAGAATAAAGATTTCTGATACCATAATGAAAGCTTTCATATACTATCAATTTGAATGCAAGGTATTTTCGTCACACAGATATATAAAATCCAGACATCAGGTCTGTTATAATTTAAATCGATTTGTGCTATTTTTGGTATGATTCGCTCCTCTCAGATTCAAAATGAACTTTTAGAATCCAGAAATTTGCCTCGTACCAATGCATTCTAGATCTTATAAATGCCAACGTACATCTGAACATAGATTTAGATAAAATTAAGATTTAAAAGAAATTACACCGAAAAACCTAAAAAAAAGCATTAGAATTCGTGAGCTTGTAACATACCTATAGACTCCTTAACTCTGACAAAGAATAAAGGTCAGGTGATAAAGGTAGATTCTTACTTTAAAATTTTTTATTGCTCTTTAGTGAATTGTAGAAAAATTGAACGGAAACCTGGAAGTTGCACCCACGCAACCTCGTCTGTGTCTCTTATTGTCCGATGTTATTTTACAGCAGCGTGTACAAATTTGGTTTTCATAGAAGCGGTTATAGTAAGCCAACCTCAAAATTTAGACATATGCTGTCCTGAATTTTTCTTTAGATCCTCTAATCATCATCATCATCATCATCAGTCTATCGCAGTCCACTGCTGGACATAGGCCTCTCCAATTTCACGCCACTTAGTTCGATCCTTTAAAGGGGAACAGTTTTTTCAGACATTATTTTTGCAAAACTTGACCCGTCAACGCAGTGAACGCAATAGAAACTCTCAAAAGGAATAATTTTCCTCGGTTTTTGCAAAATACTTGATACTCCGCTCCTTTTAGTTGTAGCGTGACGATATATAGCCTTCCTCGATAACTGGACTATCTTACAGTGAAATAATCTTTTCAAATCGGAGCAGTGCTTCTTGAGATTAGCGCGTTCATCCAAACAAACTCTTCAAAACTTATTAGTACCTATAGATTGGCAGAAAGTTATTAGTATCTTTTTATTTTTTTAAAGAATACTGCAACGAAACCAACAACGTCGTTGTTAGTTCCTTTGCGAGATTATATATATATATATAAAGTAGCTTTTCCCTAGGGCATTCAATAAAAGCCTTACAGTCCACTGCTGGACATAGGTCTCTCCAATTCATAGTATATTTGTGTGAAAATAAAGTATGAATCCCTGACTTCGTAAATGCAAAATTTCAAAATGGTGGGTTGTGTAATTAAACTTAAAAGTGTGACAAACTAGCAGATTGTCTATATATATATATAAAAGAGGAAAGAGACTGACTGACTAAGGATACCCAGAGATCAACGCACATCCAAAACCGCTGAATCTAGAATCCTGTAATTTTGCATGTAGGTTCTTTATGTAACGCAAGTGAGCACTAAAGAATTAATTTTGGGAAAGCTATCCCTAAGGGGGTAAAATAGACGGTGAAAATATCTATTCTGTGTTAGCGAAGCCGTGTGCAAAAACTAGTAGACAAAAACTAATTTAACATAACCAAAACTATGAAACTGTAGTAATTTAAAAATGATAAGTTTTTTCTTGCAGACTTTCTAGTTTTGATTAATCCAATCCACTCTTCTTGTTCTGGTGTTAAACCCACAAGTATGTCTAGAGAAAACCGAAGAAATGGCAAAATATTTCCGGCGGTTCATTGCTCCCGACAAGAGATTTACACTGCAATTGCGTACGCGCATCTTAAAAAACGTTGTAGTTTTAATTGCATGAAATACCGTATGTTTATGATCTGTTTAGTTAATCGAACGTTTTTGTATTGCATTAATTTCAAGTTTTTCATGATGATTCCGTTTTCAGCAAAATTGTTCAATCTTGTTTCAATCATTATCATTAACTAGTGATTAAAATCACTCCCGTTGTAAATAAAATCTAGCTCAATACTTTTAATTATATAAAACATATAACGGTTTTAATTATAAATTAATGTTAATTTTATTCTGATGACGTAGTGCTGTGCTTTGTAGACTATTTTTTTTACTCTTTATTAAGTTCATAAATTGTTAAAACGGTTTTCAGGAAGTTTTAAACGCATGTTTTATACAGATTACTGCGTTCTCTAATATTAGTTTTGATCTATTTGCTTGTCCTGCACGATGTTTGCATATATCATAATAAACAAAGGACTGGTGACTAAGTTAGTGTATGTTCTAGCCACATCTAAATTTGTCATATCATCAATATTTTAATATTGGTTAACTAAATATATCAATAGTGACTTTTCATGAAATAAAATAAGAATGCGTTAATAGAAAAAATAAAAATTACCAGGAGACGATGATCATGACGCACCCCTAGCCGATTTCGGCCACAACAAATATGTATAAGTGTCTGTGATAACACAAGTGCACTCGCTGTTCTCTCGTTCTAATGGTACTTCTATCTGACACGACTTTACGTGCTTTACTAGACACAGGGGTTCAATCCAACTTCTAAACTTCGAGTTATTATAAAGCATTTTTTTAAACAGAATCAGGAGATAAAAATATCTCGTTACATTATGGTTATTTTCTTGTTACAGAACAAAGGTTACAAAGTAAAAAGCAACAAGTACAGAAATGGCAGAGGTATACAGAGCCAGGAGACGAGCTAGAACCCACAGCTTCGTCTCCGATGAAAAGGTCTTCGAGAAACTTATCAGATGATCTGGAGAATGGCGACGACGATGACTGTCCCTTGCCAGAGGCCGTACTTACAACTAATCTAGGACTTGATATTGTAGTTGTTGCAACTAAGGTAAGTAAATAATACATGTATTAGTAAATAACATTATTTGCCCTTTGGATATATTAGGTGACAGTGTAAAAATACTAATGACAACTGCTGTCATTCGTATTTTTACACTGTCACCTAAAATGAATTAATATCATTATCTAAGATATCCATTCTTTTTTTTATAAATATGAGCCCGCCAAAGTGAGTCTCCTCTTCCTGATGGAAATCATGAGCAGAATCCGAGAGTAGTACTCACCACACACATCAGAATGCAGACAAACAATGGAGCACGATGAGCTACATTATAGTGGCCTATTCCTATTGAGATGCTTCAACGTCCTTGGGCCTTGACTAAAGAAAAACGAAAGCCATAAAGTCCCAAACCCGCACTTGGGACGTATGGCCTTAACCCTCTCCTGAGAGGTGGCCCGAGCCCAGCGGTGGGACATTATGGGTTGTTGATGATTAAAGTCAATTTAAGTTCCTCTTGTGTGAGATTCACTAAGTGCACTGAGCAGTATTGGAATCTGCAGGCATTTGATGATAAAACCTTATGGTTCAAATTTACTATACTTTCTGAAATAATAGTAGGGTGCGTAAGCAGTAATTAAAAGTCTGAAATCATGAAAAAGCAAATGATAAAATAGCAATTTAAATATGTTAACCTTACCATAGAGCAATTTCATAAACTTTATTATTCTACTTAAGAAAACGAATAGAGAATAACGCCCATAGTACCAAGGTACATAATAAATAATACTCTATTCTAAAATTCTCTCTCAGACCGACTACATGAGCACCCTAGAGAAGGAACACGACTACCGCGACGAGCACTTTGACTTCATGCAGCAGTGGATCAGACGGTTCTGCCTCCAGTACGGCGCAGCACTCTTCTACACGAGCGCCAAAGAAGACAAAAATTGTGATCTTCTTTACAAATATCTCACACACAGGATATATGGACTGCCATTTAGGACGCCTGCCTTGATCGTCGAGAAAGATGCAGTATTGATGTAAGTGCTTTAAATATATATGGGCAGACTTTTAAAAAAGGCACCAGATTTATTCTATGATTCCATTTTTTATAAGAATTTTTGGGGTAGAGGCACCAAAGAGTTTCAACCCAATTTTTTCTTTTGACTTACTTGTTTTAATGGTAGGCGACTCCCTATCGAGTGACCCATAGGGCAGTTTTTTTTTACTTCCTTTTTAAACAACAATTCCCATATTAGAAATACAGATATACACGAAACGGAAATGAAGAACACTTATGCCCGTTTTCACCAACTATACTCAAACTATCTCTTAACTAGGAACCCCCTAACTCCTAGCTAGCTCCTAAATTTAAATCTTATCAAATTTCGTTTTTACAAATAAACATAATAAGTGAGATTGTATAGTAAGTTATTTTGGTGTTAAATAATGTTTTTTTATTTCCAGACCAGCTGGTTGGGATAGCATGAAGAAAATTAGTATATTATACGAGAACATGCAATCGTGTAAGCCAGACGATTACTACAGGGATGTCATAGTACAGCCTGTCGTACGAAAAGTGAGTATTAATCGTTTAGTAATATTTGCGCACTTTATTTTTATTTTTTTTATTTAACTTTATGTACAGAATGTACAATACCGTTGTGTGGTGCGGACATGACTTTAATATCTTAGTAAGACCCATAAAGATGTATATGAAATATTAGTATCGGAGTGTTAACACCCCTACTCGTTCTGTATCCGAATGGAGCAAACTGAACAGGACAAAACCACTGAAAAGAAAAGGACAAACCTGAAATAAAACTTACACTAGCTCTTTTGACCTGACCAAGACCTCGTTTCTAAGAAAAAACTTATGTCCAGCAACGAAAAAGGCTTTGAAAAACTTCGATTAAATTGTAAACTGAATTATACGGTTGTTTTGTTTACAGAGTGGGGCAAACCGCGAGGCAGAAGTACAAGCGGAGGACGAGCAAGCCTTCCTGCAGCGACAGCTCGCCGCGCTGCAGGCAGGAGCTCCCGCGCCGCGAGCCGACTCGCCCCTGCGAGCCACGCAGCGGGCCACCTCACAGGTCAGTGTTAGTATCTATTTTAGACAACATATTCAGCCCAATCGTTTCAATACTGCCACTTTGCTACTGTACACTTTTCAAGACGCTTTTTGCCACGCATAAACATTCTTCCGCGGCACTGGAAGACGTTTTTAGCCTTCTCGACTGGAACGGACTTGGTATCAACATTAATGGCTAGTACATCACCCACCTTCGATTTGCTGATGATATTATTGGTCATGGCTAAAACTATGGAAGAACTTAGCACAATGTTCTATGGCCTCAGTAGTTTCTCTAAGCGAGTGGGTCTTAAAATGAATATGGACAAAACGAAAATTATGTCGATATCACACCCACTCCATTAAAAATTGTAGACTCTTCCTTCGAAGTTGTTGAGGATTATATATATGCACTTAGGACAGCCTATTCAGCTAGGTAGGTCCAACTTTGTGAAAGGTTATTCGTCGAATCCAGCTCGGCTGGTCGGCGTTCGGCATTGGAGAGCTCAGTGCTCGGAGTTTCTCTGCTTGATCGAATCAGGAATGAGGAGATGTGCAAATGAACCAAGGTCACCGATATTGCCGTAAAATTAGCAGACTTAAGTGGCATTGGGGGTGGGAGGGTAACATTGCTTGCAGTCTAGATGGCTGATGGGGCCAAAAAATTGTGTAGTGGCGACTACGTACTGGAAGACGGAGTGCGGGTAGGCCCCTACAAGATGGTCTGACGACCTGGTGAGGGTCGCAGAAAGCCATTGGATGCAGGTAGTACAGGACCGGTTGTTATCGGAAATCTTGGGGGAGGCCTATGTCCAGCACCGGATGTCTTTCGACTGACATGTTGATGATGATGAAACATTCTTTAAACAAATTATCCTTTGTGGTACTCCCTTCCTTCAAGAAAAGAGCGTACTCCTTTCTCGAAGGCCCGCAAAGTACTTAGTTTACGGGCGGCTGCTGTCACTTTCCATAAGGTGACCCGTTAGCTTGCTTTGTCATACAAAAAAAAACTTGACTGTCTCGCCTAGGCGACCACCAAGGATTAAATTGGACACCAGTATTCTTTCATCGCTTTTTGGTATTGGTTTTGGGCTTCGGCTTCAAGCACGGTCCTTTTTTGTTGTAGTATAAGGTTGGCGAGGTGAACCGCACCAGCTGATTCTAGAAGCGCAAAAATCATTGAAGGCCTTAAATGCTTCTAGGAACGATTTTATATCTTTTATCGTTTTCTTTTCATTGTATTTTTTTTTATTATTATTACTCCTCATGGTGACGGATTATATATACGAGGTATTACTAATTCTATTTATCCATTGAAGTGTGTCGTAAATGGCGACTAAAGTAGCAAACTAAGTAGGATGACATTAATACAAAGAGAAATGAAAACTGGAAACAAAGTTTATAAAAATAGTTCAGTTTACTAGGATCCCCCTATTTAGATCCCCAGGAGGACTAATTTAGAATTTTCGTCCTCACTGATCCCCTAGCTAGGAAACCTGTTCGGGATTTAATTTCTATTTTTTTTTTCTTCAATTTGAATCAACTGCTTAAACTGGGTTTCAATGAAATCTTTTAGATATTTTCATACATTTGTTTATCAATTTGGAAGTTTTTCAACAGAAGTCCCCTAAATATTTAAATTTTAATTTCGATTTAAAATATTTCTATGAATTAATTTTAATACTAAAATTTTTAATGAGTTGTCTTGTGCCCATAGTATAAGCTCTGTTTAGAGTTTGGGATTAGATGGCGTTGTGCATTAGATGTCAAAAATATTTTTAATATGTTTTTATTACTGTGTTAAATGTTAAAAATATAATTTAAATATTAAGGCTAAAACATTTTTTCTAATGAGAGATCTATGTTCGACAGTTTATTGAGGTCTGTTTATTATAATTAAAACAACAACCCATAATGTCCCACTGCTGGGCTCGGGTCTCCTCTCAGGAGAGGGTTAAGGCCATACGTCCCCACGCTGGCCAAGTGCGGGTTGGGGACTGGCAAGAATACGTTGTGGCTACGTAAATCTTGCCGTTGGATGTTTTTAAGCCGCCCGAAGGCCTCCAACTAAGCTTCACGACTGTTATCGTATGATAAGAACCGGGACCGACTGCTTAACGTGACCTCCGAATCACGGAGACGCTCATGGTTACATGCCACCAGCGGTCACCCATCCAGGTACTGACCGCGCCATCGTTACTTACCCTCGATGATTGTTTCCAATCACCGAGTGCAACTGGGCTATGAGCTATTATAATTATAACGTTCTTAATTCAATAAAAGTATAAAACGTTGCCCACAGTTGGACGGTACAAAAATCAGCATGGGTCCAGGCACGCCCGGCAACGAGGGCGTGCTGGCGAACTTCTTCAACTCTCTGCTGTACAAGAAGACGGGCTCCCCGGCGGGCCGGCCCGACGCGTCCCCCGCGGCGGCGGCGGCGCGCTCGGACGCGGCGGCCGAGCTCGACCGCCTCACGCGCGCCAAGGCGCGGCCCGCCGGCCCGCCGCCGCCCATCGACCTCAACTCCTCCTCCGAGTGCTAGCCGCGCCGCCCTACAGGTCAGCGTCGTGCACCTCACTTTGTCGATCAATCGTTTCAACATCACTAGCAGCGTTCTACTGAGCATAATACCATCTCCACGCACCTAATAAAACTCTCCTGCAGAAGCTACAGCGATGGCAAACTTTGAAGAGAGATTCATGTCCAACAGTAACGGTCTGTCGATAGATATAATTATGTATATGAGTTTTTATTTAAAATTCAAAACCTTTAATAAAATTAATCGTGAAAATCGATTACCATAGTAACATCTCATAAGTTATCCAACACTTAATACAATTTTATTCGATCAATTTTGTCCTTGTTCGAGATGTTTATATGTTTATACCGTGGGAGAGCCACGCTTCGGCATGAATGGGCCGGCTCGACCGGAATGATACCACGGCCTCACAGAAAACCGGTGTGAAACAGCGCTTACGCTGTGTTTCATCGAGTGAGTGAGGATACCGGAGGCCCATACCCCAATCCAACGCCCCCTATCCCCCTCACCATCCCCTTTCCCCCCAGGCCGCCATAGTGTGGGTCACCATGCTGCATTGTTCTTTTTCGCATTGAGGATGGTGACCACCACTCTTGGATTCTGCTCATGCTTTCCATCAGGCAAGGCATCAGGTCATTTTGGCAACTTAAATATAGAAAAAAAAAATGCTAAGGGTGTATTGGAATTTGTAATATATATACTATTTAGATTGAAAACTATTAAACTAACAACTGTATCTTTTAAACTATTTCAGGTAGTACATAATGCGGCGGGCACAGTACGGACGCGCCCGCTCGGGGCCGGCGCTTGCGCGAACACGATCGTTTCCTCTCTCTCACACACTCACACACACATCGCTGGCTTGTACTTGTGTTGACGCGCACGCACACTCCCGCGCGACCGATCGCTAAGAGACTCCTCTCCCAACACGCGGCTGTTTGTATTCGGTCGATACTTAAAATTATGGCGGACGAAACTATGAGTTCGCCCGACGCTTCTTTGAAAGATTGGCTGTTTTAATGAAATTTTAGTTTTACTGTTCATAATAAATAGTATAAGCTTGCAGAAGGATGTTTAAGGGAATGTTATTCGATGTTTTGTAATGTTTTTCTGCATCAGGATTGATAATAATATTGTTATATTTGTGACTGTGGTTCGGTCAGTTTGTAATACTCACACACCAGTCTCTATAGGACTAATTTCGCGAATACACAAACATAATGGCAGCTTCAAATGGTCGGTCTTTCAAAAAAGTTTATAACAGTTGAGGGAATACTTACCATTTTACCAATTTACTCCTATAATAACCTTAAATCTATTAAAACAGAAAAAAAAATCATACTTGTTGAATAATATATGTCTTGATTCACTTTCAAAGATATTTTCTATAGACAGTATTCCCTCGTCGCCATGCCTGGCATTGTAACACGCCACAGTTCGCCCTGCGAACAGTGATTGTATTAATAAACGACAATTTAGATTTTATAATTAATTGTAATATTAACTCGAAGGGTGAACGGGGCATTCGAAGCGTGAATATTGATGTTAAAAATTATTTTTTCAAAGGATATAATAGAGATTTCTAGAGTACTACAGTCTTTAGAATGAGTTTATTCTTAATCGCTCTAAGCGATTCAATATCTGCAATCTTTTTTAAAGAGCAATTTTCTTGTCTAGGTACAGATAAATTATTTATTAACGAGACTGTATTGAAAAAAACATCTGTTTAAACAAAGTTCACGCCTCATGTATTAGGTGTAAGAACTATTTCTTTTGCGTTTAAAAACAACTATAGATATATATATTTTATGTAAATAATAAAATGTCTACAATGAAAAGCTGGAAGTGCCCCGCCCTTAGAGATAGGAACAACATATGTAATACATTTCCATTTCTATCGAAAATAAATGCGAATTTGAAGTACTTTTCTATTAAAACGCAAACGTTTATTTCTAATATTGTTTATGATATTAAAATAAGTATTTATTTAGATAGTTATCTGAGATGTGTGCTGGAATATATGAAGCATTTACTAATAAATATCAACATAACATATGAAATGTATCTTTTAGAATTGATTTTGAACAAGAAAATACATCTTGATGCCTAGAAAAAGTATTTACATATATATATTATTGTTATATAGAGTCCTAAAAATGACGAAACTGTCTAATTAGCAAACAGAACTATCTTTATTGCTCAATAAAGGTGTTTATTGTTTGACAGAATGTCGAAGAGAATTGAAACAGAGTTACATTGTCAAATGTACATAATAATACAACTAATGGTTAAGGCAAGTGTCAAGTGTTAGTTTCATATATTCCAGCACTTGTCAAATAAGAAACATTACCCTAGTGAAAAGGTTTTGGCATCTGAGATTAGGAAGTTCCGTAATTGTGATCTTCTGTGAAGACTGGAGGTGCAACGACACATGGTTTAATGCACAATGAAGTCACTATTTGTACAAACCACCAACAGTGTATGGGTAAAATAATATTACGCTGAATATTTTTTTTTTTGCTCATTTTCTATTCTCAATTCGCTTCCAAATCGGACTCCATAATGGTGACCTTTATTGTGTTGGTTAACTGAATTTTTTTTACTATAAAAATATATAATTATTTGGATTTTTACTACCTTTTATACTATCCCAAACCGTGTATTGTTTATATTTACTTTGTGACTTGTATCAGAATCGATTACGTTCATATATGGTGCAATACTGAACATTCCAAACCTAGTTTGGTGCTTATTGTAATAGTAAAATTATTATTAATTATGATGGAGTTTCATTTAACGTCGCTTGCCTAAGCTCTCTCTCTTCTCATATCTCTATTAGTTACACTAAAGGTCACTATTATCCCACTAAGATATATAAAACACTGTAAAAATATTAAAACAGGAATCATATCGAAGAGTACTTAACAATTCCAAATATTAATTTATAAAAAACAACAGATGCAGAAAGCGTAGCTTTTTCCAAACTTAAATAAGTATTTATATCATATAAACAAAAAAATATCTTCAACTTATAACTTATTAAAATGATTAGCTTAGGTATTAATTAATTATAGCTACCTGCGTTTTTTGACAAACTTATTGTGACGTGTGAAAACTCTTTAGGTACTGGCAGCTAGGAAAATATTACTGTTGTGCTATTTTACATAAAAGGGTTTTTTTTATGTCCGAATTGAAATCGCTTTATTGAAATTATATGAAAATATGATTTAAATGTCTTGATATGTATTTGTACTAAGAACTATCGATCTATGCAATGTGAAGTTTAGTAGCATTTTCGATAAGTTTGTCAAGGAAACATATTAATTGTTATAATAATAAACTCATTTGTATGATAAAGGAGAAGTATTGGCAAGTTTTGATATGAAATATTTGTACAAGTTGGGGATGTGGGATGGAGCTAAAAAGGCTGGATTATTGTCTATTTTTATAAAGGGGATAAAATGTTAGGTGGCTAAAATGCATAATTATAATAATCATAGACTTATTGTGGTATGTCGGTGTTTCTTCGACCAACTTGACTGGGCACTCCGCATGTGAGAATAGGTGCCAAGTTAAATTGGTTGTCTATTTAAAGGTATAATATTTATTATGAATAGTAATCAAGTATTTTTATAGAATTCAATTGTAACAATTACTGAATGTAACTCCTTAGATTTTTGTATGATTACCATGTTTCTGGGAAATTTTCGAATGCAGATATTTTTTTTGCTCATATACTTTTTCTATTTTAACATTTATGTACTAGTCAAAGTATCATTTGATTTTTTTTATTCATTAATGACAACCTTCATCTCTTTCTGTGATATATTTTTGTATGTAGAACAAAATAATTTCCCTGTATCCTGTGTATCATGTATTAGCCACATAACATCCTCGTATAGGCATAGATTTTTTATTTCACGCTCAACTTTTACGAGAAAGACGAATTCCTTTTTTCTTTTGTTAATTTTTGTTTAGTTTATAATAAAAAAATCATTACACTAAAATTCTTTATCCATTTTTTCGTAATAAATTCAAAGTATTTATTTTAAATAGGTTATAAATAGTTGGCTGTTTAAAAAAAACAATGCCATTTTGGGTTGTAATAACACAGTTGAAGCTAAGGCTTAGTGATTAGTTAGATTCTCAAAAGATAATTTTTGTTACGCTTCGCAATAGGTTAGATTCCAATATTTAATAGTAAAAACATTTTAGTTTAAATATGTTATTTAAAGAAAAAAAAATACTAATCTTTAAGCGATGCGCGATGGTCTCGCGGCCAGGTACGAACGATTTTATTGTATTGAGTGTATAAAAGTATTTATGATAATATGGAATTTTAAAAATCTAATAAAAGACAGACAGTTGACATCCATATGTACTGGTGACATTTTCGTTATGTTTTCCATCTCACTATTTGGGTGTAATTACATCATTCAAATGGGAGTTTTATGAGCTAATCAATAAAGTCTAAAAACACTTTATAATCTTAGAACTTCAAATCATTCAAGTAACTACCAGATCTAAATTTTATTAATTTTTCATCTCAATGGTCTTTTATATAGACGAGTATCATTCAGGGTCTTACGGAACACCTGCATGGTTAACCTTGAATGTATATATCTTACTAAACCTTTTCAGATGGAGTTAATTTCTCATAAAAAATAAAATCAAGTTATTTCATCTATTATTGAAACTGTAACGAAGTAAAGAAACAGAACTGTAAGTAACGAAACTTATAAATAAGCTAATGCCTGTGCTAATGTATGTAACGCAATTTTACGCAATACTTTCACGAAATTAGTGTATATACTAAACTGTGAATACAACGCTACTCACAGACAAGGCATGCATGACAAAGAAGTTAGCCGTAGTAAAGAAGTTAAGAGACCTGCAGCCACAGAATAAAATTAATTCAATAAGATCATCAAGGTAGAATTTAATTTGCTTTATTTCTAACATAAATTTTACATACACATCAAGAAAAAATACTTTGTCTTAAGAATGCAACATCAAATTAGGAGGTAGCGAAACCTAAATCCCATTCAATATAAATATGTATCTGCATGAATATACATATTTGCCTTGATCTAGGTATTTAAAGCTGAAACATATACATACATTGTAGACTGTTTGAGTTATTATTATGTAATTTTGAGATTAATACATTAATTTTAAAACAAATAATTCAGTAGTGGATACTATTTGACGCATGTCAGCTGGCCGATTTATGAAACGGCAAATTATTCGACATATTTATGAATAATTACGGAAAACAGTACGTACGGTTGAAATAAATGCAAATGAAGTTCTTTTATAACGACCATAAAAAATAATAAACAGTATTTAAAATTATTTGTGTAACTGCGTGGTAATAAGCCCATAAAATTCTCCATTTGTAATATCATACACTCATCTCTGTAAATAAAGTTTCTTTACAGAGCAAATGCAGTGATTATACACATTCGTATTATTGTAGCAGCGGTTGTCTAAGTGTAAGCTTATAGGCGATATAACTGTAAATAATTTGAATAAATTAGCACGGGAACTGTTCTGATCAAATTTGTGTTTTATTGTCCGTGACGCTGACGATATCGCCATATTTTTTTAAACTTTGAATGCTTAATGCCGCTGGTGTACAGATGCAGCGGGCCTTGTAAAAAAAATACCAGATGCTTTTTACAAATTAACGGCAGTAATGCCTCTACTTAACCTGATGGAAAGCTTGAATATAATCCAGGAGTGCTGGTTACCATCCTCATTGAGAGGGCAGTCAATGCAGCATAGTGACCCATACTATGGCGGCCTAGTAAGATGCTTTTTTTACCCCTCTTGAAGGAGCCGAGATCGTTGATAGTTAAAACACGTGCGCTCAAAATATGTCGGGGTTATAACTGCTCGAGAAGGAGCTGTCGAAGCTTTTAATTCAATAGCGTAAGTCCATCACTAAAGCATTGACTTAATAGATCAGCACTTTGCCTTATTAATGCTGAAATAAAATTATGTACAAAGGACTTTAATTAACCACCTTTGAGGTAGATACTACTTAAACAAACAGATGGGTCACCATATGTTAAGTTACAACCGCCACCCGTGGAACATCCGTAACTGCGGTACCAGGCTAATGAGTGCCCGCAGATTTAGAAGAAGTGTTTATGCATTGAGCAACCTTACTCACTCCATGATACGTGACAAAAGACTGATTATCGATATCATTTTACTATAATCGATATGTGCCATCGTATACGTGTTGATGCATAAGTTGGTAAATGCTAATGTACATGGGTTGTAGGCAACAAATGGTCAACGAAAGGAATGAATGAGAATTGTGTGCGAAGACTAAGCATTGTTATCGAAATTAATCGATACCAAAATCCTATTGAAATAATATGCAATATTGCATTTGTAGCACACGTAGTCAAGATAGCGGCAAAGCAACACATTATATTAGAACAAACTTAAAATGTTCTCCAATGCATTACTCGAACCGGCGCCATTTATATCATCTGCCATTATCGACCATATTTATATAATATATGAATATGATCATATCATATACATAATATTATCGATCACATTGTTTATCATAATTCTTCTAATGACAATCAACATACAATTATTATTTGATAATACAGGATTATGTAACATTAAAGATTGTTACGCTGGAAGTACCATTGTATAAAACAGTCTCTACTCTACAGAAGTCATTAACAATATTTCTAAGTAGCGCCGGAAGGCGCCAAGATATTAATATTATTTAATATGAACCAACTATTTACTTGATTATTAATTGTAAGGTTTTATTTTATTAATTTATGAGGGAATCGTTACTTAAAACACATTTTTCTTTTTACCCGACTGCGAAAGAAGGAAAGTTATGTTTTTCGAGTATATGTATGTGTGTAAATTTCTTTAGCACGCCCTAGAGCTTAAAAGGAATGTTGAGTGGTGCCAACAGATTTGTCTGTGTCGTGAGAGTAGTACTGGGTATTTTTTAATAAATCATTACTTGTTACTATAAGATAGATAGTTTAGCTTCAGCCGGTGCTAAAAGAATAATATGAGATTTTCATCTTTTCGGCTGAAATAATCCACAGAATGTTTCTGAAGCCAGATGAAAATTTGGTCAGTTTTAATACTTCAAACATACTTTTGCTTGTAACCATCCTCGAATATTGTGATTTTAAATTTTAAATTGTTTTGTAGTATACACAATAATGCGTTGTTGAACGTATTAAGGTACTATTGTATGCTGAATTTGAGAACGATAGAAGAATGTGAGTAGCAATTGAACTATCTTTCCCATCACTATCAGTTATTGACAGCTTATTAAACTGTAGATTAAAAAGGTTTTTAGTTAATTCAATCCAAAGAATGCTTCTTTAGGTCTCCGCAAAATCTTTCAATTTATAACTGGGTTAACCGTTCGTTTCAAAGTAACATTGTACATACTTACGTTTTTATTTCGAATTGATTGTCACTTAGTTCGAATTGTAAAACACAAGTACAAAATTATATTTTTTACTGAGACGGACTGCACTATACCCAGACCGTTATCTTTGACATTTGTTCTGTTCTGTTTTCGGTCAGTCAGTCGTAATGTCAATTTCAGTACTGTCTGTCATTTTCATTGTTGCGATTTACTTGATGACGGGGAGATGTATTGTTTGTCTTGCTGAATAATGACCGTAACAATTGTGTAAATTAAAAACAAACTTTATCGGTAGTAGGAGCGACAATTCTTAGTTTATAATTTCAATACGTATAATTTTTGTCCGTGAAAAGTTAAAGGCTAGTGAGTAACGTAACAGTCTATTATTAGTTTTTCTATATGTATTTTGGAGTGAAATTTTAAATTACTGATATTATGATTGATATATAATTTCGAAGTGGCGGGTGACGATATGGGGCAAAGTCCAAGCTCCGTCTGGAGTAAAAGTGGCCGCAGGAATTCCTTTCGGCGGTTCATCAGGAGGAGTAAATTGAATAAATCAAGTTTAAGTCACACATTCAATTTGCCGCCTTCGGAAGACTATCCTGAGCTGATGAACGTTAATACAGCTACAGAAGAACAGCTGATGACGCTGCCAGGAGTGAACAGGCAGCTAGCGCGGGAGATAGTGCGGCATCGCCAGATGATTGGGCGATTCAAACGAGTGGACGACCTTGCACTCGTATCAGGTAAATTAATGCCAATAACTTTAATGCAATTTGGCGTCACATGAAACCATGTGAACAATATAAATTCTCAATATATACCTAAGTCCATTATCTTTGATTAGGTATATTACTTTTAAGTTTTTCCAGTAATTATTTATAAGCAGAAATTTATATATCTTTTAAAACAACTCAGATGTTCATAGGTATACAAATAGCTGCATCATGAGTCTGAATTTAACAAAATTAATTTAATTAAAAATCAAATATCATTTCACTTTTAATATGGCCTTGACTAATAAACACTACTAATGAATAATTTCTTAAACAGTAATGTGATCACATTGTTGAAGCTAAACAGCTTAATTTGCATGTGTATGTCAAAGATCATCAAATTCTAATTAATAAAATGAGCTTGAAGAGACAAAGAGACAAAACTAATTGGTGACTTACTTTTTTTTGAACTATTTCTTTGTTAATATAGTAGACTGTAAAAAAAGACTTTAAATTAGACTTTAATGGTGTTGATAATGTGTAATTAACCATTATAAAGTTTCATAAAGTAAGGAGTGTACATAAAGTAGGAATGTGTTTGATAGGAGTCCAATTTATAAGTGAACTCTACTACTGGTACCCTTGTTAATGTCACAAAATTATCCGTATAAAGGTTGTCTGTAAGAGATCACCATGAGCGATAAGACCGCCAATTGTCACATTTGGTTGTTGTAATTTTTTTTTTTCTATCTGTTAAGTGTACAATAAAGATAAATAAATATATAAAAGTCTGATCTCCTTTGGGAAGCTTTTGTACTTCCTGATGAGTGACAGCTGAAGAGGTGACAATGACCTCGGCAAATAAAAAAAGATATTTCAGAATAAAAAAATCTTTGCAATCTGATAAGTTCTCCTGTACTAAATGTCCTTAAGTTGATAAGGCTTATCTTTATACCTATTTTAAGCTATCAAATGTAATGAGTTTTTGTACCACACAGCGACAACTTAATTAATTTTCACTATCTCAAAAGAAACTGTACTGATGTATGGGACAGTATGATTCTGTTCTAATTAATGACACTTCTATTGATTAAAATTCTATCCTATAAGAGAAGTGATATTATAGTCTAGACCCATGTTGCAACATGGGTCTAGACTATTGATATCAAATAATAAAAGGGCCACCAAGGTTTTTACTGATAAATGATTCTTTTCTTTCTTTTTTTTTTATGACAACTCCTCATTAGGAATATAAATTTCTGTGTCGCGGGGATCCTTACAAACATACATGAAACGGACACAAAGTACACCCAGACTTAGAACAACAATTTATGGATCACACAAAGTGTTGTCCCATGTAGGGCTTGAACCCAGAACACTTGGTGCAGTATGAAGCGGTGTGGCGATCACTGAAACTACTAGGCCAACTGTTCAATTCTGCAACTGAACAATTCATCAAATATTTTTGAATGCTTTTTGGAAGGAGTTTTATAATGAAAATAAAAAGATATTTTAATATGGGTAGTATATTATTTCATACATAATCGAGTAAATCTAGTTAGTAGGTTATTGCCAAGCTTTGTGTTTCTAAGTTTCAAAATCTAGGGAGAAATGTAGAATTTTTTTAAATTGTCTGGCTGTATCTTTGTAATGCGTTACCTTAGAAGTTGGATTTTTGCACAGCTCCAAAAGACAGTAGTCTTGAGTATTTAATATTAGTTTCAGCTTGATATGTCCACTATTAATAATATTAAGGGTTCCGTTAGTTCGAAACCTACAAGTAGTAAATGGTGATGATTGATAATCACAATTATACTACAGTTTCTAACGACCTACTGGCTTGGGACATGCTCCCTTCGGATTAAGGCATCTATGCTTTTTGGTAGTGTATTGCTGTGTATTCTGTAAATAGTGCACCAGACAGATAAAGTACAGATAAAGACAAGCTGACGGCCTGAATATAGTATAATATTGAATACATTCATTCATACGTCTGTCATACAATTATGTCCCTGAACAAATAGACTGAACCATGTTAAAGTATGAAAACAATATATTATTAAATAGTGAATTTTTTATTCTTTATTGAATCAATTAAATCTTTTGCAGGTATAGGTGCTGAAAAACTAGAATTACTTAGACCAGAGATATGCACAAATATACGAAAGCAGATATCAAGAGCAAGCTCGTGTTCCCAATCGTTGGACAGTGTTCGTGTACCGTCTGATAGTAAACTGTGCTCAGTGAATTCTTCCAGTGTGTTTCAATTACAGTGTGTACCGGGCCTTAACCAAGAAATAGCCGCTAATATAGTAGACTACCGTAATAAAAGAGGACCTTTCAAATCCTTAGATGATCTAATTAAAGTTCGTGGTATCGATATTGTGAGATTAAGTGCTGTAAAACCACATTTAAGTTTAGAGCCCAGAAAGTGTGAGAGTGTTCAAATTTTAACGAACGGTCATGTAAATGGTTGGTCGGATACGCCGTCCACGCCTAATGGCATCTCGAGTACACCAAAGACTCCACACAGGAAAAGTCTTTCCATGCCAACTAATACTAAATTCCAAATGACATTGCCAAATGGTTTTGCAACAGTGCCAGTGAATGATATCCTAGACCTATTATCTGCGTACTCCCATAGGCCTATAGTCGAAGAAGTATTTACGTATGAAAGGGACGGAGTGAGGGCTTGTCGGCTCGCTTCGTGGAACCTGCATCAGCTTAATGTAGAGAAGATAACGAATCCTGGCGTACGAGAAGTTGTCTGTCGAACTATTTTGGAAAATAGGTGAGTCATTTTTCTTTAAACATGTATTTCTAGATATATAACCGTCCTAGATATGCAATACATTTAGTAGTACTAGAGAAATTAAACCTAGTGCACGGAATAGTTTTGAAGCAATAATAATTTGCAAATGTTTATGTTAACGAGTTTACAATATACCTATAATGGTTTCTTTTATTGTCGTCGTAACCTATTGTTTTTATCTTATTTCCTGCTCGCTTGTCGCAAGGGACTAACGTCCTTAACTTACGGACATAAAGGCGATTTTTGAACTGCTGTCTATTCTGTCTACTAAAAAACATGACTAGCTGAGCCGCGCAAGTTCGTCTGCCTTTCCCAAAAAGGAAATAATTACGCCGTATTTGTAAAAAATAAACCAGTTGCAAAACTAAGGGAGGTTTTGGGTTTCAAACCCACCTGAAATGGTTCTACAATATTGATATTTTTTGCACCTCATTTTTTTTTCATAATAATGTTATGGTTAAAGAGAAATCATAATTTTATTGTCTTGAACCCTTCCCTCTCCGGAAACTAAAACCTGACTACGCCCGTGGGTTGTAGCATAATGTTATATGTATGTTTCCTCGATGGATTAGCTAACACTAATAAATTCTTCAACTTTATAAAATTTGTATCATCAACAAACCTTAAAAGTCCACTGTTAAACATAAGCCTCTCCATAGAAAGGAGGTTTTGACCTACAATGATGTTCTCCTAGCCGATTACGGCCACGGTGGCCAGTCACAATGGAGACCAGTCAACTATGCAAGAGATATTAAAGTGCACAAGTGTGTGCGCAAACACAAGTGCACTTTCTGTACCCTTTCTCTCATAATCCGGATAAAACGGTTAACCCACACGACCGAGGATAGACAAGGCGCAGGACCGACAGCTTTACGTGCTTTCCGAGGTACGGGGGTTCAGACCTTAACCTACAAACTCTGGGTTGTTATTATTTTGATAATTAGAAAAATACAATAACACTTTTGGCCGGAATTCGAACCTAGTCATTACCTATATATACATACTATACCACGCTAGACATAAGGGGTGTGAAAGGGGTTGTTTGAAGTTTTCCTTCTCCTTGCAGTGATACTCTGCTGTGTAGTTTGTCCCTTAGTCGCCTCCCCTCATATACATATAATAATAACATATAAGCATAAAAAATGTTTTTGTGTAAAATATTTTTTTCTAGATTCTTTATTGTCTTAAGAATCTACTTAAAAGGATTTTTTATTTAGTGATTATTTAAACCCAGAAAATATTAAATAAAAAGTGAAAATTAAGGGAGGGAAAATCAAATATACAAAACGCATCACTATTGGTCGAAACGTAATGTGACGTCGTTGGTTACTTCATCGAAATTATTGGCATCGAAATTCAATCGATTCATCCAAAAAAGGCAAAAAATAATTAGAAATGTTTAGAATAGATGATATATATATCTTTTAATTTGCGGTCTTATATAATGGCAATGTTGCACCGCTTTGTATTGTATGATTTCCTGTCTTCGTTTTATCCCAGGCCGTATCCGGTTTGGAAATTGCGTTGCGGGCAGACTCCCTTATCCAGTTGACAATTTATCGAGTTATATTTACAGAGTTATATATACATGTTATTATTAATTTCTGTTGGCACTAGTCGAAACCACATTTAGGATAATTTTATATCCTGCATCTTATAAAAATCCTGCACATTTTGTAGATAATATCGATATTACATTCAAATTTTACGAATTCCAGAATTCAGGAATTTTCAACATACCTGTATCGCGGGACTCTTCATAAAAATGTATAGGAAATGAACACAAAGAATACCCAGACGCAGAACAAAAATTTGTGGATCACACAGTGTTGTCCTATGTTGGATTTGAACCCAAAACACTGCAGTGCAGTAGAAAGCGGCGTGGTAACCACTTAAAACACTAAGCCATCCGCTATTTCTAACTTTAGTTGAAGAATTCCGGTATGTGCCTCTTTATTATGATACAATGAGATTTTTTTTTATACCTATGCGTCATTTTTAATCGACCATTTCAAAGCTGAAGGGTAATAGTTTGGGCAGTCTATGCATGTATGTTTGTATATTCTATAGTGACGCCTGAACTACTGAACCGATTTTAATGAGCTGAAATGAATCGATAGATTTGCAATGATGGCGTGGGTGGTATACGCTGTATAAATTTTATCTTTTTAAGTAGTCGAGTTAGTATATGTTCAGTCGAGGTAGTATATGTTGTTTATAGTTGTGGTTATAAATGCACAAAAATTTACAAAACAATTTTAACTATGTCTCTTTTAATATGTTTTAAAGCCAAAGTGATTACTTTATATGATGGCAAACTTAAGTAGAATCCAACAGTGGTGGTCACCATACTCATTGCGAATGCAGACAATGTAACACTGCAGCATGGTGACCCACAGTATGGCGGCCTGTTGAAATGCTTCTGCATCATGGGCCTCTGGTCTCGTAGATAGATAGATAGATAGAAAACTCTTTATTTGCACACTATAATTACAGTTAGAAGAGAGTACATAAAATTACGAATGCTGACATTTTAGATTGGTCTTCTATGCAAGGGCATTACCGCCCCGGTTTAGCCGCCCCATTCGTACTGAAATCAGCGTGGCTCTAATACATTGAAAATTACTTTTTACTCGATCATATATGTACGAATAAAATTAAGTTGTTTTGAAGTTTGTCTTGCCTGCGCAAAGTTCTCACGGTAATATTTTTTAGTTTTGTAATTTATCTACATGTATATTTTAATTAATAAATATCGTTTTTATAAAAAAAAAACATTAATACTCGACCCTATGTAATTGGTCGTAGCGTAATATTACAAGGCCTATAAGCTTCTTCGATAAATTGACTATTCAACACCATAAGAATTTTTAGGATTTTAATTTTTAATTCAGAAAGTCGATATTAATTTCATATAAAAGATAATTTGTATTGTTAAAAATAATAGTAGATCTACTCTACATACTTAAATTATGAAAAATATTGGTATGTGGTTACCTTCTTTATTCCCCGGATTTATCTCCTTAACCACATTTTAATTGTTAACGTTTAACTCTGTCTGTTACGCTTTAACGGTTAAATCGCTGAACCGATTTGGATGAATTTCGGTATAGAGACAAATCGGACCTTGGAAAAGGATATACGCTACTTTTTGTGGCGAATGTACAAACACTGAAAGATGCAGGCGAACAAAAAGTGCAGTACCGGAAGCATCAAAAAGACTAGCCCGCAAACTGATTAGACTAAAAAGGGACGATCTCAGTAAGGTCAACAAACAAATAAAAATACGCGGATATAATTTAAAAAAAAAGTTTTTAAATAGGTTACATAATAGTTTATGATTTGTAAAGTACACGCTAGATCCTCACTATATTGTTCTCAAGAGAATCACGACAAAGGACAGATAGTTCTTATAGTAATAGTTAGATACTCGTGTGTATATTTAACGATGATTGTTCTAAACTAAATACGTCTTTTCTCATCATTATAATAAACAATAATACTCGTGTCCTATTAATTATTATGCTAATATACGGATGTACTCATCGACGTTTTTATTACATACAAAGGCATTAAATATTTAAAACAAAAGCTTGATGGTAGTGATCTATTGCTCTATACAAATAAAATTAAATAAAACATTTTTTTATCTGACTGTATTGTTTGTTCCGGCAAATCTCTGGAATGGATGAAACAATTTTGATGAGACTTCCACTAGTAAACAGCTGATGATATAAGACCTAGGCTCCTTTAAGACTAGCTTCGCCCTGCGGCGTGTTGTCTTAATGATACAACAACAACCAGGGGCTCAGGTAGTTCTCAATAAATATGGCGTCCCGTAATATTAAAATAAGATGGGTTTTCTCAATTAGTTAAAGTAAAGCCCCTATAAGTAAACGAACTGGTGCGGGAAAGCCCCGAGATATTAATTAACCAGATTGGCAGTGTAGGTACTCATGCAATGCATGATAGAGTAATTTTCCTTGAATAAGCTTGTATGAAAGACCTGACGAAGCGAGTTTTGTGTCAAGATTTTTTATGGTATAGGGGCGAACGAGCAAACGCATCGCCTGATGGTAAGCGATTACCACCGCTCATGGACACGCACAATACCAGAGGCATCACAATGCGTTGCCGTCCTTTAATTATCATGACAAATAGCGTTTTATCGTCTCTGCTCCTTTAGGAGTAAGGTGTGATTTTATATCTGATTTCTTAATCCAATGGTTGAAGGTGAAGACATTTGATCACTATGTTCCTGTTATGGCCTATTGTACCATGGTGGTGGATGGACCATGGATAGACTAGGTGTAAATCGTTACAAAATTAAAATTAAAGACAAAATTCGTCGCGTTGGTCTCCAACAATTAAAAGGATTCTAAAGTCTCGACTTCTCAACCTTCGTTAAAAGAAGATGTCTTTGAGTTGGATAAAACTGGATTATTAGGTACTAGTTAGTTGAATGATATCGAATAGGGCGTTAACGTTATTCAAAATCAAATGTTCAAAAGGACTTATTTTTTTGAAAAAGTATAATGACATACTTCAACGTGCTTCGCCAGTCAGAGTCGAAGATTCAAAGTGTAACATGCTAAACCCCTTCGCAAGCCTTTAATAGAGTCATCATACATCAAGAATGTCTTGCATCATTTTGGAAAAGAGCTGATACTCTTACACTGCTCGACCGATATTAAACAAACAGCTATTAAGCTGTTTGGTTAATATCATTCTTTCATCCAATAGTTCCATCTGTTTCAGAGCTACGATACTAAAGTCAGACACAGACAGGCATCGTCGTCAAACTTATAACACACCTCTATTGCGTCGGGGTTTGATAAAAAAGCATTTATGTTAACGTGTAACTGAGTGATTTTACAATCATATACCACTTATTTATTCAGGACAAATGTATGGAAGTTGATTGCAAAAAAAGTATAGCTAAAAAAAGCGTGTAAAACGCCATTTAACGATAAGCCACTGAAACCGGCAATAAAAATATCCTTATCATCTTGTTTTACTATAACTTAAATGATAGGCGGTTTGTAAAACTCAGTAAACCTCTAACGCTTTAGTAACCTAATTAAGTTATAACTATTGGTTGGGGAAACTTGAAAAAAAGGAGAAATTCTTATCACCGACGTCATCAGCAGCAACAACTTTAAACAGTTCAATGCTAGACATAGGGCTCTCTGGCCTGTCTCTCTCTCTCTTTCTCTCTCTCTCTCTCTGACCTGGCATATACTATGCTGACCAAGAAAGTTTCTTAGTATCAAGTTCTCATTTCCTTTGGTGTATTGTTGTTACACAACAGTTTCTAAACGAGCCAATTTAGGCAAACATTTTTATCGTAAACTATTTCCTTTATACGAGACCTTGAGATATCATATACAATGCAATCATTAAAGTCTATTCAATTGATAAAATTGTCGTACGAGACACACACATAAAAGGTCAATATTCTAGTAGTTAATTCAGTACTGTTAATAGCGGTAGAGTGTCTAGACTGTGGCTTTTTTTTATTAACCAACTCCCATTAGTCCACTGGTCTCTCCTTACAGATGAGATTTTGGCCCACTGTGCCGCGCTTCCCAGACGGGTTAGTATGGAGTTTGTTTCAAGAATTCATTCTCTTTGCACTGCTTGACTATTGTCCTGTAAAATTTGCACTCTTAATCGTCTTTAACGACACTCACGAAACGAATAGGGTTTTACATTCGGTATTCTTAATCTACTCGGACGATTTTTTTATTGTACTCTTTGTGGCGACTTCCACATACAACGCAACAACAGAAATACAAAACAGCCCCATCTACCGAAGATACGTCGAACTACGGAGTAACGAAAGAAAAACAAAGGAAACTAAAGAAACTACCAATCCTAAAGCGCGCAATAGAAGTTCTCGCGCCGATTAGCATGTATACATCAACCCAACATCAACCGTTGGTCATTGGCCCGCCAGGCAAGATCACCTCGCCTGGCCGGAGGATCCTCCCTTTGTTTTGGAGGAATATGTGATTCGTTCCCCCACTCTTCAGTATTATGATGAATAAATCGATGAATAATATTTTATCCGTTAATCAGCTCCGATGATGTAATACTTCGATCATACTGTAACTGGATTTCTGCATAATTTCAATTAGAAACTAACTGTTGAATATGAATTACTTGATCAAATGGACAGAGAAATATAAAAATATAAAATTAAGAGATGGTTATCTCTTCAAAATAATTGAGTTTTGTTGTATTTATAGATCCCCCCACGCGTAGGGTAAATGGCCAACATACTGGTACAATCACACTTATTGCTAGATACTTTTTAGTAGTACTTAAAATAAACGACGAAATGCAATCACGTTTTTCCAACGCATGCAATATAATTGTCGGAAGATTACCGTTCTTGTAAGCAAGAACGGTAATATTGATGGGCTCTAATAACACAAGGACATTTCAAGATAGCATTTTTCAAGGCATGCATTTTATTGTTTTAATTGTGTATACTCTGTCTATTTTAATCCCTTTGTCTCCTGGGCAGGGCAAAAAGTGTTGACAGTAAAATCATTTTCTACATTAGTATTTATAGGTATATACATATTCAATCCAGGGTGGGTCTAGAGAGGAGCGCAAACCTCGACCTGCATGGCATTCGACTACCGATGTTATTTTTAAGTGGCAACACCAGTATTAGTTGGTTCCTATATAAGGCATCAATAATAAATAATCTCCCCTTCTTTTTCTCGTTGTTTGAGACATCACGTTGGACGTTTTATTTAACTCTTCCGCCTCAGTCACAGTCATTATATATTTCACGCCGAAACATAAGTCAGTATGACACGTATAAATTGTGAAGGATGACTGATAGAAGATAATACACGTGTTGCACTTTTGCAATTAAATGCCTTATGATTAGCACGTTGCGAGATTATTCTGCCTCCGTGGCGCAGTGCTAGTGTATGCGACTGCTGTGCTTGAAGTCTCGGGCTCGATTCCAGGTCGGACCAAATGTTTGTATGATCTGCAAATATGTATGTATTTATAAAAAAAGTATATATGTGTTCATATTAGTTGCCCATAATAAAAGCTCTTCTTAGTTTGGGACTAGGTGCCGTTGTGTGTTAGATGTCCGAAATATTTATTTATTAAATACAACTTGTGTGTTCTTGCTATGCACTAAATTAAATCTGTAAAGTCTAGATTTCAAAGAATATGATTTAAAAATAGTGTAAACTATATTTATATTGTAACAGCTCTGATTCTCTCGGTTTCTAGTACTTTGAATATTACAATATTTAAGACGCTATCATCTTGTATCGTACCGTTTTGATACACAGTTCGATCAAAACCTCTGTATTTTTATATTTTTTCAGAAAGACAATAAATACATATTCAATTTTCTTAGAAACTATATTCAAATAAACTTGAAGGGTTAGTAAAGGTCGGTCAATGAATCATTTAACTATATATATTTGGATCGTCTTCATTGTTCCTCGAACTCTATGACATAATAAATCATTTATTTTATTCTCTCTTTCTTAAAATATTCTATTCTTTTTGTTAACATATAAGAGAATATACGGTGCTTTTGTCTCGTGTGAGTTATCATTCGTGACTGAAATCACGATACTGCAGTGCTATTCTCTGAGGAAACAATATTGCGTACTGAGCTAGACGCTTCTACACTATGGCAGTGTAGCTCCCTAGAGAATAGCACTGCTAATTAGAAACCAGAATATATTTTTTATTGCCTAAAATCAATATTATATTAAGTCCTTTTCCAACAGGTTATCACTAATAGCCGTGCAAGATGTGTTAGAAGAGGCTGCTTTGAAGATCATATGCGACGAGCTGAACTCCCCCGTGTTGAGGCGGATGAGAGAATGGAAGTGTAACAGTCATCGATGGGAGTACTGCCTCTCTGAACGAATAGAAAGGTATGCCTTTTATCGTTATACGAGTAAGCCACTATCCAGTTTAACCAAAATTTGAATACTAGTTAGGAAAAGTAAGTTTAATTTTTCCTAGGACTTCCCGAGTTGCATAAACTGGTGTGCTCGCGGGTCACTGCTGTTGATCCTGGTGTACAGGAGTTACAGTGGTAGATGTGTGGGCGGGATTAGTCTCATTTAAACGTGGCAGCAGTAAGCGCTACTAACTATAAGTGGTAATACTTAAGACCTTTTTAACTATTATTCAAACAGAAAAACCTGATTAGTCATATTTAATGAACCCCGTAAGACTAATGACTGAATTGCTACATCTTTTTAAGACGACTAGAGCCGCCGTTAGAAGATTGTACTTTTTTTTATATGAATTTCAGAAAAAAGTTCGCGATTCAGTATTTTTTGTTTATTTTATTATTTTCCAATAACACTTAATATGGGGCAGAGGATTATGAGTTCAACTGTTTGTTAACTTAGTGTTGTAAGTAAAATATTATTATCTATACATGGAGATAAAATTACCAGCTCTGACTGACTGGAATATTAAAGCAAAGTGAAATAAGTACACATGTGAAGCCGCGGGCCTATCTTACTTATAAAAAGCAGTTCCTTTTTTACCTACTTACTTATAAAAATTGTATTCTTTGCAATCATATCATCTTCTGAAACGTTTTTAATGCATTGATAATAAATTTGACAAACCATTGTGTGATATCAACAAAGTACATAGTAGACATAATCAATTTTGATCCGTTTTCCATTATCTGATTAGATCGAAACTTGACACTTGTGGCGCCGCTCCGTGCAAAACAGAAAATATCAAACTGGCCATTAGTTATGATCCGCTTTATTTTTTTTGCCTATCGCTATTGAAAGATCACCTATATTAATAACTAGCTGCGCCCCGTGGTGTTACCTTCGATTGTTGTTGTACCTTAACAATATAAACACGTGGCAAAGCTAGTCCAAAAAAAGTGCCTAGGCTACTGTGAAAGTCCCGTCAAAATAATTCCGGTTTTTTCGAACACATAACCCCTTGTTATATCATGCCTTTTCTAAAGAAACACTTTTTTCTTGTTTATAACATTTGTATAGAAAAAAAAACGGTTAATCATTACGTAGATTGCAATCCGATTAAATTGTGGCAGAGCAATGCGATTCAGAGTCACGTTTTGGATCACGTTGGTGAAACATTCGGACAGTTGCAGATTTTATAGGGTTGCCACAATCTCAATCACATTAACATAGGCTCTCCAATACTAAGACTTAAATACATAATTAAACAATGCTTAAGTGTTAACTAAATAATACTTTCATTGCCTTTCACGGAGAGAGTGAGGTTATCGGAGTTTTAGGGTTGTAATCGCCCCTTTTTTGAGGAGGACTTAATGGTTGGCAACGCACTTGTGACTTTACAACTATCCATAGACGTCGGCAGTCACTTACTATCGAGCGACCCATACAGCCGTTTGCCCTTCTGTGCTTGAATAAAACTGAAAAAACAATGACTTTATTCATTCATCAAAAATACATTTTTTTCCTCCGATCTTCAATATTGGTGTTAACGATACAGTTGATCGACAACATCGCAGTTTTACATGCGTTTATGGATCACAACTATGCTCTTTAGGGTAACAGCTTAATGTTGTGTAACATTCGAGAAAAAAACATTATAATAAATCGATAAAAATTCAAAACAGTGAAACAAAAGAACATCATGAATTATATATGTAATAAGTTATGTATATAGGTTTTAGTTTGTAGTAGCTACAATCGATGTGGTGTGAGATTTACCCTATTCCTATACATATTTACTTGATTATGTTGTCGAAGTAAGATGTCTGGGATTTCAGTCTAATAGGCTAATTCTACCCAAGTATACGAGTGATGTTACAAATTAATATTTAAAACTATCCAAGCACTGAAAAACTACACTGACAATAACCCTGAAATTATAAGTGATCGCGTGCGTAGTATGGCCCCCGTACCATGAAAGGTTGTTTAAAATCATTTTATCGATGCACACGCCACCCGGCGAGCACGTGTCCGTTTGATAAGGTGACAGTGTCGTTTTTCAAGGTATTCGCGTTTATACAAGTTACATCACCTGTGTAACATATACCATACATGACCTGAAGAACATAGGTCATGTATGCGGTTTAAAAAACTACTGTTTGCCCTAGGTTAGTTGCGTTTCCTAATAGCGTAAGAAAGCGGTTCCCGGATCCCTCCCGTCTCAGGCCCAGAGTGGCACACCGTGTGGTTGTAGTCAGTTCGATTCCGACACACCACCCCGCCGCACACCCCGGTGGGGTGAAGGCCTGAGGGTGTTTCTTAATTAAGTTAAGTATTGTAAAAGGAACATTTAATAAACTAAAACAATAAAAGAATTACAGAAAGAAAATTGTTTTAAGCGATGTATTTCGGTGATGTCTGAAAAGTTTCATATCTCGCAGAGGGAAGGAGGAAGTTTTTAAGAAGTGAAGCTTGCTTCCGCGTCGATTTCTTTCGTTGCAGCGCCTCAGTTTACTTCAAATAAATTAACATGTGATTTGAACCTTTTTTCTACTATAAATACGGGAAAGATTGATCTTACTTCATGTAGGAGACAGTAGAAGTCCAATTTGAGTCGACCTACTCGGATTACGGGTTGATCAGTTGACTAGACTTCAATTTAGCGAAGTCGCCTCACATCTCAGAAAAAAATCCACGTACAAGAAGGCAGATCTATTAAAAATGTAATGACACGCCACTGGGCCATCAACGCTTACATTGATTCACTTCTTATTCTGCTCTTTATATAGTCGAAAACGATTTTGTTTTGTAGGCACTTAGTTTCTCACAAAAACATTTAGAAAAAAATATTATAAGGTCAACATAAAAAGCCTCACCTCGCTGGTGAGTCGTGACGCTTCCCGGTAAAGACAATTTTCAATTACGATGTACTTCAAATAAGTTATTTTTGGTGCTGTTTATGGTAACTTGAAGCTTTTTAATTTATTTTAAAGCCTTCCAAAGTGACTCTAGTCTGCCTGTTGGAAAACATGAAGAGAATCAAAGAGTTGGGCCACCATATTCACTGTCAATGCAGACAATGCAGCGTGGTCACCGAGCGTGGTGGTTAAACTTTACAGTTGCTGATACAAAACTTAATTCTGAAAACTATACCCCCGACCCCCACATGGGACGTCACTTTTCTGGGTGTTCTTTGTGCCCGCTTTATTATTGCTTGTAAAATTCTTCACGACACAGTATATGTTGCTAGTGCGAGAGTATTTTCAAAAAATAAATAAAAAATGATAGTATTTCCTGCTTTATAGAAAGGTATAATTTAAATATTAATGCAATGATATAGAAGCATCTTAATAGGCTGTCACAGTATGGGTCATTAGCCACCACAGCATTGTTGCAGTGTCCACATTCACAATGAGTGTGGTGACCACTACTCTTGGATTCTGCTCATGCCTTGCATCAGGCAGAGTACTAAGAGTAAAAAATACTTTACTTAATATGTCTAGAATGTATTGTAGTCTTATCTATAAAAACTATCTCCATTAGATAAGATAATATTAAAAATAACAGTAGATGCTGTAATATCATGTACTGGAAGTATCGATATCGCTATTATCACTTAGTACCACTACTGCGTACCGGCGACCGATATCTTTAGAAAACTTTTGAGTTACTGTTTTCGAGATGTTTTATTTATTGTTATTACTAGCCGCATCCCGAGGTGTTACCCGCGTTTGTTGTATGTTGGGTACAACTAGTGTAAAAAAGTAGCCTGCGTTACATCTTATAACATCAGCTATATGCTAGTGAAAATCCCGTCAAAATCGCTCCAGCCGTTTCAGAGATTGATCAAAACAAAGAGATAAAAATTTTACAAATTGTTTTTTTATTTAAGTACCGTATACACTTTCGTTTGCATTAAATAAAAAAATGGAATGGAAATGGAACTAACCTGTTGGTTTTAAATATACTTCAGTTTTATTTTTTTGTATAGAGCCTAGACTAAGTCTGCCCAATAGTATTTAAATAAACTTGCATAATATATTTATGTATATATATATATTATATTTTCGGACATCTAACAATGCCATCTAGTCCCAAACTAAGCAGAGCTTGTATTATGGGAACTGGACAACTGATATGAATACATTAATACTTTTTTTTGTAAATACATTCATATTATACATAGATAACCCCCAAACTCCGAAACAAATATTTGCAGATCATACAAACATTTGGTCCGACCCAGGATTCGAACCCGGCCGCGTACGCTACCTCTGCGCCACCGAGCCTAATAGACTGCTTATTATTTTAGATGAAATCCACTGGTTTTCTTTAATAAATATATATAGTTTATTTAGCAAACTCCGTTCAAATACAATATAATCACACTCAAAACACTTAGGCACTCCAGATATTCAGAGCCGACTAAGTAGTATTTTATTATAGGCACAAATACAGGTGTAATTTAATTGTATTACAGCCATTTTCAATAATCATCTCCATTTTAAACTAGAGATATTGTATGATGTGTATAGTTTATTGAAAACAATCTGAATTTGCCTTAAAAATAGTATTTGTTCTTGTTTTGCCAACTAAACTTTGTCGAAATAAGAAAAAAAACCGTCCAAGGACGACCCGCGCATCGGCGTTTCCGTTCAAACCTGTAGCTAAATAAGTAAAAGTTATGATATTTTTATTGCTAAATGACGTTTATGAGGAAAGGGTAGTAGGTTTTTAATTAAGTATTAAAAATATTTTTGTTATATGATGTAACAAAAAAAATTACGCTTTTCATATTTTTTTCTTTATCTGTGCTATAGACGTTGCTTCGTACCAAATTTCAAGATTCTGAGTTCACGGGAAGTACTTCGTAGGTCTTGATTCCCTTGCGAGTGTCAAAAATTTCCAGCATAAACGACTGTCTTTTGATTGCGTTGGTTTAGAAGTCTCTTCACAGCTCCAAGGGACAGTAAACTCAGGTCTCTCAATATGATTAATTCGTTACTTATATTGTCAGAATCGTTTTTAGTGTTCCGTACTTCAAAAGGAAAACACGGATCCCTTAAAGGTCACTTTGTTGTCTGTCTGTCAAAGCCCTTTTTCTCAGGAACTGGTCGAGGTATCAAGTTGAAATTCGGATTTACGGAACACTAAAAATTATCCTGACAATTACTTATAGTAATGATTTAATAATATTGAAAAAATATGGATATAAACAGCTCATAAAAAATATAAGCAGGAGGTAGGTTAAAATGGACGTTAGGCGATAATAACTGAACTGACAGTATGTCTGTATTTATTCAATTAATTGCCTTTTAAACAATCATTACACAGTGACCATAATATTAATGTTTTTGCACTTTGACACCGATAATATCCGGAGGCGCTTGTTTTAAATAAACTTTATACACAATGATAGCGCTATTGTTATTGTTAATTTGTAGTAGTTATTAGCTGTGAGTAATTGAAAACATAACTTATCATAGTATCAAAGGTCGTATTTATTTATAAAGAAGTTAAGATTAGTTTGAAGTAGTTTTGCGACTGTTGGAGCTCAGAAACACTATCGGAAGTTTTACATACTAGATTCTTAAGGTCAAATATATATATATATATATACCCATAGACTTTCTGCTTAGCAATTAGTGTCAGTAACCACTAGGCATGATGACTTATTTTGAAAAAACTCTTCTATGATATTCAGAAGTATATCTTATTGTCAAAAGCAATCATATTTCTAAAAAAAATAAAGTTTTAGTATGAAAAAATTGTGATTTGAATTTTAAGTTTAATATTCCTGTCAAAATACTCGGTGGTTTCATGCCATTTGCTTATGACGTCATGTCGCAAAGCTAACGTCACCATTTGTCAACCAGAGTCAATTATAGCCCTTAAAAACAGTGAAGTGATCGTCGATTATATCCAAAAAAATGTTTTTTTTTTTTTATATTCAAGCTGCCAAAATGACTCTGCCCTGCCTGATGGAAAGCATGAGCAGAATCCAAGAGTGGTGGTCACCATCCTCAATGCGAAAAAGAACAATGTAGTATGGTGACCCACACTATGGCGGCCTGGGGATAAAGGGGATGGTGAGGGGGATAGGGGGCGTTGGATTGGGGTATGGGCCTCCGGTATCCTCACTCACTCGATGAAACACAGCGTAAGCGCTGTTTCACACCGGTTTTCTGTGAGGCCATGGTATGACTCCGGTCGAGCCGGCCCATTCATGCCGAAGCGTGGCTCTCCCACGGTATTAATGATGTGTAAAGTAACGTGACATAACTCACTCTGATTGGTGTTCAACTTAAGAAGGCGGATGAATATATTTTGTAGTTTTATTTTTGTTAATTAACTATTAATCTTGCTCTAATTATAAAAATTAATACGATATATATGTTCTATGGAAACCCATTTCATCAGATAAATACATCATTTTATTGATTCTTGTTTACTGTCATCATGCCTATTGTAATCTGTAACCCAGTACTTTTTCTTCCAAAACTAAACTGGAAGAATTTTTCTGCAGCATCTGAAGGAGTTCAAGATCATCTGACTGACTCTTAGCGCGATATAGTGAGCCAGCCATGACCTTTGCTTCCGTTGGTGCCATAACGCATCTTATTTAATAAATTCATTACACTTACTTAATTTCTACTATCGTATTTGTAATGATTTCAGGTCATTTAATACAGTTACTTTTATAAAAATATTATATTTTAGTTATAGTTCCATAAATATTTTAGTTATTAATAATTTTCTCAAATTAATATTTCTTTCCAATCTGTCAAACTATACTATCGTAAATCGTATACTACGTAAAGTTATATCATTAAACAGACACGCGGGCAACATTTTTACGCTGCAGCTGAAAATCAGCGCTAAGTGCATTGCGCTTAGCATTTTGCATAGCTGCCCTTATTGGTACAGGTTAATATAATTGTATTCTATCTTAAATACATATAAAAACTGTACAATGTGCCAATTAAAGTATTTTTCATGCTGTCTAATCTTAGGAATGCACCACATCTTTACTTGCGACTTTTTTGCGGTAAAATAAACGTGTACTGAATTTCGCCCCCGTCTCCAACGAGCATCTGCAAATGTGTCTAGACTATATCTAAAAATATACTTGCTTGCTTGTGTGTTTTGTTATTTCTTTTTAATATCTGTCTGTGTTTAGTAAATGCAACTATACGTACATACCTAGCCTAAGAAGTAGTATATCTCCACATTTGAGTCGATAAGAGATTATTTCTATTTTATCAATTCGTTGTAATCGTATTTAATCAAGTTTTAATCAATCAATCAACAACCCATAATGTCCCACTGCTGGGCTCGGGTCTCCTCTCAGGAGAGGGTTAAGGCCATAACGTCCCCACGCTGGCCAAGTTTTAATAGGTATATAGAAATGTACCCGCTCACCGAAAAAAATCTTTAAAACAGCTATAAAATAGTTGTAATCTCACCTCACCGTGGGAGAGCCACGATTTGGCAACGATTGGGCCGGCTCGACCGGACAACAGCGCGTGCGCTTTGTTTTACCGAGTGAGTGAGGATACCGGCGGCCCATACCCCAACTCCTAGCCATCCCCCAAAGGCCGGCAACGCACTTGTGACACCTCTGGTGTTGCGGATGTCCCGGGTGACGGTAATCGCTTTCCATCAGGCGATACATCTGCTCGTTTGCCCTCTATTCCATAAAAAATGAATGGTGATTCTAATGAGGTACAATTGCTACGGGCTTACGCTTTCTTCTTAGAAGGTAAATGAATGATGACGAATTTCATAATAAGGAAACACGGTTGAAAAGTTGAAAGGACCGGCGGGATGTAGAAGCATCTCAATAGGCAGCCATAGTGTGCATTCGCAACGAGTATGGTTACCACTACTGCAGAGTAGGGTCACTTTTTCATGCTCATATAAGAAATAATGACTTGGACTAGCTAATGTGCTTCTATCCACCGCAAGAGAAATCGACGAACATATAGAACTTCTTACTTAAATCACGGCCGAGTGAACATGCAGACAGTTTCCGTTTGAACTAACAAACTTAACAACCTTATTGTTTGCAAGATCCAGTCATGTCTGTTTGCCGTCAGATCGTAGCAATTTAACGACCATCTTAATTATACTCCTTATCTTCTTTGTGTTTCAAAACGTGGTAAATATCAAGGAATAGATAGGTAGATAGATAGATAGAAAACTCTTTATTTGTACACCTTAATACAGATATAAAAAAAAAGTACAGAAAATGACAAATTTATAATGTACAAAGGGCGGCCTTATTGCCGAAAGCAATCTCTTCCAGGCAACCTTAGGATGGATCAAAAAGTATAGGGAAGGCAGTAGTTGACGGTGCAATGAGTTTTGAAAAAATAAAATTTTATATAATTTCTAATTAAATATAATCTATATTTACACATACATACAACATATACATACAAACATATACACACATATATATATACACATACATACATACTAATAACTGTAACTGCTCAAAGAAACTAATATTATATTATATATACATAGTGACTGACTCGTTTATGACGTATTTTCCATTTTCTTAAAACTATTTACTGTTTGCGCTTTCCTAATGTTTGCATTGTTGCAATGCATTCCACAAGCGTACAGCTAACGCAGTAAAGGATTGATCATAGAATTTTGTAGAATGCAGAGACATCTTCTTCAGTCACAAATCTTCAGAGGGAATATAATATAAGGGATACAGCATCAAAGGTCAAGAGAGGCGGTGTGTGTAGTGACACAGAACACATAATAGTGATGACGTTTTTGTTGAATCTGGATATTTCCAAATCGCCTATAAATGATTATCTTTTAAAATTTCGTGTTGTTCCCTAAACCCTAAGAATTAAATATCCAGCTTCAAACCGAGGACAAAGAATATTGTGTAATTCTACTGTAATATATTTAAAAAATAAATTTTATCCAACTCTTTTCTTTCATACTGGCTATTAAAAAGCGTAAACATGATTGTTGAATAAATCATCATTCAAAAAGTCGTGATACGTTATTCGTTTCTGAATCGGTTTTTCTTGTTACAGCCAGCAGTTAGGCTTCATATACGAATCGGCGAACAAAGGCATCGTCATCGAAGACATAGACTTAGACCAGGTGTGCCTTTTAACCGAAGCGATCGAAGCTCGACAGTTGATCAGCGAATTGATATTGTTGTCTAGTGAACGATTTATAGCTGCTTCTCAAGGTAAGTCTTGATTTTTATGGCTTCTTTGTTACAACTTGATAGGAATTAAGACAAAATTTATTACACTTGAAAAATATGCTGTTTGCTTTTTAATTATCTTATTGATCTCTCCAATCTGAACAGAGACACGGTTCCTGGCGTTTTGAAGCTACTGCAATCTTAGACCTGTTTCTCCCATCCGATACGAATTTGCATCTAGCCATCGGCGTCAATCACCCTTCACAATTTCCTTATTCTAAATTACATTATTCCTTCTTCCCATATATAAGTCATATAGATAGTAAGGTAGGTTTTTTTGACTGGTCGCTTGCTTGATGCTATACATCCCTTGGGAATATATTATATTTTTTAATAATACCCAAAACTAAGGGTAAATGGGAGGAATTAATTTAAGTAGAATTAGGTGTAATAGATCGATTCCTGATGATGAAAATGCAAAAATGATTTTTATGGCTTGTACATTGTACTAATCGAGGGATATAAAAACGCTGTAAGGATTGCGAAGTCCATCTTAAGAAAAAGCTATGTACAATAAAGACGGACTACACAGATATCTTCCTGCTTTCTTGATAATACATATAGCGATAAAATATTATTGAAATTATGTAATCATACTGACCCATTCCCTATTTGGGTCATTCCGTCACAGTACGTGGAAATGCATCATATACACAGCTTTTGAAATATCCACAGTTTGATCAACAAGTTGGAATTCTAACAATTGCTGCTTAATATAATTATAAAATTTAGAACGACTTCTAAATACGAATAAGATGTTTAAATCTGTTGAAACAAAAGTGGAATATCTAGTGAAGTGAAGAGTACAAAATATTACTTGACGGGCGTTTGCCAGTTTATATATTTTGCAACTAAATTTTCTGTAGTTTGATGCTAGTCTATTTATTTTATGGGTCTGCCAATTCTTATGCAACTCCATTATTGCGACATCAAACAACAAATATCATTCCGAACTTTAGCAATTATAATATTTTTATGATAATTAACCTATTTCTTTAGTACGCTGGCTGCAATTGGAATTCAAACTATGTAGTCTCTTTTGCTTCGTTTTTTACTCAGAAATTTAATCTTATTTTCTTTTCCTGTTTTGACATCTAGTTTCTTTGTTACGGGCTTGCAAAAAATGAGTTCATTGTTAACTATTTTAAAATATAATGACATCAATAAATAAGTAAGATAGTAAAATGGTTTGTAATTTTAGATGAAGGATAAAGAGGGTCAAAAGATATTTAAATAAGAATTATAATACGCTCGATTGTACAAATATTAACTTATACCTAAACTGCTTCGTCCAGATTCTGTCTTACACTCGATTTGTTTGGTTAATCTAACAACGGAAATTTATGTTAGAGAAAAATTGTGTGCATGTTTGTGTGCGTAGTTATGCGGAAAAAATGTCTATTCATTATTATAATAACGTGTTTTTGTTGTAAAATAACAAATACAGATTATATTTAATAATTAAGTACCAATAATTTTGAGCTGATTTCTGGATGGTTTCATTTTAGCCCTACATGGCTTATATTTCTGAAGGCCGCCACAGTTTCAGTCATCATGCTGCATTGTTGCAATGGCTGCACAGTGAGCGTTCCTTCAGGCAAAGTAGAGTCATTTAGGCAGACTCGTATAAATAGTTAAAAAGTTCACTATTCTCAGTCCTTCTTTTCTTTGTCTGGCCATTCACTGTAAATATACCTACATATAAAAGTAATTACTACTAATAGATTTATTTACTTCAATGATTATAATAGAGGTCAGTCATTGCGTAAATCGCATTTAACAATGAGCTTAAGTAACAGTATTTTAAATTAAAACTGGTAACAAATGGCAAGACTGAAATACCTAAATAAATTATTAAATACTAGCCTCCCGGCTCTGCTTCAACACGGAAGTCTTTAAAATTCTCCAATTAGCTGTATTGTAATATGCATTGCTATTAAATAAATAAATATTTCGGACATCTAACACACAACGCCATCAAGGCTCAAAATAAGCAGAGCTTGTATTATTTATATTAATTATATTATGGTTACTAGACAACTGATATAAACACATATATACTTTTTTTGTAAATACATACATATCATATATAGAAAACACCCAAACTCTGAAACAAACATTTTTAGATCATACAAACATTTGATACGATTCGGGAATCGAACCCAAGACCTCAAGAACAGCAGTCGCATACGCTAACGCTGCGCCACCGAGGCAGTCGAACTGTATTGAAATCTGTTGATTCGTTTAAAAGATCTAAGCGAACAGACAGCGGAAGCGACTTTATTTGATACCTACTATGTAAAAATATAATGTCATTTTCTATCATAAATTAAAAGCATGTCGATAACTGATGGGTCGGGGGAGAGGAGGGAGGGGCAGTCTGACAGCTGGGGCCTAATGACACGTTTGTTTGTGTTAATGTCGTTTAGTGGTGTGGGTGAATTGACCACCCTTCACTCAACCCCAGACAATATTATTATTGTAGTAAAATGACTATTGATTGTAGCGATGCCTTCTATTAATATAGTTTATGTGATACAGATTTTTTGTTGTTATTGATCTCTGTGACTACGAAACAGAGTTTGGTTTTTTTACTGGGATATAAATATTTCGGACATTTTCGGACATCTAACACACAACGCCATCTAGTCCCAAACTAAGCAGATCTTGTATTATGGGAACTAGACAAGTGATGTGAATACATAAATACTTTTTTTTCGTAAATACATACATATTAAACATACAAAACACCCAAACTACGAAACAAATATTTGCAGATCATGCAAACATTTGGTTCGACCCAGGATTCGAACTCGAGACCTCATGGACAGCAGTCGCGTACGCTACCACTGCGCCACCGAGGCAGTCAGTATGATGTATGTGACGGATTAAGAATAAGGAGTGTCATAAACGCTATTTATCTCATGAGTATATATAATAGCATAATGCTGTTTATTACTCTTGGTAGTTAGAACTTTAATTATTGTTCTACATCTTCACTTTTGTATTGCACATCAATATCAGTTCACTGCTAATAAGGGCCTCTCCCTATAAGTTACAATGTTTTGGTTTACTGCGCTAAAGTCTCCAGATGGGTTAGTTTAGGTTTTGTTCCAAGCGTGGTCTGGATGTCGTAAGAAAGCGGTTCCCGGCAGAGTGGCACACCGTGTGGTTTTAGTCGGTTCGATTCCGACACACTGCCCCGCCGCAAGACCCGGTCGGTAAAGGCCCGAGGGGGTTCCTACAGGTAAAAAAAAAGGTTCGTTCCAAGCGTACCTGCTTTTTGCAGTGATATTATTCCTGTAGTGTATTCCCTTAATTAGCCAGTTATAAGACACCCATGAGATGAATAAGGTTTGTAACACTCCGTATACTTAATTCGTCACCAAATAGTCACATATGTTGTATAAACATGGCGCCTGTATTTATTTTTGAGTCTTTGTATACTTTTTACTAAATATCATTAAACAAAAAGATCTAATTTTGGTCTCCGCTTTCACTACGGTTAGGTCGTGGTCGTACAATGTCCTTGCCATTCTATATGAAAGTATTCTTCCATTTCAGGTTTGCCACACAAGGTTAACACTTGTGTGCCTCATTATATACTTTAATGTACTTTGTTATTACTACCCAAATATATACTGCACAGTTTTTGAACATATGTAAAACGGTACAAACGCATTAATAGTTTATTCTACTTTTTTGCTAGGTTATTCTCGGACTAAGTTTTATTTATAAAAATTCTTTTTCATATCTTTCACAGATACAATAATAAATGCTGTGAAATGACATTCAGCCCGTCTATATTAATCGTAATCAATGACAATATTATAATAGAATGACCTATCTTTCTGATCTCAACTGTACTTAAGCATGTCTGGCGCTCTTTAGAGGAGGTCTTTGTTCAGCACTAGATTGCAAGAGGGTGTATAGTAGTAGTACTTAACATTTTGTTTTAAACTTATATGTTTTAAGAATATATTTCTTGACATATTTCTTAATATTATTTAGTTACAAGATGACCCGGTAAACTTCGTATCATCTATTTTCTTTTATGGAATAGCGGGCAAAAAAGCAGTCGTGTCATACGATACGAATTACTGCCGCCCATGGACACCCGCAACATCAGCGGCGTCACGAGTGTTTGCCGGCCTTTGGGATTGGAGAGGTGTTGGGGTATGGGCCTCCAGTATCCTCACTCACTCAATGAAACGCAACGAAAACGCTGTTTCACACCGATTTTCTGTGAGGCCGTGTTATCACACCTATATATTTGTGTAAAATTTGGAGAATTTCTGAACGCATTTCTGTATATTAAACAACCGAGTGGCAAATTCTTTACATGAATGATGTTTCACAGCTAGGAACAGTTTGTATGTGTAAATTAAATTGTCGTAGATAGGTATGTAATTCACCAGTAATATTTTAAATTTTTTTTAAATTTACAAATTACTATTAACATAGTAGGCCTAATGCAATTTGGATATAACATTTTTGAATGTTCTATAAGCCCCCTGGAGTCGATTTGGGTCATTAGATGCGGCTGTAGAACAACAATATTTATTTTGTCAATATTTTATATTATAACATATTTATCTGAACACTTGTGTTCGTGACTAAGTGCTCAAGATCTTTGTCGTCTTAATCGGGACCAAATTCCAGCCAGTAAGTCGTATCAACAAAATGCTTTGTTTGTTATCCGATGTGTACAAGTACGTTGTGATAACGTGCGTTATCAAGGTCGATTATTTGAATCATACCTACATGTCGATAACTGTCGAACAAGTAAGTGACATCGGGTTTATTCTTATTGAAATTATAAAATCCAATTCTTCAGCTTGTGTGTGTGTTTAGCAGCGTTGTCAAATATTTCTTTTTGGAATCGAAATTTGGAAACTTTTTAGTGAAAGAAAGATAGATTCTTTAGTGGAAAGCGTGGAAATAAGAAATTAAAAAAAAACTCGTTTCCAATATTTTAGTTTTTCTGCTACAACGTCCCTAATTCTTGAAAGAACTGGTACCAGTTGCCATTTCGATTTGTACAATGATGGCATTGATGTCTTTTAATTTTCTTATGGCCTGCCCATTTTATCGACGATTTAATTCAAAAATCGGAATGTCTCGCTACGCTGGTGTTCAGGTACTAACTGAGTAATGCTACCTCGTCTCTTTTTATAGAGACCGGCACGTAACTTCGCCAGATTCGTTTGATACGCAGAAGTAGTTTTTAGGTCCCTTTGGTTGATAGAGGGACGCGGGGATTGTAGTAGCACCGTTCCGAGCTAGCGATTGGAGCGTCAGTCGACTACATTTCGATTTTGTTTGTTTTGATTTGTCGCAATAAGTGTACTGTGCGGACCTCCACTAAGCCGAAATCTGCCCAAATAACGTGCCGGCGACTATACCCGTACTGTGATTTTATAACAAGTGAATTAATTTGTTTATCAAAAAAAAAGAAGTTAGTTTTTTATTTTGATGGGCCTGCTAATAATAGTAATAAGAAATAATGAGAGTACTGGTATACACACTGAGACTGCAGACAGTGCAACACTGCAGCATGGTATTCCACACTATTGCAGCCTGTTAAGATGCTTCTGCATCATTGGGCCTCCGGTCTCGCACTCACCAATGAATAAACAAAAAAAAAATCTTGTAACAAAATAAGTGCTGCAGGATTCTCATTTTATAACACAGGCTATTGATTTTCAGTGTTACCAGGTAAAACACAATTGTTTGTCATTTCTCGAGCAATTGTTTATTAAAAATCGCTGTAAACACTGCTACTTACACGCACCACAACTATACGCGAATATGTATGAATCTGTATATAAGGAAACGATCATAATGCGATTATGTAGGCATCGCGTGCGTTCAATCTATTTCGTATTTGCTTTCCATTTTTAAATAATAATTGAGAAACGGCCGTTTTCAATAACCTATCTCCAGTTTTGAGTTATTGAAAATGGTCTGCATTAACCTGAAAAAGAGTATTTATTCCGTTTTGACAACTAACACTTGTAAAAAACAAATAATGAATATATTATATTATAAAAAACCTCAACTGCGTATTTTTTTTCTTTATTTTGATGTACCCAGTGTCACTCTAACGACTAATACGAATCTATTGACACCACTCACACAAAATACGATCAGCTATTTTAGACTCTAGGAGTGCCAAAGAAATATACACTCATACATACACTCAAAAATTGAACCCTGTTTCTTTCACAGTCTGTTAAAAAGAAAACAAAACAAATTAATTAAAAATATATATATTAAATATATAATCTATCTCAAGTTTTAACTGGAGATTGTTTATTAGCCTTGAAACATCAATTAGGCTGTACTGTACGAGTTTCCTTTGCCTACGTTTATATTAAATACCTTTTCATTACATACGATTCTTGAAGTAAAATTGAAACTTTATGGTCAAATTTGCGTCCGAATTTTTTTGTGTATATATCTTTCATCATCCATCCAAATCCATAGCTTTCCATCAGACAAAGCAGAATTACATTGGCTTACTAAAATGTTAAAAACAATAAAGCGCTCATAGCCCAGTTGCACTCGGTGATTATGTAGCCATAGCGTTGTCTTGCCAGTCGCTAACCCGCATTTGGCCAGAGTGGAGTCGTATGGCCTTAACCCTCTCCTGGGAGGAGACCCGAGCCCAGCGGTGGGACATTATATAAGAATATTTTTTTATTAGACGACAACTCGACCCAATGTGTTAATAACAATTTGCTTATTTATTTACTTATATTTACTTATTTATGGGTTCTTGATGACTATTAAAAAAACATAAATTGAATTGATCTAGGTTTCCGAACTGATATCTATGTATTTCTGGACTGATTGAACTGGTAATAATTCTCGTTAGTTCTCGTTCGTAAACCTTTTTATTTTCAACCTTAGATAATGTATGTGATTGTCACTATTTTGTCGTAACAAAATAGTTTTTTATTGTATTTAAACTTCTGGTTCCTCCAAAACATCAAATTGGTTTGAAAAAAAATGTCCATTACAATATTTTAAATTGATATCGATGTCATGAAAGCAAAAATATTTTTATCTCTATCAAGTATTGTTAACATTTGCGTTTTATATAATTTATGCCATTACAGAAAGAGCTAGAGTATTTGCCAACTTCTGTATAAAGATCGCCCATTTTATAAAACAATGATTATTTTTAGTAAATATAATAATTTTAATGTGAATAAATAATGTAGTTTATTATCATAGATGATTTTTATAATAAATATCCGCACGTTAACAGCGAAAAATTTATCATAACTTCCTTGTTTCAATTTGTTTGTGCGTTTGATCTATTGTAGTCTTCAAAATACAATAAAGTTTAATTATCATGATTCTATTGTAAGACTTGATGCGTTTTTAAAGAATGACCTCATATAAAAGAAATAACATTTTATGTAGTACACTTACAAATAAATTCCTTTTAATATAATCATAATCAGATTGACCGAGGCAGTCATTGCAAATATCTGATTTGCTTGAAGTTTTTCTTTTTTTTTAAATGGTATAAGGAACAAACGAGCAGACGTATCGCCTGATGGTAAACGATTACCGCCGCCCATGGACACCCGTAACACCAGAGGTGTCACAAGGCGTTAGCGGCCTTTGGGGGATGGGCAGGGGGACAGAGGGAGGGAATGGGTTATGGGCCTCCGGTATCCTCACTCACTCGATGAAACACAGCGCAAGCGCCATTTCACACCTTTTTTCTGTGAAGCCGTGGTATCACTCCGGTCGAGCCGGCTCATTCATGCCGAAGCGTGGCTCTCCCACGATTTATTTTTTCTTTTTCTTTTCTTACAAAATTACTGCTTAAAATATAGATTGTCAAAGTGATTTAAAAACAAATACAAGCACACTAAAGTATGTATTTATTTCGACACAACTTTTCTAGAAGTTCATTTATAACTCACCATTTTTCACATATAAAATTTATGTTTAAAGTATATCGTTATCTTCTACAAAGACGCTTTTTTTGTCGACTATTTTCATCACAAGTCTTACACGTCATCAAATTGTCCAATATGCATAAATAAAAGACAATTCTTCGCCCACGTCTAATTGAGCATCGATTCCCGTGACCTCTACACATCGAGCACACCGCCATAATTCAAACCGAATCTGCATAAATGCCTCTGTACGATTGGCATTCGTAATGTCGCTTCTTTTGTACTTTTCTTTCTTTGTGTACACTACGTCTTTCGTATGGCATGGACGGTATGACACCGTCAACTTATTAGTCCTTCACACTAGAAATGTACGTGTAAGACAGCTCTGTAAGCTGTTTTGTACTAGCCTGGTAAGCTACTAATACTTCGCTACAGAAGATTCATTTGTTATATTTTATTACGTTAATGTAAATATGTTGAGAAAAATGTGCACGTTCGTTCGTAAAAGACCTCTTTCATTCTTTAACATACTGAAAGACTTCGAGAAAAGAATTGGTGTGGTATATTAAGGACACTGTCATATCTCTAAAAATGTTTATTTACGGTCCGACATTCTTTAATAAATTAGAAAAAACATATTAATTCGCCAACATCTAATTCGTGTTGTTCTGATTGCAAATAATGATAGCTAACCGCTAATTATGCTGAACGATGATAAAACGCAAACTTAAATCGGTTGTACTTACAAACACTTCTTTGTTTATAACGCTCGCTGATTCATCACACTATGTTGTTGCGATCATTATGTGCATCTCGACAATGGACGTACAAAAAATAAAATTGTATTTATGGTATTTTTGACAACTTTCTTCCATGTTAACACAGGTTAAGGGCATTCCATGTTTACTGAAAAAGTTTTCACGAAAAAGTAATTGTAGGCGATCAGTCGAAAAACAATTTGTGGAATAGTTATTTAAAGCGAGCAGAAAAAGGAAATAATTTTAAAGCGTCCACGCTTTTCTAGGAATAGTACAGTGGTACAGCAACTTTCTTTGTGAATTAAAAGGGATGAATCATGAGAGAGATCAGAGTCTGGCTATAGACTAAAAAGACAGCCACTAACTTCAGTATAAGCCTGACAAATAAAGAAGTAACACACCGAAGGATATGAATATCAAACTGATCACGAAAAAACCTTCAAATCTGATAAAAACCAAAAAGCCGATTGCAGCTATAAAAAATGGAATTCAATGGAAATAGCAGATTAAAAAATTCTGTAATTTTAAATTAAAAGACATACATAACTTGGCTGTTTACGAAGTTGTCTTTGACTCTTAATAGCTTTTTTTAATTGCTTATTCTTCTCTATTCATCTTTGGAAGCAAAATCCAAATACATACATAGAATTATAGCGTTTGCGATTCAACGATAATTAAGAAAACAAGTAAAAAGATTAACAAAGGTAATTGCCACGAGCTTGGACAAGCAAATTGACGTGATTATGAATCATAGTTGAATGACAAAAGCCATAGAAATTCTGAAATGTTTACGTACCGTCCGTCCGAAACAATTTTAAGGAAATTGTATGGTGAAGGCAAGTAAATTGGTGATGTAAGTAATTTAGTAATGTCCCCAAAATTGTTTACTAAAAGTAGAAACCAAATACTGAAGCAAAGCTACATATCCTCCTCTGACGCAGACACTGGGGCGTGAAAATGCTTGTATTTTATTTCTGGATAAACGACGAGGCCTGATGATAAAGAACTATTGCTGCCCATGGACAACTGCATCTAAAGAGTTGGGAGAGGGTTGGGGTCTGGTACCCTCACTCACACTGTGCAGAATAACGGGAAAACTTAACACTGGTTTTCTCTGAAGATGTGGTATCACTCCGGTCCAGCCGGCCCCTATGTGCACAATATGACTTCCAAGAAAAACTCATAATAATTTTCTTTTAATTTTATATTAGTCTTTATTACCTAATATACTTGATGAATGTGACAAAAGGCTACGAAACCGACGAAGTACCTTTGAGCAAGCGATTTAATTTTGCATCATCTATATTTTCATTACATGGGTCGTTTTCAAATTTGGGCCCAAAAGCGAGTTACTTGATATAATTTTCATAACTTTAATGTTACCGTATTATAAATATATATTATAGTGTATATTCGTAAACACTGTTAAATTCATTATAGGAGTTATAAATTAAAACCTACCCCAAATCTCATTCGTATCACTGGTTCGAAATTCAAATTCTAACTTGTTTGCTTTTTTCCAGTAATGCGTGTAGAAATTCGGCAATTTTATTTAATCACTATATAATACAACAATAAAGGAAAACTAATCGGATATTGGAACATTGTTCAAATTTAAAAAATAAGTACGATATAATTATGGAAAGTTCCATAATTTTTATCATTTGTGCAATTTATTATATCATTCGTGTGATTTATTATAGGCCACAAATGATAATTTTGTAAGAATTCATAAAATCGTTATTTTTTCGCCGCAAAGTTGAGAACGACCCACATTATAAATTTAAAAGATCATACTCCTCGTAAGTTCTTACATGACACTAATGACAACTGTCACAGAGGTCAAGCTATATTTTAAGGACTTTAATTGCGGTATTAAGTTTGAACTTGTCTATGACTGGCTCACGGTTAACCAGTTGCTCACCCTGCTCTTTCCTAAATCTAGGGGGAATCTCAATGTCCACACATTTGTGTCTCTTGAGTTGCAGGTGTTGGTACCATAAGTGACAGTAGTAAGTTACCACCAAATGATTTACTGTACAAAACGCCTAACCAACAACGTAGTACTCACATCAACAGCTTTTTGTTGAATGATAAATTTTATATTGCAACACTAATTCTATGCCTCTTTTTTTATAAAATTTGTCATGTTACAAGTTCTTTAAGCATTTTATACAACGGAATAAAACAAACTATAAATAGAAATCTTACTCAATATTATTATTATTGAACCGATAATAATAGTTTTAATACTCCAGTGCGGAACATAAGCCTCTCTTTCGATAGGAGGGTTTGACTTACTACACCACTCTGGGCAGATTGGTTGCTATACGATTTCTTTAAAGTTTTTCTTCTAGCAGTGATGTTGTTTCCGTACAACAGTACCGACACCTGTATGATGAATATCACAACGGATAATAACAACGACAACACACGGGCATAATTTGGTCTAAAATTTTAAACCTAGTACTCAAGTTGACTTTAATAAATAATAATTGTCTATTGTACAATGAAGGCTAACTGGAAGGAGAAACAGTGTTCTAAAATTAGATTTTCCTGTTGAGCGGAAGATACGGGTTTTATTCTATTTAAAGGCTGACTGAAGGCTGTTTAGACAGGTTCTAACCGAATGAGCAATTGATATACGCCACTAGCTATGAATAGTATCCTTTAATAAGCAAGACCTTTTACCTATATTGAGCATAAAATTTTGTACGTATCTACAAATTAGACCAATGACTGCTCGAGAAATTAAAATGTATGTTGTCTCTTTTCTACTTGTAATTTTGTTAATGTGTACAAGCGAAACCAAGTGATCATAATCATCATCAGTCTATCGCAGTCCAATGCTGGACATAGGCCTCTCCAATTTGTGAATTGCAGAGGCCTATATCCAGCAGTGGACTGCTAAGTGGCGTGCACTTAGTTCAATCCTCGGCTTTTCGCATCCAGCTCCTGCCATCCGTGTTACGCAAATCACCACTCCGCCTGGCCTGTGGCCGTTCCATACTATGTTTGCTGAGACGCGGTTTCCACTCAAGAACTAGTTTACCCCAACGGTTATCGGTTCTACAGCAAATGTGGCCAGCCCACTGCCACTTTAACTTACTAATCCTGAAGCTTGAAAACCATGTTTCTGATGCGATTCCTTAGAGAAACGCCGAGCATAGCCCTCTCCATAGCACACTGAGCGACTTTTAAATTATGGACAAGTCGTACCATAAGTGTCCACGTTTCGGCTCCGTATTTCATGACGGGAAACCAAGTGATAACTGCTTAAAAATAAAACGTGTCAAATGTATTTGTAGCAGATTAGAGTGATGTCATCGTATACACAAAAACGCCATAAAAAATGGATTCTTCAAATTGGATCGATGAAGTTTATTATGTGTGTATTATGCAGATTCTAAATTATCTTAATAATTTTTTACACTCGTAAAGGAAGAAATACTCGGAACTATGCAAGAAACCGAACGTTTAACTTTTTTGATGTTTTTAAATAATGTCTGAAAAAAAAACAACGTAGCAGTAACCCTGCGTCTGTTATTTATTTTCTCTGTGGTATATACAATCAATAAATATATTTAGATTTATATGTAGCCTATTAGCAATTCGGTGATACTAACTTCGTAAATTATTCTTTTTATTTTTTTCAAATTACCTGAGACTACATCATCACCATCATCCTATCGCAGTCCACTTCTGAACATGAGGCCTATGCCTCTCCAATTGTGCAATTGGAGAGGCCTATGTCCAGCAGTGGATTCGCCACTTGGTTCAGCCACTTGGTTCGATCCTCGGCTTCAATATTAACACAGTTTAGCAACGCCAAATGATAGGCAAATCGATTGGTTTGGTCTGGTTATCCTCGATATGGAATTAAGTTATATTTAAATTTACCCAATCGAAGGTTATTTTTTCATAGACATAAAGCATATCTTATTCCAAATGTCAGTGTAAAAAGGTTCAATCCATTCTTTATTCTCAGATTTTGCCATAGAATTTCACACAGAATATTTGAGAACCTCGTTAGTGTTTTATGTTGTAATGCCGTACTGAGATTGGTTTAGATTGATAGCTCAAGTAATTTGCTACATCTTATTACCTATTTTCTATGTGTAAGATACAAAATAATAATAATTTTCGCCCGCTTTTATCAATTAACTAGCCGACCTGTGCTTACTTCGTTGGGCCTTAACCGCCCCCTTTTCTTCGACTTCATTAACAAATACTATAATTTTTATTTGAATTTTTTGTTCAATCATAATAAAATGACCTATGATCTATGTCACCCCTAATAGTGACGCTTTCTGTTAGTGAAAGAATCTTCACGATCGGATTGGTACTTCCGAAGATTACCCCCTACAACCACACAAACAAAGTTAGAAACTATCTCTTTATATTAGTATAGATTTAGCCGTCAGATCGTTGATGAAATGCCATTCTTCTTCATTTTATTTTACAAATCAATTAAAATAACAGGACACAGATAATAAAACTTTCACCCGTGCTACATTAGTTTTTGTCATCGCTTTACTAACACTAGTATCCGTCCTAGTTCTGTCACCGCTTATCTAACCGGAAAAAGTCTAAATTAATTAATTGTTCTCTTGTTAAGGAAAAATATCATATAATTGATTTAATAACCCGCTTCGCAACTGGCTAAGATGCAGGTTATTTTTTACCTGATCTCAGATTATGATTAGATCTTAGATTTTTTATGGCAAGTCAAGGCAGTGATAGCTTTCCCGCATAGATGCTTCCAACTGCAGTGTCGCTCACTTGGTAAAAACAAATAACTCCCTTTTACTGTCAGTCGGTGTTATCACCATTGTGTCTGTGTTGAAGCATGGGCCTGGTAAAACTCTACTCTTTTAGAAAATAGTAAGCGATACTACAAAAGTAATACAAACTGTTAGCAAAACTTAATTAAAGTCGTTTTTCTTCATACAAAAACATGTACACTTTTGGAAAGGAGGAAACTACATTACCGTTTGACATTACACGTCAAAAATTGCACCATATAGGCATGATCTCAAGTTGTCTGGTTAAAAGTAATAACTACTCTGAATTTTATAAGTCCATTTAAATCAAATTATAATAGTAAAATAAGTACAAAATGCGAGAAACTGAGGATCGAACCAAGTAGCAAAATTGGAAAAGCCTTATCCGGTAGAGGATTGCGATTAGCTGACGATAAGTTCAAAATGTTATTTCATTCATATTTCGGTTCACGATGTAATCAAACGGAAATATATAACAGCAACAACAATTAACAAACAACTAACAGGTTTTTTCCTCAAAATTGTTTATCATAGATTTTGTTACGCACGTATTTGAGTGCAAATTTTATTAGCGTTGCATTTTACGTGTATACTTTGCCGGCGCGGTAAGTATTGCTGAGATAATTAACTTTAGATAACACAATTTGAACTGAAAATGTAATATCAACTGCAGTGATAATTTCGGCTCCTATTGTATACTTCGCCACGCTTCGGCATGGGCCGGCTCGACCGGAATGATATCACGGCCCAAGGCCAATACCCCAAAGGCTGGCAACGCACTTGTGATGCCTTTGGTGTCCATGGGCGGCGATAATCGCTTACCATCAGGTGATACACCTGCTATTCAATAAAAAAAAAGATCTCCGTGCGACGCCGGGCCGGGTCGCTAGTGACGCGTGACAGAATAAAACCGGAACTAATACAAAACCTTAGTACTCAACTGGTAGTGTTTGAAATAAACGAATCAATAATACCTGTTGTTGTATTGGTCTAATTTAAGCTTGTCCATTACTCTACCTGCGTGTTGTGACTTAAACACACGTCAATGTGTGTTTTAACGTCATTTATTCTAGACGATTTAAGTTACAACCAGTAATATACGAATACTCTATATGAGTAAAGAATATTAGTTATAAAAATATATATAAACATAACATCATCATCATCAGCCTATCGCAGTCCACTGCTGGACATAGGCCTCTCCAATTGCACACCACTTAGTTCGATCCATGGCTTCTTTAACTTTTCTCAATATTTACGAAATACCAAATAAGTAATTTATTACCCTAATCGTTTTATCATTTGATATACTATCACCATCTGTTATACATAAGGTAGATTACGTAGAAATCCATGTAATCTGTGAGTGGGATTCCTAAATTGAAATAAATAGTGTTATTTTATTATATTGTAAATAATAATTATTACCAACGTTTTCCTGTCCTTTTCCAAATTTACAAATTCAGCCATGAGTAATATTGCTAAAGATATTTGACCTTTCTTTAAGGCTGTTCAACCATCTGACACCAGTGCTCCTCGAGTATTGAATAAATAAATAAATAAATAATTGAATATTTTGGTCATTTCACACACAACGCCATCTAGCTTAAAACTAAGCAGAGCTTGTATGTTAGCTAAATTGACTGTTAGAATACTTATATACTTTTTTTTTGTAAATACATACATATTATGCGTAGAAAACACCCAAACTCCGAACATTTGGTCCGACCCAGGAATCGAACCCGAGACCTCAAGCATAGCAGTCGCATACGCTATCAATGCGCCACCGAGGCAGTCAGTCTCGTCAAAATCGTTTTCATCATTTGACAGAAGAAGGAGATAATTTGGGGTTATACACAACATGAAGAGAAAGGAAGCTACCTGCAGTCTGACCTCTTCAAACTTTAGCTATATAAAGGATAGGATAGCTTGAAGAGGCTAGGGTCTGACGTCCTTTAATTGGAGAGGCCACTTTTATCTTGACTGTACTTTACCTTTTTTCCCCTTTATCCCCGCGGATACCACCGACTGGTGTCATGTCGAATTCGTACCGACTAAAAACAGCACGCCCCGTCGGATACCAAGAGCCGGGAAACCAGGTGTACCCTCGAAAAGAAATCCCTGGAACTCCGACGTACATCGGGCCACCTACGGCTCGTAGATGGTGTTCTGTACTTTACCTTTATCAATTTGTTGATTATCCATACTGTGGCTGTACAACGTTTACTTATTTAAATAAAGCTAATACGTGCTTAACCGTAAAGAGGAAAGGAAGAGGAAGTACTCATATCATATAAAATTAAGTGCATATCAACACGATCATAATCGTCTCGTCCCCGTAGCAGCTAAATAGCAATGCTAATTGCCTGCCATAGTCTTTGTGTCGACATTCACATACTGACCGCGAGCTACATGCCTTCAACCTTATTACTAGTGTGTCAAAAGCTAATTTTGCATGTCAACATTTTAAAGTTGATGGTCTCCAGCCATATATGTCGGCGATTCGGTGAACGGTGTCGATGAAACTGTTATGCATGTTAATTTTTATAATTTCTTTATGGGCGATATTATTTAACCTGTAAATGTTTTTTTTTTATTTGAGAGACCTAGTTTGAAGTATGAATGAACGTGTAATAAGAAAATAGGCAACAATATACTCATTCCAAGTACAATTTTGTTTTTAAACAATTAAGGCAAAACTTATAATAACGGTAATGACCGGCCTTGATTTTTACTGAATTTAATGTACTGTTTAAAGTATAAATTAGTTTTGTTTTATAACATCTAAATGGATTATATTTCAATGATTGTAGATAAGTAATGCAATCAGTGTTATTCTCGGTAGACAATCAGTTTTGAGTAGTCTGCTAAGTACATATTTCAGACCTCTATAATCAGTTTTTAATCGCCTATATCACCAGCCTTTAACAATCTACTCTTAGCAAGGAGTTTTTGGCGTATTATACGAATCTGGCTAGACAGGCTTTTTTGCTATCTAGCACCTCCATTATTCTTTGGAGCCTATTTCCTACTGTTCACATCGATACCAGTTCTCGCTAGTGCTACTGCTTGTACTTTTTTAATGCATTATTTTTCTTTCTTTCATATTCCTTTCACACTATCCAGGTGGGATTCTTGGGTACTCTCTCAATTGTCTGTTTCTTATTATTTTATTCAAGGGGTTAGTAAACTTTTACACAATATTTATTTATAACATCCTGTATTAAATTACAATGGCTGAACAGGTTGGTATAAGGTCTATTTCAAGTTGTTCTTCACTTTGCAGTTATGTTGTCTTGTGTAGTTTTGCTCTCTTAGTAGCTCTTATGATACCCATGGGATGAATAGCGGTGAAGACACTCGATATTCAAGAATACGATCTATCTAATTATGGTGACACACCATAGTTAGACAGATCGTATTCTTGAGAATGAATAAAATACACATAAGTACACACACCTGCATTGTACTGGCTATAATTTTAGTTCCTTTTATGTCGTAGGATATTAAGATTAGGTAGAAAAATAAGGGTTGGAGTCGCGTACGCTGCAGAGGTGCGCGCCTAGAGGGATAGTAACGGGAACATCGGGGTTCCCGCACAGGAGGGGGCCACATATAAACAGTGGGTGGCCCGAAGAACGGCGGGGTTCCAGGGATCTCCTTCCGAGACTACACCTGGTTCCCCGGCTTCTAGTACCCGAGATGATGTGCGGTTTTTAGTCGGTTCGAGTCCGACATAACCACCGGTCGGTGTTATAAGAGAGGATTTCCGCACAAAAGAAAGGAAAAATAAGATTAAGTTGAATGGGATATTGTTTGTACAAGTAGATTGGGAAATGTTAGTAATAACTCGAGCAGTGCAAGGTCGTATACCTGTAATATGAACGGCCTGTTGCCTGAATATCCGAGGCTTCTAACCTCAGCAACAGGCTATAAGTATTTTCATAAAGAAACAGAAGCTGCGTCGGCGCATGCGTTAGTATTTCAAGGTCTAAAACTCGGAACATTAAATCAGCATGTTCCACTTTCGCGTTTAACGTTTAAACTTTCCTTGGCCTTTCGAATGGTAAGGTCATTTTGGTTATAAGTAATTACAACCACTCTATCAAAATGAACAATTTTTACTCGTAAAATTTCATTAGCACTATAGCCAATAAAATATAAAAATGTATATAAAATATACTTTGTGTGGCAGACCTAATACCTAGGGCACCGATCTCCAACGATCAAACATTGGGTCAAAATTTGTCATACATAAATATATTGAATATACAAGGGCCGCAAAGAATAGATGGAATGCAGAATGCGCTGAGAGATGTTTTTATTATGTTAAAATAATCTTTAATGTTTTTGTTCAGGATAACAGCATTAATTGTTATGAAATAAATTGCTTAGATTAACAGACAACGCGCACAAAGTGATCGGTTACAATTAAGCAAATTCTATAGCCACACTTTCCTTGATCCATTTTTTATGGATAAGTATGCCAACGAGCAGACATATCGTCTCATTGTAAGCGATTACCGCCGCCCATGGACACCCTCAACACCAGAGGTGTCTCGAGTGCGTTGCCAGCCTGTATGGGCTCCGGTATCCTCACTCAATCGCTGAAACATAGCGCAAGCGCTGTTTATGCCGGTTTAAGATAGTAAAAACACAACTCACTTGATTCTTAGAACTAAGCATGATATTTATCTGATGGTATTTTTCTCTTCTTTCCAGCATTCCTTTTGTGCAGTAGACCGCTCATCGTGGTGAACATGCTGTGTAAGGAGACCTTGAACTCGGAAGACTCCACACTCTTGAGGAGCATATCAGATTTAACAGAGAGCAGCAGCATAGAACTGGTTTTTATTGGCGAATTTAGGAATAGGAGTAACGTGCAATGTAAGTATCGTTTTATAAACGTCGTGAAACTGATAAATGATCATTGTTAAATGAATTTGTGCACTGAAAGTAGAAGTGACCCCAGTCGTGGGTCTTACCCTAACATTCAAACAAATATACCTCGAAAATTATTAATCTTCTTCAGCATTAGGTAAAATATCATACAAACATTAAAAATGTTTCATTGACGTCTTCATATCATTGCTTTAATCATCAAAGATAACGAGTTATTACCACGTAAAAAACACTGAGATGTTCGATGATTTGTGTGAATGTTTTCTTAGTGCCATTTGGGAGAGCCCCGAATGGGCCGGCTCGACCGGAGTGACACCAAGGTCTCACAGAAAACCGGTGTGAAACAGCGCTTGCGATGTGTTTCACTGAGTCAGTGAGGGTACCGGAGACCTATTACCCAACCCTTCCCTCATCCCCCTACCCATCCCCCAGAGGCCGGCAACGAACGCATGATGACGATGAATGACGCATCAGGCGATACGTGTGCTCGTCTGCCCGCTATTCCATAAATAAAAAAGTTATATCGGTAAAACGATTTTGAAGTTTTCGGATCTTCCAATAATCCCAAAATGTTTTAAAGTACGTTAACATTCCTTCCAAAGTTTTTCCAATTACCTGTTACAGTCTAATATTGATGTGTTTACAAACATAGGCGGATGAAGTGGCAATAGCAAACAATTTTATTCCTACCCCAAGAATTCGTATAAAATATAAAGGAAACATTTACTAAACGATCATCGATTCAGCTACAAATATAGGCTTAACCTTTGAATGATAAGCAAAATAAACTGAAAAGTCTTGGGTATAAAAGTTGACAAATGTAAGACGGAATAGAGAATGAATATAAAAAGATAAAGTATTTTAATTAACCACAAATAAATTTGGGAAAAAGCTACAAGATTAGGATGACATCAATTCTAAGCGTATATTACGCTCATAACGTCAGGATTTGAACCCGACAAATTGCCACTTACAAAGAGTGCGTCAGTCTTAAGTACCTGCAAATCAAATCTTGCAAATGTAGTCATTAGGAACCAATAATAATTAATCTCTTCTCTCTCATTAAGTTTAGAACAAAAACAGTTCTTGTAGCTTATGTTTATATATAGGGCAATATGGTTACAAAGCCTAGCATAAATAAGATTAACCATTTCATACATACAGATACATATTTTAAAATGTATTTGTAAAGTAGCTAGCATTTTCATTCATTAACCACAAAACGTTTAGGCGATAACAAGCCCTCTCAAGGTCGTATAAGGTTCTCACAGCTGACCAAACTGCATCAAATATTAATGCCAACGGCCGCGGCCTTCACCAAACTGTTCAAATTACTGGTGACAAAGAAAGCTATTTAGACTTGTGACCTCAAACACTCGTGACTGCTGTTAACCTTAAAGACTTTAATTCTCGGGTCTATTTTAGAGCCTACTCTTTTTTTTGCCAGACTATGACAAACGGACTATGAAAAAAGAAGAGTAATAGTTTTTATCAGTCTATGTATTTAACTTGTATGTTCCACCTTACGTAGCGTCTAAGTTACTGAACTGATTTTAATGAGTGAGGTGTCATTAGATTCGTATTTTAAATTTTATAGAATTTTTTACATAGTAGGGTTATAGTTTTTGAACCTTTTTTTTCTTTGACATTCCTGACTATACCGCGCTAGAACTTTAAAATTCAAAAATATGGTGATGTCTAGAATTAAGACTGTGTAGATGTAGCTAGAGATATAATTTACTAAAACTGAATACAGATAACCAAGTACATTGTTTCGATAAATTTATCCGTCATTATATATTTCCAAAAATACGGACTAAATCAAGCATCTGGGTGGCCATAGTTCGTTACTATCTTCAATGCTGAATGAAAATTAATTAAAAAATCACAACCTCAAGGCTATTTAAATGGTTTATCGAATATCAAATGTAAAAAATATGAATACGTTAAAATTTTAATCCCCTATGTCCTTAGTAACTAACTAACACTGAAATGTGATAAACACAAGGAGGATGTAGATAAACCACGTGGAGCGCAGTCGGTTTGTGTTATCTATCAAATCATAAATCGATTAATTCTTGTAATTTGGATAAGTATTTTTAATAATCACGAGAGGTCGTTCACTGCTTAGTGGAAGAAGCAAAACTCATTCTCGACCTGACTTTTATGTCGATACCACAAGATCTCACTGACACCGGCGTCATCTAGTTTTTAACCGGCTCCAAAAAAGGAGGATGTTATTAATTAGACTGTATTTTTTTATGTTTGTTGTTACCTTATAACTTTCGACTGGGTGAACCGATTTTTATGTTTCTTTCTTCTTTTTTATTTGGAAGTTCGTGCTGCCTGTGGTCCCATTTCAATTTGGTCCAGTTCTTGAAGTCGGTTTATTTTTTTTTTATACTTCTAAATTGTCCGTAATGTAATCTTCTTTCTATGAAGAGACCTACGTCCAATTGTGGACTGTTAAAAAAAGACGTGATGTCCGTAACAGTAGTGACCAAAAACTTATATAAATATAGAATAATATAAAATAAGTAAGCAAAACGAAGTTGATCCGTCATGGCGGTCATGAAATTTTCAGTATACAATATGTGACAGGTCATTTTCAGTCCTCCAATGATACTTTACAGCCTTTTTATCTCAACTGCTGAATAAGAGTAATGTATTAAGAGGATTCTTAAAGCCAAAACAGAATTGTTGTTCTAGTTGAGTCGAATACGCTTCAATAAAAAATTATGACTATCATTACACTATTAATACGCAATGTCGACTCGTATACGATGACGTCAATGGACATGATACATTTTTCGCTTCATAATTACTTTATTAATTCAGTTAGAGTTTATGTTCCATTAAATTATTCCCTGTGTATCCATGGTTCACATGTAAGATGTATATTAAGAAGAAGTCACATTGCGCCATCTAGGGTCATCCCCATAATTCTGTGGGCAAACACTAGATGGCGCTCTTATAATTTCATTCGAGTCATTAATATTAATATTTATTAAAATTGAGCATTAAAGCTTTAATGGAACTGAAGTGCGGTAATATCAAAATAGTAAATATTTAAAGTTGTAACCAAATGACCGATAGCACAATTCATCACTAATATAGCTGTATTGTGTATGTTTGCTCAAACCATAAAATGAATGACTAATTTAAATCCTGAACTGGTTCTATTAACGTTTTAGACGTATTTTATAACCGAACTATTTACACCTTAAAACCTGTGCAAACATTTTATCAAACTAGAATAAGTTAAGTCCGATATTTACAAAGTACAGATGTAAAAACGTTTCAAAAACATGTTACAACGTACATGACATTTAATCCTATAATAGATAAATTCGATATAATAGTTTTGTTAGTTATATCCTCATCTAAGTAATCTTATTTTTGTTTCAGCATTCAAGACATGTCAGTCGGTATTGAACGAGGAAACAGGTACCACAGTTGACGTCACAGCTACTGGCCAAAGCAGCATCCTATGCCCCGGGATGTTAGATAGTACTAATTTCAACGGACACTCCGGTGCCATCAAGACAGGATTAAGCCATTTAGCCATACCCCGAGGCTGGTCCTGGGGAGGCTCTGCTTCTCCATACTGTCCAATCTGGGCCGAGATAAAAGTTCCCGATTGACATACAGTCGAAACAATATGGTAATAAGAAAAATATAGCTAATCTTCTGTATTCGGCTGTTCTACTCTTGCTACTATGCCTTCTCATGATGTTGTTGCAATATTATTTGAAATGAGAACGGCCATTTTCGAAGGAACGTCAATTTTGGCGCCAATATCATTGTCAATTCGTTTGGTTGTCAAATGAAGACGTGACTACATCAATATTTATTGTTCACAGTGATATAATCCGATTACCTAGAGATGTGTCATGTTTCAATTGGTATTAAGGATATTTATTAATTTGATGAGTATTTAAGCAGTGTGGAATTTATTTTATTAGGTATTAAATGTATTAATAAAAACGAATTTTAGGAAAAGACTCTTCTGTTTCACATATTTATTGCATTAATCTTATAAATACTTCCTTAAATTAGGCATAGGAATGAACTGAATGAATGGTTCCATAATGATAATAACCCTTTCATTTAACTACACTTTTTTAAATTTGACATTTGAAGAGTTGAGTTGGGTTATGTTTTTATAAAGCTAGGTTGTTCTTTTTACTTTTCATCAAATGTCTTCGATATCTTTATTGTATTGTAACCGCAGACTGAAAATGGTTTATTTTTAAACCATTTATGTTATTTCCATCATGAATATCATTTCTATATTTATATACATAAACAAAAATTAAGCGTTCCGTCGGTCTGTCTAGCCAATAACCTTGTTTTTAATGATTATTGGTAACATGATGATATGAGGTATTGATGCACAATTTTACTTTTATTCTTCCAAGTGTTACTCCAACATGATTTCTACCTATACTACATTTCTGGTGTTCAATATAACTTTGTTTATTTATATGTGGTATAATGAAGGTACGGTTCTTTTTGTGGCTGGTACGAGCTCTTGCATTTGAGATTTATCCCACTTTCATTATTTAATTTGTAGGGAATATGAAAATTTACTTTAACTTTATCCTACTGAGCAGTACGAGTCCTCTTTTATTACTTCTTAGTATATTTCATTGAAAATTTAATACTCGAAATACCAATAATCATTCGGCGAGTTGATATACTGGGAATACCGCACTCTTTGGACATAATTGTAGTGTTAATCAGGCCTTAGACTGAAAGAGTGTGCTTTTAATAATAAGTCTGTAGTAAAAAAAAATATATCATAAATTATAACAGTTTTCGAATGTTTTGCAAGGAATTTATAATTAGAGCTGAATTTAAATAACTATACATCGAGAATAATCGATTGTAAATAAAATATTAACAATAAAAAATTTATATTCGCTGTGGGGAATATATTAGTGAATGAATTTTCCTTCTATTTAAAATGCAGGAATTGTGTACCTGAAACGGTTTTCCTCTGGCAAGGTAGTTAGAAGTGTTGTGCTTCTTTGTGATCCAACTTTAAAATAACTTATTAATAATTTTACTAAATTAATATATTTCAATCGCGATAAAATGCCAACGAGAAATGCATCTGAGAAGTTTTGATCCATTTTATGTGTAGTGAGTTTTGAAAGTTACAAATAATAATAATAATCATATAACGAGTGTTATATTAATATTTTTAGTTAATTCACCGTCGATTAGCTCGCGACAAGGAATTACATTACGCTAAATTGTAACGCTTTCTACTTAAGAGGTTTCGCGTTTCAATTAAAATTATATTATGTAAATTAAAAATCTACTTAATATTTTTATAAAAAGAAAGTGAGTTTAATCTCGTTACAATAAAAAAAAATAATATTTCTTCAATATACTTATTACTCTTCTGTTTCTATGACCTGCTTGTATCATTAAAACTTAAAGCTTAAAGAAGAGATAGAAGCTATTTTTTTACGAATAAAATTATTCTTTATCTATGGTAATATTAGGAATCGATAATTTGATGTTTAAGGGGTTTTTTTTTGTTATTTCATGGGTCCATTAGCAAGGTTAGTCTTTGTTCCGATATTCCACGACTATTGTTCGATTGTTATCGATTGTGTGATAAACGGTTATGTTTATTTTGGTGGTTTTCTGCATAGTAACAAATGTTTATTATATTGTGTAAATTATTGATGAATTTTAAAATAAATTATTTAAATTATGAAATTTTGTTTTTATTATTATAAACTACCTTTTGCCGTCGGCCTTGCTCCTGTATGTCGTTTATCGCGGTACAAACTAGTCAACATGCCTTATGAGTAAGATACTTCGATCTCCATGGCATTTTTGTCTGAAATTGATGTGGCAGTATAGCCCCCTACGAGTAACAGACAAACGGAGTAAGTTTCTAATCTATAATATTAGTATGAATAACAAATTTTTGTGCGTTCAGTTTGTTCTTAAAGACAAGACCTACCTTACCTACTAAGAGTCCTTCAGTCCGTCTATCAGCAGGCTGTATCTAATGAACCGTAATAGACAGTTGAAATTTTCAGAGACTATGTATTTCTGTTGCCGCTATATGAACTTTTAATTTTCGTTCGTTGCATTGAATATTAGTTCAATAGTTAATGAAAACAAAACTGGCTACTTACATAAATATGAACGTTAATTTCAAAATTAAATTAAGTGCAATCGTTTTCAAACCTAGATGAACAATGAAAATACAAAAGTTATATAAAACACAGTAACTGTCATGGAAAGTTAAAAACATAGATATGACGTCACGAAAAAAATGTTCGAAGATTTTTCATGCCGTCGTAAGATTTTTCATGGGGAGTTAGACATAAAGATATACTTTTTATGGTGTGGAGCATAAACCTCCGAATAGATGGGAAAAGTTGTTCTTGGATTTTTGAGACTTAAAATTTTCAAGTTCAAATTGAATAAATCCGTGTTGAAAGCAAAATCATTGTTATTAATATTATGGATATCTTAACTCACATAGGTATTAAGAATCTCAAATCTAGGTCATAAGTGTTTAAACACTAACTTTTCATCAGGTGACCGGTCTGTTGTTTGCACCTTAATTATAAAAAAAGTTCAACTGCCTCATTGGCTAGCGGTTGACGCATGCATACGCGGCATATCAAGAGGTCTCGGGTTGGAATCCTGATTTGAGCCTAGAAGTGTTATTGAGTTTTTCTGATTCTAGAAATACTTAATAACAGCTCGGAGTTTGAAAGTTAGGGTCTGATCTCTCCTCGACCATGCCGGATTATGAGATAGAGGGAACAGAGATTGCACCAGTGTTTGCGCACACACTTATGCACTATAATATCTCCTGCGTAGTTGGCTGGCCTCCGCTGAAACTGACCGCCGTGACCATAATTGGCTTGGAGAACATTAATTAAAAAAGTTATGCCAAAGTTGTTTAACAACCTTCATTCAGCACAAAGGAAAAAAACACCGACAAATGTCGATGCTTTCATTTCATTATTTTTATGTCATTCTTAAAAGTGTATCTGTTTTTTTAGGAGCCTAACAATTTCTAATTCAATATGATAAAAAATGGAGAAATATACCGTTATGAGACTATGTTATTCAATGAAGGGACGACTGTCAAAGAAGACTATCGTTTTGGCGATATAAAGGAACCAGGCCCACCAACGGTTTATAAACCCAAGAAGCCTTGTTTAAGGATACGTCCACCGCCATTGAAAGACATTCATGCTTTAACGGAATGGAATACGCGATGTCAATACGTTCCGTTTTACCTTTATCATAGACCCAAAGATATTATCCAAACGAATCCAAGACAAGTTCAACAGAGCTTTGTGAGTGCTTCCAGCATTGATTCCTTACCGAAGAAATTTGTTTTAAATCGATATTTAAACTGACCTGACACTCATTTATAACGGTTAGCTAATACAGCTTAAAGCAACCAAGATTTATTTTTAGAATAGGAGACCTTTAGTAATTAAAGTACTTTCTGCATTGTACTAGGTTTTCAATTACGAATGCAGACAATGCAAAAATGTATAATAAGTGGGAGAGACCCGTGTGGGCTGCAATAGTCTGATGATGATTAGTAGTTTTAATGAGACAAAAACCCAAGCCTGTGAGGTCACTGGTTCCCTTTAGTTTTAATAATTTCGTATACAGTTATTAATTATGCGTGTCAAATAGTTCGAGCCCCCAGACGAAGGCAAAGAAAATGCAATAAAGACCCGCCCGCGGTTAGTGATGACCCCAGCAGTCAGTATGGATGATATCGAAGATCCTAAAACTCGGAATCTCCTTATTGAGGACATGTACACTAGTGACATGACAAGAGGCTTGAGGGAAGCCATCAGACCGTACTTTAAAGTGCAAGCACCATTACCTGGCCAGCCTGCTAACGCTAACCCGGTAAGCATTTTTAAGTCATCCTGGGTATGTTTAATTAATGGCTAGCCGTGGTAAATTAAAATAATATTCTTTAAGGTTGAGCACGGAAAACTGTGAGATAAGTTTAGGGAAAAGCGGTATTTTGACGCCATTGTACCTAATTTTGGATTTATTTGGGCTACTAATCGTTTCATTTCCAGATAAGACTGCCAAAGATTTCAGCACCCTACGTTTCCCCCGAGTGGCGAATGGAGACTGTGTCGTGGGATCAGAAGCAACTTAGATCTTATTGTGACACCACTAGGAACTTCTGGCTCTCAAGAGAATTGCGTCCGTAAGTATTAGCAATTTATAAAAATCAACACTTATTCATCATCAGCCTATCGCAGTCCACTGCCGCGTGAACTATGAATACAGCCAACCTGGTGATACCTGAACCTTTTCATGTTCTAAACAAGTAATAATCCGTCACGCTGTAAGAGTATTTATTTTATTTATTTTTTGCATTTTCGATTTTAAATTTAAAGAATTCACCTAAAATCTTATTTTTTGTATAGATGTACATTTTGTGAGCAGACGAAAAAAATCGACGACCAAAGGAAGATAATGTGTCGGTTAAAGCCTGGCAAAGGTCTTCAAAGACATTAAAGGAGACCTATCTCAAATGGAGCTTAAACTTTTTTGTTTAAAAAAAGGGAGAGAAGACAGAACATTATTTGTCCACTAATTTAATAGATAATATCCACTAGTTAGAGGGAGAAAGAATTATATCTGTAGGTAGATATCCAACTCTTCCTAATAATATTAAAATAAACGTTCAATTTATCTGTCATTGTAATATCTTTAATTTACTTACATTTAGTAAAACTATTATGTAAAATTATTTTCTTAACAGATTTTGTTTTCACTGAAATATAGCTTGTATTCGTTTCATTTTCTCTATTTTATGGAGTTTATATATGTTTAGAGATTATTTGTTTTGGTTATTAAATTATAAAACACATATAATTTGTTTGTTATGGAAATTGAATTAGTTGAAAAGCAATGCCTGCGTGTATGTCCACATATGGGTTATGCGCTAAACAATTATCAATTTTTATCCAGACATATTTCCTTGTAGGTTCAGTGTAAAAATATATTTTACACTTTTGTAAAATAAAATGTAAATAAGATGTGCATAGAGTAGTAATACAAAGAACAATATTTTTATGCTGTAGGAACCCATCGCGCATGCGTAATAGTAGCAAGCTTAAAAGCCATCAATAAGCTTTTACGACAGTTCATATCAATGTAAACATTATATTTATACAATGGACAGTGCTGATATTAAACCGATTATAAAATACCTTGTCCAAAAGAAAATGCTTCCATTCGAAATTATGGAAGACTTGGTTGCTACTTTGGGGCCAAATGCACCTTCCAGATCTACAGTGAAGAAATGGGTTCGGTTCTTTAAAAAACGTAAAGAAATTGAAGAAAAAAACAAGAAAAAGGCTGATCGATCACAAGCAGAATTTCAGAAGAAAATCGACAAGATTTTCGCAATGGTTATAGATAACAACAGATTGAGAAGCCAAGAAATTGCAGCTGTTATGGGAATGACGGAAGAAAATGTCCACGATATTTTAGAGAATATACTACAAATGAAGGAATTTTATACAAGATGGGTTCCACAATATCTTTCGAGAGAACAAAAGTTGTTACGAGTGCGTTCTGCTAAGAAAGGTCTAGTGTATTACGGAAACGACCGCAAAAAGTTTTTGGAGCGGTTCGTCACAAGTGATCAGACTTGGATACATTTTAACATTACACCCGATGCACCTGAAGAAAGTGACGACTCAAAACAATCAAGTGATGTGTTATCAAGTGATAAATTGTTAGTTTCTGCATTTTGGGATGCCAAAGGAATCATTTTAATTGATTACCATGAACAAGAGCTAACAGATGAAATGTACGCAAATACATTAGACAATTTATCGAAAGCACTGGAAGAAAAACGTCCTGGTCTGGAAAATAGGAAGATCCTATTACAACAAACTAACACAGAGGTCCAAAACGCTCCCGTCGCTATTGCCAAATCGTTCGAACTCGGCTTTGAACTATTTGATCACCCGCCTCATTCCCCTGATTTATCACCATCAAATTATTATTTATTTCCTAAATTAAAAGCTAATTTGAATGGATTACAAATATCTTCAAAAGAAGAACTGGCTACTAATATAGATGAGGTTTTAAGTCAATTACACGGTTTTACTCTTAATAAGGCCCTTGTCACTTTGGAACACCGGTGGAAAAGGTGCATTGAATTCAGAGGGGAATATATTGGAGCTTATTTTAGGTAGAACTGTAAATTGTTACGAAACATTTCTGAATTGTGTATGTTTATGTGTATGAGTGAAGAAACAAAGTGGTAGATAAGTAATGGTAACTTCACGGATTTACAGTAGTTTTTTTCTATGTATATACAATATATTGAATTCATCATTGTATTCATAATTAAGCCAGTGAGTTAATCGATTTGATCGAAATAAAAATATAAATTTTGATCCTTATTTATTTTTGGTAATTTTTTTAAGGTACAGTTAAAGTACAATAAACCTGTGAAATGAAGGTTCCCAGAGAGTGTCTTTAGAGAAAGTCTTGAAGGTAGTTGTAGACAAAGTCTAGTTCTTTGAAGGTATACTCATAGTGGCGAAATTCTTTTATTTTACACATAAAAACTTCTTGGTACCCTTCTCACGAAAATTATGCGCACGGTTGAGTACGAAATTTGGCAGTTAAAGTTTATATAATATATAAATTAATATTTAGAACATCTATCACACAACGCCATCTAGTGCCAAACAAGGAGAGCTTGAATTATGGGTACAAGGCAACTGCTATGAATACATATTATTTTTTGTAAATACATATTATATATACATAAAACAGCAAAACTCCTAAAAAAATATTTGCAGGTCATACAAACATTCGGTCTGACCCAGGATTCGAAACAGAGACCTCAGGGACGGCAGTCGTGTACGCTACCACTGCGCCACCGAGCCAGTCAATGATATGAAGGTACACCCACACCTCCATATAACCGACTGTCGGTTATATGGAGGTGGGGTGTAGAAAAATAACATTAAATGAATTATTATCGAATTTGGACCACTGGGTGACTATTCGTTTGAACTTAATTGGCTGTTCTACAGCTTACTCTGGGACTTCAACTTATCTGCAGACTTAATAAACTTATAATAGATACCTACATCATACAGTCTAAAAGATACGTGTTAAACACTTTGTTTCAATTCAGAAAGTATACCTACTATAATTGGGGTTCCATACTCAAAGGGTAAAACGGGACCCTGTAGTAATAGGGACGAACAGAGTAGTCTTAGCACAGACTTCTCTATCTGTCCGTCTGTCACCAGGCTGTATCTCATGAACCGTGATAGTTAGACAGTTCAATTTTCGGAGTGAGGTATTTCTGATGCCGCTACTAAAAAATAAAATAATATTTAAGGGTCCCATACAACAAACGAACGTTTGAACTGTATAGATAATGGTACGGAACCCTTCGTGCAGGTGTCCGACTTGCACATGGCTGATTTTAGATTTTTTTTCAAAATATCACGTTTTATGACACTGAAAATCTACAAAAACATTTCTAAATTTGTACTTTTATACACTGATTTAGTGCAGTCCAATAGGACTGTAATAGGTTGCTGATGATGATATTGATGATGCACTGATCTCTTTTATATGATTTTCGTGTCATTTTGTTGCTACGATCTTTCTCGTATGAACTCTGAAACTATCTAATCTTAATGTGTGCTTTGCTGGCGTGCCTAAGCGTGGCGTGGCGTCCAACTATGGCGAAGCTTAAAGAAAGGGTTTTGGCAGACTACGTATGTTTTTATCTTTATGGAGTGCCTAAATACTGTACCAATTTTAATTAATCAGGTGTCAATAGATAGAATAGAGTCCTTATAATAGCCTTAGTAACATATAAATTTTATCATAAGCTTTTACGTAGTCGGGTTAAGTTCTTTTAAACATTTTCTTGTTCGTGTAATTTTCTGGAATTTTTAGTCCGTCTTCAAACTCAAAAGTTATTATGATCATTTAGGTTGATCCATCGTGTCAATTGTATTATATTAGAATTTTTTTTGAAGTTTTTTCTGGAAATGCTTAGCTTGGAGCACCAAACAATTTTTCCCGTAAAAATAATAAAATTGTATATTATGTATATGAATATCTAATTATATTTTTTTATTAGTTGCTTTAATTCTTTGAAGAGGAATTTGTGGCTTCTGATCACTGATGATCTATACTGTGTCCATAATTCTGATCGTTACTACAGTTATAACTAAGTCTCTTATTCATAAACGTTACTTAACCTTAAAACAACTGCTGTGTTATTTTCAACTTTAAAGTTACAGCCTTAAATTTGAAAATAACAAAACCGTTGCTGTTTTGTTATTTAAAGTTTATAAATAAGGGAGTATATCTTTACGTATTTAGGTGACATTACCTCACCTCCTCAAGTGATCGTACTTGTCCCCGGTGTGATGCATGGGTACGATGGCATTCGACGCAAGACAGTTGCGAAACGACTTTATTCCTTTTTTTATTTTTACGTGTGGAAACCCCCTCGGGCCTTCACCCCACCGGAGTTTGCGGCGGGGTGGTGTGTCGGAATCGAACCGACTAAAACCACACGGTGTGCCACTCTGCGCCTGAGACGGGAGGGATCCGGGAACCGCTTTCTTACGCCATCCGGGCCCCTCCCACTTCACGCGCACTGAAGCGGGCACCGTCTGCTGTTCAAAAACTCTCAGTTTAGGCGACGTACGGGACACGCGTAACGTGGCNCGAACCGACTAAAACCACACGGTGTGCCACTCTGCGCCTGAGACGGGAGGGATCCGGGAACCGCTTTCTTACGCCATCCGGGCCCCTCCCACTTCACGCGCACTGAAGCGGGCACCGTCTGCTGTTCAAAAACTCTCAGTTTAGGCGACGTACGGGACACGCGTAACGTGGCCTCCTCGCGGCTGGCCTGTGAAGCGGATGGAGGGGAAAACCCGTCCCGCCCCTCCGCAGCCATACTCAGGGCGGCATGAGGCGCTGTTAGGCGCGCCTCCGCCGCCCGGTTCGCCGGCGGCGGATCGGTTCCGAGTGGAGATCGTCCTCCCGGGCCTTCTCTGCCACCTTCTTCTGAAACGACTTTATTCCCACCCAGCCCTTCTGGTTAGACCGCAATTCCACGTAAGTAATCAGCGTGGTAGAACTTATAACTTCCACTAACTATACTTTTAATTATTTTTGACTTAAGTATATAAACTTAGACCATTGAATTGCCTAACGGTTGGATCAGATCTTACTTCCCGTGCGTGCATATATAAATAATTTATATCGGCATACATTCTCATTGCTTTTATAAAAATAATCTTTTAGGTTCAGAACAACCACTTCCCAATACGTCTTCATTTCGTTATCCTCAATTCTACGTGTTGTGACCCCTATTTGAAATCATTCTGCAAGTGATAGCTCGCCACCTGTTTCTATCTTGAGCAGTTTGTTTGGCAACATGGATCGTAGTGCCGGCAGTAAAGCAGACTTAAACAGCCCTGCCTAACGGTCTACGGCTTCTGGGTCTATTCCCCTCTATTTTATAAGCCATCATCAGTCTTTTGAGGTTATCACCTCTCTCGAAAGCAATGTGGCCATAATTATTCAAGGATTCTGCGTATTCTGGTACGATACGCTATCCAGGTTAGTCGCAAGTTTCCTATAGCACCAAAACGTACACTCTCCCAAAACTTCCACTCGCCACAATGATTATTCCCTAAATATCTTTTTCCATGTAGAGAAACGGGCCTCATGTAGCTCCACCGCAAAGGATCCTCCGAACAGGTGACTGAATCATGCCTGGTGAGCCACGGCGCAATGGTTGATGTTGTGAAGTTGTATATATACTAATCGGCACGAGGACTTCTATACAGCAGGTAGTAATAGTATCTGGAAGACGCCAAATCGCGCCCCTCCAAGACTGTAGGTCGATATATGATGAATCAGTTGTCATTGCTCTGTTAAGCTTACCAGTGCCAGGAATGAGTACTACCAATGAGTCGGAACTGAGTGCCGCAAGTTCGAATGAGTAGGAACTGAATGCCGCTAGTTCCATTAAGTCGGAACTGAAGTCCACTGATCCATGGGAGTCAGAGCTGAAGTCCACTGATCCCAGAGAGTCGGGGCAGTTGCTGCGTAGTGGATGGCTACTGCTTAGACGGGAGAGAGATACTCTCCTTATGGACATGGACATTAGGTACAGTGTGAAGTGACTAGATGTTGATGAGGCCGTAGGCAGTCTTCGCTGTGGAAGTGCACATGATAGAGGCGTTGCTGCTCCACTTTATTGAAGGCTGCTTCCAATCACGTCGAGGTCACCACTGTACAGAGAACCCTCCGACCAGGCGATGTTAATGCCTGGCGGGTTGCGGCCATTCGTGATGAAGGGACGTGATACCCGTTCCACCACATCTCATTAATCCCAGCATTTTACTTGCTGCTTACTTTCGGACTTAACAATAATGGACCAAATGTTAGGCTTTTCGGGTGTAACGTATCTGGCTTACTTATTACCCGCGGAGATCTAAAATCCGGCAAAACTAATAAATTTGTCTAACCCGCAATTTTTTTATGTTGGACAGTTCAACCAGCAGTGAGTGACAAAAAATGACAAGAAAAGTATGTTTTTGCCCATGTTCGTCTAAAATATCAATCGAGTACTTTATATTGCTGGACATAGTAGCATAGAAGGCACGATAAAACTAAATAACGCCGTATTAATTTCAACATATCTTTATTGTCAAATCTAATATACATGTTATATTGAATCGATTGTATTAGCAAGTACATACGAGTGCAGAAATGAATAAAGCATGGATAGTAACTTTAGCAAAATTTACATTATATATTTGTTTTTTTTAAAGAGTCGAATTACAAAATCTATGAAATTTGAGTGAACCTTTAAAGGGTTTTTCTTCTGAAAATATTTCTAATGGTGTAGGCGCGTACTTTTCTAAAGAATTTACAAACGTATACGCCCACATAATATTTACGTTTTTATGAACCTAAAGTATTACTACAATATTAACAAGTATACACAGAGAGTGTGATTCATCAATAAGGTCTATAAAAATACAGAAATTTTAATGATTACAAATATTTCAAAATCGTTTTTTTATTTTTGTAAGGCATTTTGTTGTTTTGTGTGATTTTTTTACTGTTTATAAATTATCATTTACTAAAGCAAATCTATTACAAGTATATGAGCTAAACACGAGGTGTAATCAAGAATATTTGCAAAAAGCAATAACAAATAATAAATTGAATATATTTCAATAAATGTAACATAAATTAACCAACCACTTCGGCAAAAAAGGATTGTATTTGATTTTGTTCAATTTTAAAACTTATTCCTTGACATAGTTCAACTTGTCCCTAAAAGTTTTTATTCACTAAAAATTTACAACTCGCTTTGTCGTATTGAGTCGACAGAATGTGCATTTAAGTTTAACTCTTGATAAGTGTATTATTCCTGTTTGCATAAGTAGGTACAATTGATCTTACTTTATGAAGCAGTTATACTTACTAAAACTACAAAAACTAAATAAATCAATATCACATTAAGTTAAAATTGACTATATTAATCCGATGTTCTTTGTTGGGTAGTCTGGCTCACGTAATAATGATGATTCGAGTATAAAAACAATTGTTCTAACACTAATTGTAAGAAAACAATACTCTTTTAGAAACGAAGATTTCAAATATCTTGCGGCAAATCCATTTTACTTAGAGTAACCCTCTAAGATACAGCAAACTCAGTCCGTCATAGTTCTTTTCAAAATTAATAATTATCAAATCAACATAATTCGTGATCGCATCTCAAGCTTTTTTTTACAAAAAAATTAAGTTTTCTTAACAGACTTGAAACACTTAAAAATCTTGTACATGTTTATGAAAAAGTCAAACTTAATTAATGAAATTACACCCAAAGCACATAACTACTCCTTGTTAAATAAAATAGATAAATGGAAAATTCTAAAGTAATGATTTCATGAAGTTTACAGTGAACTTTCTTCATGAACGAACTAAAAGAAGAATAAAATGGACCAAAAGACAAACCCTTCATGTTTTGTTTAACTATCTGTTTAGGAAAGTTCTACTTGTTAAGAATACGTTTAGTTCTAAAATTGAAATTAACAAAAAATTCGTCTACGTATTCTTGTAAAATCAAGTGTTTAATAGGCGCAATCAAAATATGACATATTTAAAAAAACGTCTCAAGTATCGGTTGAACGTTCAGTATCATAAATTAAAGTTCAGATCAAAACTTAAGCATCGATCTTGTTATAGAACGCGTATCTGTAAAAATTTCGTATAAAAATAATTTTGAAATTAGCTATCATTCACTGGAGTGAAAACGAGAAAACGAGATTCACTGCACTAAACTCCAGTTTAGTGCAGTGAATCTCGTTTTTAATGAGATTCGACACTAAAATCTTTACTTAAAGCAGTTTAAGATTAGATTCATGACTGAGGAGACGTCTTTTAAACTGTGGTCCTGAGCATTATATGGAATGAATTATGTGTTGAAGATATTTGTAGCTGTCGTTGATAAGCTATAAATTTATTTATAGATTTACAAAGTAGTTATGAGCTTGGTCGGTGTAATTTTTGTATATTAATATCTTCGGTGTTCTATTTCAAACTCCGCCAAACAAAACAAATTTATATAAACCAACAATAATCAAAACTAAATTGCCAAATATTAATAATAACACTTCTTTTCCCCGTAATATTTAACTAGAAAATTTCGCCTCTGACCTACCACACTAAACTACTACCAATAGTATCAAGGAGAATATTTGTCACTCTCTCTCTCTCTCTCTCTCTCTCTCTCTCTCTCTCTTCTCTTCTACACTGCTAACCAGTGTCCTTTAGAATCGGCTTTGCGTCCCTCGTACCACGAGATGTAATCTGGTAGTGCGAAAGGCAGGTAGGAAAAATTTTTTCCCATGACACTACTGGTAGTGTTGTAGGTCAGAACCACAAAATTTTGACTTCAAATATAATTTAGAATATTATTTATTTTTCATCAGTCTCACATTCTAGTTTCGATTAAATGCTTATAATTTAACAAATGCCTACAGTACTGGGCAAGAAATAATGCACATCGAATCCATCGCATTTGTCGAACGACTGACAAAACGTAACACAAATAGTTTGCAAAAGAGACAACACTCTACAAAGCAGAAATTAACTAATGTCTCTTTCTATAGGTCGATGTGCATACTTTCTTGGCTAGTACTATACTATACATATAATAGAGTTAACTATTACAAAAAAATATATGTAAAATCGACTTCATTTTCATATAATATTAAGATTTTTTTATTAAGAATTTTATTGCAAAGGAAAGATAACGGGTTCCAAATCAATAAAACCCACTTTTAACAAGCTTTCAAGGGTTTTATGAATGCATAGTCAAGGATTAAAAATAATATAATAATAGCCGTGATGATTATATAAAGATTATAGTTGTTATACATTGGGTACACTTATTAACAGAAATCCAGCACCATCTATTATTAGTTTTAGAAAACTTAGAAATAGTAACTGTCAATGAAACTGTCAACAATCAATGAAAAGTATTTTCTGCGGAAATCCATAAATACAGCTTTGATTTACTCGATTTGTTTTTTAATTGTGTGAGTGTGCATTGTAAAATATTAAAAAGTCTAAGGTTTTAACGTCTTCAAAAGGAATTTATTCAAAAGAAAGGAATTCGATTGTGTCGTTTTTTCGATACTTTGAATTCATTTATTTAACATTAGAAACGTTTCAGAAGTCAATAAAAAGTATATAGCTGTTTATTATTCTTTAGATCTTCTGAAAGACATATTCATTGACGCGAACATCTAATAACTTCTAGGATTATCTCAACTTCTAAACGTCCCTGTCTCTGCTAGTACCATCGTTGGCAATATTTATTCCCAGCCAACAATTACACAGCTGTAGGCAATGGGAATATTTGTTCCCAACTATGATAGCAATTTTTAATGATCGTCAAAATTTGGAAATTATTAATACATATAAATTCAAAACTGTACATATTGTTAATAATCAAGAGAACTATAAAGACGCTGGGACAGAATTTGAGATAATTTAGAACTTAGTACGCACTTCTCTTTTAAATGACAAGCTTAGTATGAACTCTTATAATGTAGTACATTTTTTACTCCTGGTAACATTACTAAGCGACTGCAATTTAATAGTCTATGGTTGGTAGAATCTCTTTATAAGCACACACTTGTCACTGGCAACACTGACCATGATTGTCGGTCACCCGTCGGCCTCGACTAGACATATGTTCGCAAGCGCCATCGCTGCGTTTTGTCTCACCTGTAATAGATAACGCCATTATATAAGGTCCTACGTATTTTTCAGAAAGTGCCAATAAATGTGTAAATCAAGGGATCAACATGTCACTATTTTCTTAACGCGAACTGACTATAGTAGTTTTTGAATAGTAAGTTCTGAATACTATTTGTACCTTTGCATGTATATCAAATTGGTTGCAGGAATAGAAGACTTGAACCTAAATTAAGACTAGGTCTTTCACTCAATTTATGGGCGGTATATAAAAAATATCTGCAACTCACCTGAGGGTTGGGATCTTTGATCAACTGCAACAGTCTGGTGCGAGCTGTGCGGGTGATGTCGGGATCCAAGTCTGTGTCTTCAGCGCCTTTAGATCGTAGGCGATGGAGTTCAGCGTACAATAGACCTGTAAATTAAAATATTTATTAAATTTTACAAGGGAAATGATTTGGCATAAAATTGGCGGCCTCGATCAAAGTGAGATTACGGTTTCACAGAAACACGTTAGCTGAATTTTTTCATTGCTTTTCTCCAAGTAAATAGGACTACTAAAATTCTCTCCTGAGATTCCCTCTGATGATTCCGGGGGCAGGGGACTCACTCGCACACTCACTCGTCGCTAAAATACTTGTGACTGCTGAGTGGATAGTGCCGGTCACTTACCACCGGGTGATTCGCCGTCTCGTTTGCCCCCAATAGCTAAATACAAATTTATACACTCAGTGAAATTATAGGTGGAAGAAAAAAGAATCGAACGTCGAGCTACCTAGGAGTAGTGGCGGGTGAGGCTTGAGGTCGTCGCTGGCGCAGTGCAGGTAGTTGACGGCGGCCTGCAGGCAGCGCGCCACGGCGGCGCCGCGCTCGTCGGCCAGCTGCCGCAGCAGCGCCGCCAGGAACTCGTCCAGGTACAGCCGCCCCTCGTCCACCAGGTGCGCCTGCACGAAGTCGTTCGACTTCTTCACGTTGAACGTCTTGAACACTTGCTTCAGAGTGAACTTGCTCGCCTGTTCGATCATATCATCCGTCAGTCGAATCGTTCTAGATTTATCCTAAACTTCGCTAGATGGCGTTGTCCCGTTTGGATGAATCGCGTTATAGTTACCCTCATTTAGAACTTAGAATAACTACCACTTTCTAAAGCGAAATACGGATTGTGATATTAATTATCGCGACTGTAATGCTTTACTTACCTTGGCCGCTCCACACTTAAATATTTTTTACAGAGTTTTATCGTATACGTTTCTGTATACAAATTCGTAGCACTAATATGGAGCGGCCTTAACAGTACAACTTATTTCATGCAACTCAATTTAGAAACAAATAAAAAAAATATATTTTAGAGACTTACTCTGACTACAGCAGGATTGTTATCACACAAATGGAGCAGGAAGCAAGGCAAGGAGTTAATAGCCTGCTCCACCAAAGCATCCGACTTTATTCGCCCCGCAATGATACCAAATAGCTTGATGGAATTTTCTCTCAGTTGAGCGCAATCCGTGTTCATGAACGGACGTATCTTTTGTGATATCGAGACTAGCTCTCGATCGTATTCTTTATCGAGTTGATCTAGTTCGATTAGAAGTCGACTTAAACCTTGTATGGCGGCCAGTGGGACGTTGTCTGTTGGTGATCTGTAAAATACAACTTGCTTAGGTAATTTTATTTATGTGCTTAACTTAAACTTTGAAACAAATTTTTTTTTCTCAATGTTATTAAAATATCTATATATGTTTTCCTTTTTAAGTATTATATAACTGCACCAAATCAAATTATTATTAACTTACTGTGTTTTCTGGGCATCAACTCCCTCGCTGAGAGCAGTAAACGCTGCGGGCAGAGCGCTGTTACGATGTTCAGGACGCAGTTGAGCGATGTTGGCCGCCCCACGTAGGCAAGTAGCTCGGACACGCTCATGCTGATCCTTCCAACCGGTGTTCAGTGTTGCCAAAACTGTCTCTATGAGAATGGTATTGTCGTTACATCTGGAAAAAAACACTATTTAATTTTGAAGAATTTTATTATTTAGGACTTCGAATTACAATTTTGCGACCACACCGCGCTCGAGCTACAATCTGATGATTTAAAGGTTTTTTTACGTTGTTTTCTTTTCTTACCTACCATTTTAGCGAACTCTCAGTTTTTTATCTTTAATTCCCAAGCAATGGTCATCTAAACTAATATTTATGAGTTCCACTAAGGTGTAGTTGGTAAAATATCATTTCCGAAGACGTCGGCGTAAGTTTAAATAATACATTTATTATATTTATTCATCAAAATGAATGAATCCATAAATAAATAAATATACATAGTAGTGCATTTATTTATAAACTGTTTCGTACCTATAGTTGAGAAGGTCAGCTAGAAGCGCAAGAGCTGCACAACGTTGAGGAGGTAGCGGACAGCGCGCGTACTGAGCGATGCGCGACACGAGCCGAGATAGCTGAGCGGGACACGAGCGGCTCAACGCACCGCTCAGTATCGGAGCTAGTTCCAGTAACGTTGTTGACGAATCCCCGTGTTCAATACTTAGACACAATGAACATGCTTCACTCACCTAGGTTGACATCGTGACAATTAGCATACAAACACTCATAAAGATATTGGCCCCACAAATATACCCTGGGGAACTCCTTAAATTTTGTAAATGTCACTAAAGCGTTTTTATATGTTATAGTCGTTTTCGTACATGCAAATTATCATGTATGACTTCTCACGTTTATAATTATAAATATTTGACTATCGAAGTATATAGTAATATGTTTAATACTTATGAGACACTGTCAAAGGCCATGAAAAGATTATGACAGGCAAGTTCAGAATATGAAATGGATAATTTGAGGTACATTTTATATTAACACTTACTTTCTGACAGTCAGCTTGCTCTAAAAATGCATTGAAAGTCTGCACAGTAATTTTAGCTGGTGATAGTTTAATGGCTTCTCTGTTCGGTATAAATCCGAATCTCTCTTGGCTTTTAACGGTTGGTGGTGTATATGCAGGTGGTTCAGCATCAATGTAGCAAGCTAATGTAGTGTAAAGTACAGAGAAGAGATCAGAAAATTTATCTGCACATAAGGATTTCATTGAATCTTCTTGAAGCATCTCTCCTAATGCGCTTATTAGCTGAAAGTTAAAAATGTAATATTATTAAAACCTGGTATTTGAAAAAGAGGCTAGATTCTTTGAAGCTATGATTCAAGGACTGCTGATTATATTAAGATTTTATTAAAGAATACACTACTAAACTGATATTCAGGTAAAACCGGTTGAAATAGTAGTTGACCACAAATCTTGGGAATAATAAAGGCTAGGAAGATGATGATTAAAGAATACACTATAGGTGAAAAAAAAAGCGGGAAACAATTTAAAATGTTAAAGATAAAGGTACTCGTATATAAAAAGTCCGTGTATAAATGGGCTTTATGGTATAAAACAATTACTCAGATAATTTTAAGGATAATTGTTCAATGTGCAATTGTTATTTGTTTGACTATGTTATCTGCTATTAATAGTATGTTGTGTATGATTAAAGAGGACTATTTATCTTGATGCCTAACTAGTTTTACAGTTAAACAACAATATCCGCCCTTTCGAATATTTACTATATGGTTTATAATTCTTAATGTTATCTTACAGTTAAGGGCTGGAGAGCAGCTATGTGATGTTCTGTTATATGATACGGATCCTCATATAGTTCTATTGACGTCATAAGCCTCAAGAAGTTTTCTGTTATAGTGGCAGCGAGAGTTTCGTCACGGGCAAGGCTCCGCCAACATAATACCACACTCCTAAAAGAGTGAAAACCAGTGAAAGAAAAGAATGAAAAAAATAGTTTAAATGATTCAGTATTAGTTCTAAATATATCATTTTAGAAGTTTATTTTGGATGAAATAATACATAAGATCAGGGTATTTAACTTATTACCTTGTTATTAAGATAACATGTCTTCTGATTTATAGTAGACAAAAGATACTGTCTTCGTCTGATACAGACCAACATTTATTACTTGACTACTTTCTAAAAATTTAAGATTTATAAAGTAGGAATAGAGACAAATCGAGGAGGGATTGGCAATCAGCATATATGTTAACGACTTTAAATTGTTTTCTACGGTCAGGATTTAAAATTAAATTTTATATTGTCCTTTAATATAATACGTACGGTTTCAACGGTAACTTCTGTGCTAACAGGACAGCGGTCACGGCGTTCGAGTGATGACGTGTTAGAGAAGACAGTGGCTTCATCAATTTTGATCTCGCTTCAACTCCAACTACGTCCATAGTTCCTAACAGCACTTCCACTATCCTCTCAATGCTTTGGTACAAATCTTGACCCTTATTCACGAAATACGCGTCTAACATCGAACTGATGCCCACACTTCTTAACTCCTGATCATCATACCCTTCGAGTAAACTTTCAATAAACTGCATGCTATGATGGTGTGGTATCTTCACACATATCGTATCACACAAAGATATGCAGTAGTCACTAATCATGTTTAAATCATTCGTCAATATATTATTCTGAAGATGTTCTAAATTAGACATGCATTCATCGTCGGGTTCAATAGTATGACCTTCGTACAGATCTTGTATGTGGATAATTAACTTTATGCAATCAACAGTTGATAGTCTTACTGGGAAGTTTGTATCTGCTATTCCTGGTGCAATAAGTCCCAACAAATATCCCATCTGACCAAACTTGCTGGGTGTTTCATAATTTAACTTCACGTTTCTGATGTAAGTGTCGAAGATAACTTGCAGTATCATGACTGCTGCGGTCCTTATCTCATCATTTTCGTGCCGAATCCAATCCATTAGTAATCCTATTAGATCATCAATGGTGCTCAAACAGGTAGACTGGATGATTAGTTCCTTGATAAGTTGGTGAAGTAACGATAAGCTGTCATTTAGAGTTTTAGCCAACATATCGTTTTTGTCCCCATTGCTTTCAATCTCATATTTCTTTTTGTATGAAGATAGTTCACCAAAAATGCTATTGAATAGAACTCTCAGTATGGTATTTCTTTCTTCTGGTAAAATTCCTTTCTGTAACTTAGTCAAAGCGTTTGAGGCTTTTACTATGATGGGGTATAGTTCAACATTACGTTTTTCTAAATTAGAGTTAAAAATTTGTTCAAGAACTCCATTGAGCAGTTGCCAACGGTTTCTCAAAACTACATTGTGGTGTGCTGCGGGATGTAATGCTTTACTGATTTCATACAAAGTTGTTATGCTAGCTTTGCAAAGATCAAATGAGGGGCTCGACTTCAAAATGTCATATAAAATAGAAGTAACATTGTCCCCCAATCTAGCTAACACATGGACATCTAAACAATCAACAGCTACCTTCCCATAACATATAATGACTGTGTATCGAACAACTGCAAGTTCGGAATCATTTTTGGAATTTCGCGCAGTAAGAAAATTTAAGATTTTGCTGCTTCTCTTAGACTCAATTTCTTTGTAAATAGCGTCAAGTTCGTTCAAGATGAATTCTCCATGTTGTCTTGAAGCTATACCCACAGCTTTGCTTACGTAATCACTACTTTCCATCGGTATTGATTTTAAAGCTAAGAGAATTATCTTTAAGATCTTTTCAACAACGGCTGCATTGGACATGTGACACGATAAGACAGCCAAATATTGTAAAGATACCCCTTTGATCATAGGAGTCATTTTCTTTGAAATTATTTGTTGCGATATTAAAGTTGCAATAAATTCCACCCATTTGTTACTGTTCACTTGCTCAACAGCTGAAACCAAAAGATCTAGCAACATGCCATGCCAGTGTTCCTTCGACTCACAAGTATCTACAAACTTCAATAATCTTTGGATTTCTACCGTCCAAGAATTTTTGAGATTCTTATGAATATCGCCGGAATATTCTTCAAGGAAGATTAAAATGTTTTTGTTTCTCTCAACTTGATGTGGTTCAACTACGTGCGTTAAACATCTGACAAAAACTAAATCAGGCGAGCACTTCAATTCAGCTTCCTTGTCTGATTGTACAGGTTCAGCTATCACGTCAGAATTATTCTGCAGGAGAGAGGTAAGACAATGACAGACGGTTGCCATGGAAGCAGTAAACTCCTCAACCGTTAAAGTAATAAGTAGAAGATTTCGTAACTGTGATCTTATGCTAGTAACGGTATTGCACATTAATATCAAAGAGCTTTTGCATGTATCGTGTAGATCTAAAATTTCGTATTTGGACACATTGGGACCTCCTTCATAACCACAATTTTTTATTATAAATTCTACCATAGTGAAATCTTCTGTAGTGGTGATACAATTTCTGTACACGAGACCTACGATGGCCTTAACAAGCAACTTTTTCATTTTTATTGCTTGTTCCATATTCGTCATCACTTTTAATAGTGCAATGAACTTGGCTGCAAAATTGTCGATAAAAACTTGTGATGACGTAGTCAGGTGTGTTAGAATTATAACAGCTTTCATTCTATCTTTCTCTTGGTTATTTTTACACTGGTGAAGAAGACTTTCTATAGTTTGGTCTGGGAACTGTCCAGCCATATGATCGAAACAGCGAAGCACTTCAAAATGATTCTTTACAGTATGAGGTTGGTCATAATCGGGTTCTAATAATACAAGATTAAACAGCACATGGTTTATGGAGTTAATAGTGCTATCGTTCAAGCTTAATTTAGGGTTGAGCGGTGATGGTGAAAGTATGTACGATATACATTGACTTATGTAGTAGTAATTGATAGCTGGTTTGCGATACAAAGACAGCAATGAAAGCACAAACTTGTTTACGGTTTCGTTAAACTGTCTTTCTGAAATTAGTCTGGTAATAGGCCCTAAGGCTTCAAGAACAGATTCTGATACTTTAGGCTCGTAAGATGGTAGCCATTGGTTGTACAATACATCAAATATTATGGAGAATTCTGTGACAAAATTGTCTTTGATAGATGTTATATTGTCGTTTTCAACATTGTCGCCTATCTGTTCGGAGACGGCTACTGCGAAGTGTCCAAAAGCTGTAAAATAAGAAAAACCCAATATTAATAAAATATAATGTCAACTTAATCTTATTTAATTTATTATTTTCTAGTAATATTTTTTTACAAAACCAAATACGGAAATGACATAGTGTAGTCCTTACGAGCGAAATTAGGAGTATGTTACTAGACCAGGTTTCCTTCTCGTCCTGTAAAAATTATTATCAATTTTCTTTTGTATGGGAAATTCCTTACATACTTTTCATGACTGCGATCAGCGGTTAGAGCTCGGCGTTGATCTATCAGGCTATCAGTCAGTCGGATCGAAGTATTATTATTAACTTTTACATTTTGAAAGTCACAAGAATGGCATTTAAAACTAAAACTAGAATTCGCCTAGCGGTCAGATTCGACCATTTTTTTAAGATGTTTGCACTACTCCGTAAAAAATTTTACTGTGAAAAATTAGAATAAAAACAGGTACAAAGTTTTTATTTCACGTATTAATATTATTCAAAATTTTAATAGCATTTATTACTAACACGAAATTATTTATAGCAATGTTAACCATACCATATGAATAATAATGTCGCTTATACAGATTATAATTTTATATTGCAGATAATAAAACACATCTGGTTTGTTATCAGTCATGTTCATCACCAACAATTTTTCATAACCAGTTAACAACCAGGTGACATTAATATTCATACCATATATATACATTTATGGCAAAATATATTTTGTTAGATAATCAGCAATAGATGTAACAAAACTTACATATACATGTATATTTTTAATGTGGATCCAAAACATTTTTATTATTAAATGTGTCACTCAAACAGAACATTTCATGTATTATGAAAAAGAGAGATAGGAGGTACACGAAATAGTTTACATGATATCTGACTTTCAATTTTAAACTTGTGTTCCTATATATTTAAAGTTTAATATTCTTTAGCACAAAAGAATCAAAAGTACTACTAATGCTACTAATTCGTAATCTTAATATAATATTTACAAAGTTAAAATGAAGTTGCTTCTGCTGTCTGTTAGGTTTTTTAAACTTCTGAACGGATTTCAATGCAGTTTTCAGCAAGAAACAGAGTGAATCAAGATGTAAATTTATAAGTATAACTAGCTGCGCACTGCGGTGTTACTTACCCTCAGTCATTGTCGCACCTTTACAAACACCAAGTGCAGGCAAGCCTATGGTGCACCCTGAGGCGCAGCTGGTTCCTGTATAAAATATGAGTAATAGAAATTACAACAAAAATGTATTTACCGTATGCAAAAGCCTGTTTTAATCCATCAGCTTTAACCATGGGCAATAGTGGCAGCATTTTGCTCAAGATCTCCTTAATATGTGGTACGACACCGTGAGTGTTCACTGCCGCTAGTGTACCCAAGGTATGTGCTATTGTGTAGTGAGGCACGGACGCTGGGGACAGCTGGTTAATTAAGGAGCGTAACACCTGAAACAATTAGTAAGATTTTGAGAATCTTTACATACTATAAAATATAACTAGAAAAAAATTATGTAGCATAATTATGTTTAGACCTTATGGCCTTAACCCTCTCCTGAGAGGAGACCCGAGCCCAGCAGTGGGTCATTATGGGTTGTTGTTTGTTTTTGTTTTGTTTTTAAATAAATATTTACCAAGTCTAAATTTTCATGCCCCACAGCAACAAGCACTGCAGACGCTCCCATCTGCACCATAGGTTCGTACCCTGCACTTTCCATCATAGCACGAAGCATTGCTGTCACCAAGTTGGTTGCCACGGCTGGCTCCAGTCTCTTCACTTGATTTAGACATGTCTGTTCTAGAACTCTGAAATATAATAATTAATAGTGTAATTTATATTATTATTTTTTCTTAATAAATAGTAAATTAATTTTGAATTCTTTGTGGAATATGATACCATCTGCTATCTAATACCTTTGAACCGGCAATTATTGTATATATATAATAATATATATAATCTCGAAAACGGGCCCAACGATTTTCATGAAATTTAGTATGCAGGTGGTTTCGGGGGCGATAAATCGATCTAACTAAGATTCATTTTTAGAAAACTTTCCCAAAAAAAAAGAACAAAGCTCGGTCACCCAGGTACTAAATCTTTAAATGTAAAAGACCTATTTCTAAGTCTTCCACAGATTCCGCGTCTTTGCGTGATAGGGAAAACATGCGACGGCGCTCTGGTACTTGCAACCTAGGGGCAGGTTTAGTAATACTCTTCTCGAGTGGGCAGGGCGGCATCACGAGACCCTTTCCTTCCGACTGACGCAGGTGCCTTCCGGGCACGGTTGCTTCGGGAAGTACCTCCACTCGGTCGCCAGGAGGGAACTGAGTCCCGCCTGCCACCACTGCTGAGTACAGCCTGTTCCAAAATATTTAAACAGTAGATTTTCTACATTTTGACAAGTAATTTGAATATAACATGTATTTCCCTAATTATAATCATCAGTACCGGTCAAAGCGGTGCTCATTAGTGTGTTATGGATTTAAATGATTGCCAAGGCAAAAGACAAGATGACCAACCATTGAACTTGAACTCGCGAGTTGGGTTTCCGTATCCCAATGTCTTTAATGCGCCATTTTGTGAGATTACCAATCATTATGGATCCCAATAATGATTTATCGAGGAAGAACTTAGCCTATTAAGTTTTATGATTTTGTTCCTAACTAAACAGTGTTTTACAAAAATGATTTAATCTACAAATTGGTCTTATTGGTGTCAATTAACTTGCCAAAGTAATTATGAAAGAACTTGTTGTGTAAAAATAATTTCATATAATTTAATTAAAAGTCATTTTTTAAAAATACATATTACAAATACTGATTGGTGTTTACGCGCCAATACTCCAATTATACTCATCATCTATAGCCTGTCCATTGCTGAACATTGGCGAAAGGAAAAAAGAAAAAAAGAAAATTTATTATAAAAGAAAACGAAAAAAAAATTCTTTTAATTTATAGATACATAGCATGTTGCAATAGAGAGGCGTACATAGCATTAGCACATTAGGTCTACAGGTGATTTTAAGAGGCAGATATTATTTTGATTTTATTTTAATTACGTGTTGGGAAATACTAAGAGTAATTAAATACATAGCTAACAACTATACATCAATACATGAAGAAAAAACTTTGTAGCCCTTTTTATGAAAATCATGAAAATGGGTCATTATATAATTTGACTACACGGTATGCCTAGTGGTTTCAGTGGTTACCACACCGCTTCCTACTGTGCCAAGTGTTGTGGGTTCAAATCCTACATGGGACAACACTTTGTGTGATCGATAAATTGTTGTTCTAAGTCTGGATGTACTTTGTGTCCGTTTCATGTATGTTTATAAAGATCCCATGACACAGGAATGTGTATTCCTAATGCGGGAGTTGTTTTGTTTAAAAAAGAAAAAAAAAGAATTGGCATAAATAATGTAATGTTTATAAGGAGTAGAAGTAGAGAAAGATAAAAAAGAAAAACTAAATGAATAGGTAGCAGAGCCACACAGATTTCAGCATGAATGGGCCTGCTCAACCTGAGCGGTACAACCCTCGCACAGAAGATCAACATAAAATGACACCATTCCTACTGTCATGTTTCATTGGTAAGTGCGAGACTGAAGGCCCAATGATGCAGAAGCATAGTAAGTTAAAAACAGTTATTTCAATATAAAAAATTGTGTCTTATAAGTTTATAGGACACATGAACTTTGTTATAACAATTTATTTTTAATAAAACAATTTCAAGATACAGATCAGATAAAAGAAAAATGAAATGGGATCATTAATATGCAAATATTTTATAATTTACCAGTTTTATATAAAGGTTATGTCAGAATTAATACTAAAGTATTAATTTTATCTATATAAGTATAAAATTGTAACTATGTCAGTTGTGTTATCAATGATACAATCTTTCCATTTGAGAAAATTTATTCTGAATTAAATAAGTATCAGTTTTATGGGTGATGGTATGATAACAAAACCTGCTTGCAAAAAAAATGTTCTTGGAAATTCAAAATCTAAGTGGAATTTTCCAGTTCAATTTGGAGGTGTAACAGCATTAGTAATTGTATAAAAATCTTTTCCACATTCCTTTAGTCCTTTATGCCCAGGATTGTTTAGAGTTGGCTACTACACCAACCAAATTTACTTGAATACCAGTTTTTCCACATAGCAGCATCGGACCTCTGCTACTAAAAAATTACTATTAAATTACAAATTACTAATTGTCTTTAGCCAAACGCAATATGTACAAGGAAAATAATTGCTCTTTTCATTTCATCCGCTAAGAATTATTTACATTTTTGTTTTCAATATTCTATAGATTACTATTTTTACTAATTATATTTTAAAATCAATCTAGTTTATTCTTTAGTCATTTCATATCTATTTATTAACTTATGCACTAAATATGTACATGGGCGGAGTTTATGCCCAGGGCATTCGCATCCAGTCAGGTAGGCCATTATAAGGTAGGTGCACAGAGGTTGCCCACTTATGAAGTACCATATCACAGGGGACAAAGCATTACGTAAGTCATATTGCTACCCTCAAACACCTTCAACACAAGTCATAAGTATACTAGCAACCTTTAAAGTGAGGCACACTTCTTAAACTTAAGGTGAGGTAGCAATGAAAGGTTTCATTTCTTATAGTCAAATAATCAGTTTTATTATATATATATATATATATATATATATATATATATATATATATATATATATAAGCTTTCTATTATATCTAAACATAAGTTATTATTGGTGCTATAATGATTTAATCAAATTAAAAATTACTTCAATCATATAAATCTGTGTTCAAAAGCTTAGGTTTAGTGGCAATTTGTCTCCATAGGAATGACATTTTAGAGTCGCACAACTAGAGTTAAAAAATGAGCATAACTTTATCTTCTATTATTTTGCTTGTACATAGTGTTAAATTAAAGTCAATAAGTAGCTTGGTCATAGAAGTCTAATAAGAACATTACAAAAAACTATTTACTTGAAAATATATTAGTATATTGTTCAATATAATTTAGTTTACCCTCAGGGTTGCAGAGGTCTTATGCCGCTATGTGGAAAACTGGTATTCAAGTAAATTTGGTTAAACTAGTAGGAGTCCCTAAATGTTCGAAAAGTACCTGAAAATATCTATGACAAATAAAAGTTTGTTTTATTTACCTACCTGCACAGCATTATTTGATGCGCATTGAACGATGGCGGAAAATAGCGACCGGTAAATGTTATCTCAGTGTTCAATATAATTGAAATTACTTCCAAATTATAAATCACTTACTTGACAATGTTTCCCAATTGTACGGGGTTCCATCTTAGAGTGTTAGTGTAAAATTCACAAAAGATTTCGATCACTTCATTAGGGTATGAATTCGCTATTTTAGTTAACGATTTAATCACAACATTGTTTACAGCATTCTCATTATCACCCGCAGCGTTTATAAGGACTGTCACAGTATCTGGAAACGCATTACAATAAATTTTCATGATAACAAAAAATATGATGGATTTTTCGTAGCTATAGCAAAGTAAACAAACAATTCCTTTCTCACCTTTTAGAGATTCTATTTTTGATGAAGACATTGTGCTTTCACATATCAACAACGTAAAATAGAAATATTAATATTATCAATTCTGAGGTTCTAGAATTGTATTTAATATACTCTGTATGTTCTAAACGAAAACATGACACAGCTGTGATGAGCTGTGTCCGTGCGTAAGGATGAGCTATATTTGTCGATGTTATACAAACGTCAAAGTCAAGCTATCTCATATCGATTAATAAATCGCTTTAAAGAACCTAATCGATTCAGTTTAAGCAAAAATCGATTTATTAATGATTGTCCATTCAAGTACATACTGTTTCTTATGTGTAACATTCATATCTTCCGCTTTCCTGTATCTGAGGTAAATACATTGTACGAAGGAATTACAGCCATGCCCAAAAAGAATCTGCGTCAGACGGAAGGAAGGAAACAAAGAATCGTCAAGAAGACCGAGTTAACCACGATGGAGGAGATGAGTAGATGGAATGAATTGGCGAAAACAAGTTGCATCCGTGTGTCAGAAAGTCACAGGCTCGTTGCGGGCCCTCCACAGACTGAAGAACTTTCTTCCATCTAAAACTAAGACGATGCTTGTTCAGACCCTAATATTCCCTATAATCGACTATGGTGATATGTGTTACTTTGACCTGAATGCAGATCTGCTCAATAAGCTTGACCGTCTTCTCAACAATTGCATTCGATTCGTTTTCAATTTACGCAAATATGATCATATATCTCAGCATCGCTCCACTTTAAATTGGTTTCCTATCCGCATACGCAGACAGATACGTGCACTGACTACTCTATACTCTTTACTGTTTTCTCCAAATTCCCCTGCCTACTTAACCACACAACTACAGTATTTAGGTGCAAACCACGCTAAGAACCTCAGGTCTTCAAACAATCTACTTCTTCACTGTCCCACTCACAGCTCTGACTTTGTACACTCCACTTTCCTTATACAGTCTATTCTGCTTTGGAACGCGCTCCCTCTCGGGATTAGAATGGCAAAAACACGGCAAAATTTCAAATATCTTTTGCGGCAACATTTTCTAAACACACTGTCAGATTCACTTTAATTTTATATTCTCCCATTCTAAATTTTATATTATGTATATTTATATATGTATAATTGTAAAAATATGTATTTTAACGCTTATTTATTATATTAGTATTACTTATTGTATATTTATATATATTTCCTTTTTAAATTACAGTTACTTCTGTGCATCTACCATGGCTAACTCTGCATCGCCCTAAGGTCGACTGGCAGAAAATGCCTACGGCATTAAGTCCTCCTTTGCCAATTTTGTGCATAAAGATTTAAATAAAATAAAATAAAATAAAATGAAGTGTCCAACGACATCGCCAATGATATCGCCAACACAAAGCCACCATAACTCACTGCCTTTTCGGTAATTCGATACAATGCAGAGACCTTAGTTAAAGTTAATTATCCTGCCTGAATTTTAATTTTTCATTTGATAACAACAGACACCTCTTGAGAAATAAGAATACATTTGATTGGATTAACAGTGACACACGGGCATTTAGTACAAACTTGTTGTTTGTGTTTGTCATAGCACATAGCTAAATGTAGTAAGTTATCATATTTACAGCAATTAGAATATTTAGTTATGTAAAAATATTGTTATTGCATAATTTAAAAAATATCGATTGAACAGTGATGTTTCTTCAATGACTCTGTTCTTGCATAAGCCAGTTCCTCTCAATGACACTTCCAATTGAAGTGTTACTATATTGAAATTATTAAATATTCCTATAAAAAGTATTTGTTATCGAGTTATATATTAGCTTAATTTAATAGTAATCTGTCAAACGTTTTCTAAAGCTTGATTAGTCATTTGTTAAAATTAATTTTCAATTTTATAGGCGAATATTGCGTAATCGAAATTGATGTAAAGTATAAAAGTTTGTATCTACTGATTGAGTTCAAATTTTGCGACATTACGAACCGCGATTCAGACATTGTTTTTATTTATTTTTCACTGAAGTTATTCCCCATTCCCCATCAATGCAACCACAAGTTTTCACAGTAAACATGACAGTGTAAAAATATTTTCTTAGATACTTTGCTTGGTTGTATTTCACGTGTTTATTTAATTATTTGTTTATTTAATTTTTAATTTTGTACTTTATATGAGGTAAAAATGTCACTATAGATTGAAACTTCGGTCGTAAAACCTCATCAGGGTGGGACAAGAAAGACTGTTAGCGTTTTCTCGCTCTCTCTTTTCGGAATCACATGTTATGCAACTTGCGGTTGAATGCTTTCTATTTTATTAAGCAGAGTCCTTTAAAGAGCTTTCATAATACAAAATTAAGTACTGTAACTTTTAGACTCTAAGAGTTCTTTTATTTATATTTAATGTTCAAAAAAACTGTACAAAAGTTGAGTAACAAACTTGTTCAGGTAACAATTGGCGGCAAAGTTTTGATATTGGGTGCTTATGATTGAGACAGTAACACACAAGTACCACACTATCACGTGAATATTAAAATATTTAATTAATTTATAGAAAAGGTTTACGTACGTACACTTACACTTAAACAGCTGTTCACAGTTTTAGTGCTTGCACAGTAAAAGATTTGTCGGCAAACTGAATGGAGTGTTGTGCCAAGTTTGAATTTTAATTCTCTCTTATACCTTCTTTTCTCTTTCTTCTTCTTCCTTTACTGCTTTTCAAATCTTTGAGGTCTTTCAAATGAAAAGTGAACTTAACTAAATATTTTCTAAATGCATTCTTTGTATTTTCGACTATTCTAGTACGATTTCAAAATTATGTTTGTCTATGGCCTAAAGCTCTTTATACACCAAATTTTAAAAAACAAAACTAAGAAGAATTGTTTAAAAGAAATGGAACTTTTTTAAAACTCTTAGGATGAAGCATAAAAGCAAAGACGAATAGCAGAACGAAAACTATAAATTAATGTTACAGTCTGAAAGTTTTGCTTCTTTTTAAAATATATCTAACAATAAAAACGAAAACATCAGGTGTTTGTTTGGGTGGAAAGTAAGGTAACTTTTTTAAATGTTCCACTTGCTATTTTGTAAATGGAACATGACTTATAAAATAATTAAAATCCATTCGAAAAATGCCCAAAATATTGACATTAAAAGCTACATTGCCCTATAGAAAAATATGTGCAAAACAGAGTCATTCACAACTTTGTACCAAAGAGTAAGTTATTTCAGAAATGTACAAAATGCCAACTATTAATTAAGTTAGTTGTTCATGTGATTCATGAACAACTAACTTAATTAATTATAATTTGTGGAGAAATAATACTAGCACTGCTTTTATAAAATTATCTCCAAGACATGCTACATTTTATCAAATGAGCTTTTTGGAAATAATGTGACTCTAAATGGTTTTACAGTTGCCAGAACAAGTAACCCTTTGAATTATAGTACTTTAAGTTGAGTTGGAATGCAAGCCTACTTTCGTTTATTTTAATACCTAAGTAGATACATTAGATATAGAAATAGGCTGCTCTTTGCTTAAGCTGCCAAGTATATCACTCTCTCTTCTCCTGCTCAGGTAAGATATTTACCATCCCACATGGAATCACCTAATATTTGCTGATAAAATAACTCAAGTGCAGTACTTGAGTTTGATATATGTTTTTCTTTTATATTGCAAATGACTTGGCGTGTTCAAAGTAAAAAACTTTTAAGTAATAAGTAATAAACGTATATAGTGTACATGTATTTAAAGAATTTAACTAAAATTTAACTAAAGTTCTGTTCCAGTGCTCATAAAAGTATCATAATTTAAGTATCATCATCATCATTAGCCTATCGTAGTCCATAAATTAATTGCATTATTTAAAAACTATTTAATTTGTTTTACTTGAAAAGAAATATTATTTAAATATAGCGTTATTGCTAAATGTTTTTTCGAAACAATTAGATAAGGCTACCACTGCCGTGTCTATGTCCTAAGTGTTAGTTAGTCTATGTTCTTCCTGTTCGTTGGCTCGACGAGCGTGCGAAGAGAGAGAATCGCGTTCTCGACTTCTCGCAAATCGTGGATATCGCGGACGTGCGATCTCTTTCTACGAGGGGATTTTTGACCATATAAACGAAAATTAACAAATATCACACCATTTGCCTCAAATTCTCGATTTACCGCATATAAACGAAAAGGACTTTCACCGGATACATCGATAATTTAATTAACGAAAGCAAAGAGGGCTCGTAAATTATCCCTCATAACATTGAATTTATAACAATGTATCCGTGCGTTTGGTCAGTTACCGATATATCTGTGTGATGTACTGTGTTGTTCGTTTAAGTGACAAAGCAAAAGCGTTGGCTCCTATTCGAGACTATTATCCTATTCGTGATTACGTTGGTTCGGGAACTGGCCACTTGGTTTAGTCGCCGCGGGGACTCCAAAGCGGTAAATACGGAGGCGCAGATCCTGCTTCGCATCATTTATCGTCAGGATTGCGGTGAGTACGGTACCGACACAGTCCCGTCACCTTTTCATACAATTAATACGAGTATTTAGTTATCGTAGCGAGTTTAAAATTTTCATACTTGGCATCTGACATTGAAGCCAGTCCGATCAGGTGCCCGAAAGTCTTAAAATAGCTATAAAATGTCAAGTCTGGCCTGGCACTGTAACAATCAGCTGATCTGTAGCGTTTTAATTATAACGAATTAGGTAACTAATTGTTTCACAGTCTGCTTAAGATATCGTTATCGCCGCAAGTAAAATCGCTCGATTATTTAACACTGATAGTCTTGTGTCACATATAGACTGTAACACATATTCAAATTATCACTGCAGTGATTTTGAACTGTATCCTTTTTGCAGATTTAAAAATGGTGCAGCAAGATTTGACTTAGATAAGTCAGACTCATATGTACATGTGGTTGTCAGTAATGGCTCGGGGTGGCTCACGGGTGTGAGCTCCGAGTGAGCTACAGACACTGGTCGAGTCAAGTGTAGTGTTGTGCAGTGTCTAGTCATAGTGCGTGTGTGTGTGTGAGACAGTGGTGCCGGTATGCCCTCCGTGATGTTGTCGGCAGTGCTAGAAGAGGAGCCCGACTTGTACGAGGCATTTCCACCTCATGTAGACCCCACTGGAATAACTATCCTCACTGATAGCCCACCAGGTGAGAAGTACATATTTTTTTATCTGTAATTTATTTTACAGTAAGATGTTTATTTTTTATTTATAGAGACTGTCACAATGTAAGAATTGCATTATTCTTCTTTGCTTGATATAAAATCGGATGACCATTTAAGTAAATAGTATAATAAAATGTTTCATACATTATATTTAATTAAGACAATATTAAAGTCACATGTTGTCACATTTTATTTGAAATAATTAATGTGGTAATTAATCTCTTAAGTTATTTCATGATTATGATAAATATTTGGCTGTGAATGTAGATAAGAAAGCCACACTTTTTATATCAAATGTTAATTTGTTACTAATCCTAATTATCAAGCTGTATCAGACAGGTTGTTGGTTAATTACTTTAAACCATGATAATTATTAGATATTTAAAAAAAACTTTGTAAAATATAAATTGAGTAAAAACCTTTATTTGTGAATTCCGATGAAGAAATGAAATACTATGGAGTACTTATTACAATAAATGATTAAAAGATGTGGCAAACTACCTCTGAAAAAATATTCTCAGAAATCATCTAATTGTCTATGTAAATTTTTTGTTCCTTTTGCATGACTATGTTAATGTATGAGACATGAAATCTTAGTCTGTGATAGATACATTGTGATATTCTGTTTTTAGCACCTTATTTAGTTTTTTGGTATACATACTAATTATTTTATATTTAAATAGACTTCTGGGTAGTTTTTAATAAGGAGTTTTGTACAATTTTCACGTAGTGTAAAATACCAACATTAAAAGATAATCTGATTTTATTTTGGTGATATCCTCCTGCGCATCGCATCACACCTCATTTGGCCTATTAAAATATAGTCAGCGTATGAGTTTATCTTTAAATAGATCTTGTTACTTAAGTGTTTCGTTTTTATTTGTAAAATTTCTCTTATCACAAAAAAAATAAATATCGCATTTATATGTCTCGTATTTGAACGTGGCCTTGACTCTTTCTAGGAGATAATTATATTTATTTACGTCTAAAATTGTTTTGTTACGATTATTAGGATAAAATAATATAATTTTTAAGTAACATATTGGATTTACAAAATTGTATTTTTCAACTTTCTTTTTTTTTGTTTTGGCAATTACGGAAACCACGCCCACGCTCTCGCATCTCAAAAGTTATGTCAGAGTAGGTATATGAGTAACAGTCATCGGAGGAGATCTCTCGCTGCCGGCCGTCGTACGCTCCATGGCCGGCGGCGAGAGCAGTTTTACCGCGGTCGCGACCTTCTGCGAGGAAGTCATCTCGCGGAAGGAGGCGGCGGAGAAGGCCCGGGAGGACGATCTCCACTCGGACCCGATCCGCCGCCGGCGAACCGGGCGGCGGAGGCGCGCCTACCAGCGCCTCATGCCGCCCTGAGTGTGGCCGCGGATGGGCGGGACGGGTTTTCCCCCCCATCCGCTTTAGAGGCCACCCGCGAGGGGGGGCGACGTTA